>ML681992.1:36605537-36636132 GCA_007922195.1 Podocnemis expansa
ATAGGGTTGGAAGGGACCCCACGAGGTCATCTAGTCCAACCCCCTGCCAAAAAAAGCAGGACCACTCCCATTAGATCATCCCAGTCAGTGTTTTGTCCAGCTGGGACTTGAACACCTCCAGAGATGGAGATTCCACCACCTCCCTAGGCAGCTTATTCCAATGCTTCACCACTCGCCTAGTAAGGAAGTTTTTCCTAATATCCAGCCTGGACCGCCCCAGCTGTAACTTGAAGCCATTGCTTCTCGTTCTGCCCTCTGTTACTACCGAGAACAGTCAAGCTCCCTCCTCCTTGGAGCAACCCTTCAAGTAGTTGAAGGTTGCTATCAAATCCCCCCTCAGTCTTCTCTTCTGCAGGCTAAATAAGCCTAGTTCCTTCAGTCTTTCTTCATAGGGCTTGTGCTCCAGCCCTTTGATCATTTTGGTTGCCCTCCTCTGGACTCTCTCTAATTTGTCCATGTCCTTTTTGTAGTGGGGAGCCCAAAACTGGACACAGTATTCCAGATGTGGCCTCACTAGTGCAGAATAGAGGGGAATGATCACATCCCTTGATCTGCTGGTAACACTTCTTCTGATGCAGCCCAATATGCCATTGGCCTTTTTGGCAGCAAGAGCACACTGCTGACTCATATCCAGCTTCCCATCCACCATGACTCCCAGGTCCTTTTCTCCAGTGCTGCTATTTAGCTGATCACTCCCCAGCCTGTAGCAGTACATGGGGTTTTTTCGTCCCAAGTGCAGGATTTTACACTTATCCTTGTTGAACCTCATGAGATTCCTCTTGGCCCACTGCTCCAGTTTGTCTAGGTCTCCCTGAATCCTGTCCCTGCCCTCTAGGGTGTCTACCGTTCCCCCCAGTTTGGTATCATCTGCAAACTTACTAAGTGTGCAATCAATCCCATCATCCAGATCATTAATGAAAACATTGAACAGAACTTTTGGGATGAGACTTGAGGAAATGTTGTTCTAAGTCGCCCATAAAGCTGTTGGCATATTGTGGGTCCATGCAGGTGCCCATAGCAGTGCCACTGATTTGGAGATATAAATGATCCTCAAATCTGAAGTGGTTGTGGGTGAGCACAAAGTCACAAAGTTCAGTCACAAGCTGTGCTGTGGCATCATCTGGGATGGTTCTTCTAATAGCTTGTAATCCATCCTTGTGTGGGATGTTGGTGTAAAGAGCTTCTACATCCATAGTGGCCAGAATGGTGTTTTCTGGAAGTTCTCCAATGGACTGTATTTTCCTCAGGAAGTCCGTAGTGTCTTGAAGATAGCTGGGGATGTTGATAACATAGGGTCTGAGGAGGGAGTCCACATAGCCAGATAGGCCAGCAGTAAGAGTGCCAATGCCTGAGAGAGACGATGGGGTACCCAGGGTTTCCTTTTTTATGGATTTTAGGTAGTAGATAGAACATCCCTGGCCGCGGTTCTGGTGGTGTTTCTGTCTTTATATGTTCTTGTGCTGTCTTAGGGAGTTTCTTGAGTAGGCGTTGTGATTCCTTTTGGTATTCCTCAGTGGGGTCAGAGGAAAGTGGTCTCTAGAATGTTGTATTGGAGAGTTGTTTATAAGCCTCCCGGTCATAATCCAATTTATTCACGATGACAACTGCACCTCCTTTGTCAGCTTCCTTAATGATAATGTCAGAGTTGTTTCTGAGGCTGTGGATGGCATTGCGTTCTGCAGGGCTGAGGTTATGATGTAAAGGATGTTGTTTGTCCACGATTTCAGCCTTGACACAGTGGCAGAAACAATCAATGTAGAAGTCAAGTCTCTTGTTTCAACCCTCTGGAGGAGTCCACGAAGAATATTTCCTCTTGTAGTGTTTGGAGAAAGGTATCTGTATGTCAGTGCGTTGATCTGTGGTGTTATGGAAATATTGTTTAAGTCTTAGATGGCGAAAGTAGGCCTCTAGGTCACCACAGAATTTTACCTTATGTGTGGCAGTTGTGGGGCAGAAGGAAAGTCCCCGAGATAGCACAGATTCCTCTGCTGGAGTAAGCGTGTAGCTTGAGAGATTAACGATGTTGCTGGCTGGGTTGTAGGTGTCACTAATACAACTAATTTATGAGTAAATTAAGGAATTAAGATTGAGGAAAAAATTTAGAGCTGAGAGAAACATGAATACAAGGAGGCAATTAATGAATACTAAATCAGCAGCAGTGAAAAAAGCTAACAATGTGAGGAATCATTAGGAAAGGGATAGATGATAAGACAGAAAAATCTCATATTGATTTTTCATAACTCTGTAGTATGGTCACATCTTGAATACGGTATGCAGATATGGTGATCCCATCTCTGAAGACATACATTGGAATTAGAAAAAAGTTACAGAAAAGTTCAACAAAAGTAATTAGGGGTATGTAAAAGCTTCCATCTGAGGGGAAACTAATGAAACAGCAGTCTATAAAATCATAGCTGATGTGGAGAAAGTAAATAAGTACGTGCTATTTACTCTCTTGAAACGCAAAAACTCAGGTCCATCAAATGAAAAAAAATAGGCAGAAAGTTTAAAATGAACAAAAGGAAGTATTTTTTCACACAATCCACAGTCCAGCTGTTGAACTCCATGCCCAAGGATGCTGTAAAGGCCAAGACTATAATGGGTTTCATAAAAGAACTAGGTAAGTTCATGGAGGACAGGTCCATAACTGGCTATTAGCCAGATGGACAGGGATTGCTGTTTGCTGGAAGGTGGGAATGGGGAACAGGATGGATCAGTTGACAATTATCTGTTCTGCTTCAATCTCACTAATGCACCTGATATTGGACACTGTCAGAAAACAGGATGGTAAGCTAAACAGAGCATTACTTTGACTCACTACAGCCATTCTTATGTCTTGTTGTTATGTTACCAGATAACATTGAAAGCTTTTTTTAAAGGATTCCAAAACTGTTGTATTAAATTAATGGAATGGTTATAATCAGTATTGGGAAAATGCATAGGGAAAAATCCATTTTTTAATTTATTTCTGAATGAATTCCTTTTAGCTGTTACCATCCTCTTGGTTTATGTTTCCCCAAACATTAAGTGAAATTAAAGTTTTATACCACAAATGGTTAAAAAAAACAAAAAACAAAAAACAAAAACCAACTAACCAAACAAAAAAACACCCCTAAGTCTGCATATGTATGTGTATTTGTGTGTGAGAGAAAATACACTAGGAAATAAATGCTGAATTTGCTTTCTATGAGCAATTTGGAGCCTGAACCCTGGCCATAAAAGATATGAGAAGAGTACTTGATAATTCACAAAATATTTGAAGAATTTAAATATTTAAGGATAGAAAGATATTAAAGTTTTCACAATGGGATACAATTCGGATTATAAGGATGAAACTAAATATGGGATGATTTCATTGAAATACAAAGGAAAATGTCCTGATCGTGATATTGGATTCTAAAGCAATCTCCCAAGCAAGTGGTAGAAAATCTCTTGAAATAGAACTGCACGCAAAACACTGTGAAATGTACTGTAATAAAACCAATTTCATTGGAAAGGTGATATACTTGGTGACACAGCATGTCTGAATCTGACCCTGGTCATTAATGATTAGGGCTGAAGATCTGTCACATCATTGTTTTTAATAATAAATCAAGAAACATTTAAGTACATTTAATAAAAATCACATTACCAAGGTTACCCTAACTGCGCCCTGATTTTTCATTAATAATGCTCTTCTTGCCTGGATGAAGAGGCAATGACCAGCCTCAGCAGCACCCTCTGTCCCCTGCATTGGATCCCTAATCCTGGCCTGGTGAGGAGGTAAGGGGCAAAGTGTCCACTTTGCACTCAACCAGCAGCAGCAACTCTTGTGGCTTTCCTGCATCCCCTGCCATGGGGCCAAGTGATCTGTTCCCAATGTTGCAGCCAGGTTGTGGGGTGACAACCCTGTATTCATCTCCCCTTCATGAAAAAGGATCATGCTGGCCAAACTTGAGTGGTACTGTGACCCAGTGCACCAGCTTGAAGTGCCATTTGCTGAAGTTTGTTCAGCCCCTCTCCCATGTCAGCTATCATGATGGTGGGTTGAATTTGAGTGGCAGGCAACCCAACATGCCAAGTTGCTATGTCTGGAGTGTGGAGGCTCCCCCCAGCCATGCAGAGAAGTGTTGAAGCAACTATGGTAGGGTGAATCAGAGACAGAATAAAAGCCATGGATAGATGGGAAAATCATACTATCCATGACATTTTCTCTCCTTGACAAACATGCAATCCTATTTGTCATGAAAACATTTTATTATGATGTGACATTATGACGGGTCACTCTGTGACAAACTAGTGTCTCTGCAGCTGTTAATCTGATATATCTCAATAACAAACTTGATGGACAAATAAAATTGCTTAATAAAAGTGTGCATTTTTTTTTTATAAAAAAAGTTCCTAAGAAGTCAATTCTGAGTCCATGAAACATGCAGATTGCAAACAAATCCCTACTACATTACAAAAGCTAGCATTGAAATTAGTAATATTCAGGAGTTTTCACAGAGGTGGTGGGATGGATGGATGTGTAGAATGTACATTTATTTTAAAACTTTGCTTAAAACCTTTTTCATTAACTATACTCCTTTTTAAAAATGTATTTGTGCTAATGAAATACTCAATCTATTTGAAAATCTCAAAGATAGGTGGAATCCACATAGGAAATAAAAAGGCCTGCCCCTCAGACAAGAGAGCGAGCACTGGGATGGGATTCAATTGATTTTTCAGTACAACAACAACAAAAAAATTAAATGTACTGGACTGACGGACCTGGAAGCTAACCTCATTTACTCACAGATCAAGTGAAAGCACAGATGGCAGAATTCTGGTGATAGGCCTTTATGCTGACCTAAAAGGGTTGCCTTTGTGGGTAATTATCTAGCTCACTGTCCATAACACTTCTGCCCTGATATGGTCACAGATGTGTTTTAAAGCTTTCCATTACAATCAGGACCAAGATCACAAGCACATTTCACATATACATTCAGACAGACATTGGATCGTAACAGCTTCCAGTTGCTATTGTTTTTGTCTGCCTTTTGACTCGTCTAGAAGGGAAAGACTCCCTAGCCTATTACCAACCCCTGAAGTAATTCAGTTCCTAGTGAATATTTTAGAAGTGAATTTTAAGTTTTCCATCTTCACATTTTTTCATACTTGAAGAGGGTGTGCCTGTGTCTTAAAGCACTTGTAAATCTACAGACAGAGTAATGCTTGCTAAAGGAGTTCATAAACCAAATCTATCAGGAAATACTATGCAAAAGTTTCTTTGCTTCTTTCATCACGAGTGCATCACTCTTGCATTGATTTGTTTAAAATCTCTTCTTGTGTATCACTACAAAGCTGTTACGTATTGCTAGGGCAAGAGCCAGGTCATGTCTCAATGAATGGGGAAGATCACTATAATCTTAAATACATTTGTTAGTTTTTAAGTGCCACAGGACTGCTTGTTTTACTGACTGAGACTAACATAGTTGTCCCCTTATAATCTTACTCTGCTTTTTTGCTAAACTGAAGCAAGATGATTATGAATATAGAGAATGACTCTTCAAGTTGCTTACTGAAGTGAATAGGAACTGAGATTGCTTAGAATTTACAAGGTTCATACTTGCATTTACTCAGTTTCTACAGACATTTTAGCCCTGCAAAGCTGTTATGATTTTCAAATACATGACAAGTCAGATTCTACACTGAAGAGAATTGAAGTCAATGGAACTGTGTCAATTTTCACCAACTGAGAATCTGTTCCACACAGAAAAATGTCTTCGGCTGTGCCAAAAGGTATTACATGTCCAAATTAATTGATTTCTCATTCCCACCTCTCCCCTAGCTTGTTTTGTGATCTAGTTCCTTCCAAAATCACTCCTTCCTCTTCATGACACTTCCAGGCACATCAAAGAGAAAGAGAGAGAGGTATACAATACCATGCTCTCCCTCTCCTTATTCTATCTCGTCATCAGCTCCAAGGCAACATCTCAGAGACCTGACCTTCACTTATGTCTCTACTGTTTCTGATCTTTACTTCATTTGATCTGTTACATTTTTGCCCCAAGGTTTTCATAATACGGGCTTCTTCTGGCACTCCAACTATTCCACCTCAGTGACTGATCATTTAGTATCCTTTCTGCAGTTGGTTCTGCTCCTTCGTTCTCACATGTCTCTTAGCAATACAACAAATCCTCCTCTTCTCTTTCTGGGTTAGCTCATTTGTTCACACACCTTTAACTTCCATCTCTTCACCTATGATTCAAATCAAAACCACATCTCATACTAATCTGTGTCCATTCAACATCTCTGGCTGATTTCTCCACTGTCATCTTAAACTCAGCTGGGCCAAAACTGAATCTGTGATCTTTCCTTTCCCATTTTCTGTCACTGTGGGACACATCACCATTCTGCTTTTCACTGAGGCCTGTAATCTGTGAATCATTTTTCACCCCTTTCCCTCAGCTCCCACACGTCTTAGGTTTCAATTAGGATATTGATCAATAAAATGTTAATCAATCTCAATCAATTTATTAATTGACTATTATACATCTGAGATAAATCAGCACAATACAGAATGAGTTAATACTTTCCACAATTCAGGGAGAGAGTTTGCCTGATTACATGTATTTCAGCTTTCTTGTTCTTTCTGGTGGGTTTTTATAACTTCCTTGTTTATACTTTTTGATTTGCCGCTGGTTACAAACTTACCGTACATTATGTAATCATATATTAATATTGCTTTAGTGACTAACGTATCCTATATACCCGCAAGGGGAACCATGTACTTCATGCAGTCCACAGCCAATAAAAAGTTCATTTCCAAGTAATTTTCTATTATTTCTTTTGTTATAATTATGCAAAGCTTCATATTTAATACCTAACTCAATTCTTCCAAACACATCTACCTACTTATTTCTTTCTTGTGTTTCCAGTTATAGTTTCATAACTTGTTTTCAAGTTGCAGAACCAGTCACATTTTACCTGACAAACACAGGGTTAAAAACTACCTTATGCAGCAGTACAAACAGGTTATGAAAGTGGGTCATACACAACACATTTTATTTCTTTTATTCCATGTCCTGCTTAAGTTCAAAGCCAAATATACCTTTTAGTTCCCTCAACATAATGGTGTGGGACGCTGGAATTTCTGGAGCTATATGGCAATAAGCCCAAGCCATGACTGACTCTTGTTGCTTCTTTCCACATAACGTTTCTGAGATCCAACCTTTTCTCCATCCAACAGAGGAAAGTTTCATTCACATACTCACCATTGGCTATCTTCCTTCATGTAATTCTTTTCAGTGGCTTCACCAACATCCACACTTGTCCCTTCCAGTTTATCAAATAGAAAGTGACTAGGAGCCTCTTCCTTATTCTCTCTGACCATAACTCTACCTTTGAATTCATCCATTGAATCAAATTACAGCTTACCATCATCACTTCCAAAGCTCTAACCTACACATCCACATCCATCTCTTAAGGTATCACAGCCCCTCAGCTCCACCACTGATGCCAAACACAGTGCCTTGCTTGTCTGCTTGTCACAGAAATGTTTCCATAAGTTCCCACATACGTATTGCTCTTCACAATTAGGTTGCCAAACTCTTTATCTTCTCATTGAAATCTTTCCTGAAGACTCACTTTTCCACCCCACTTCCAATAAACTTGTTATTAGCATCTCAGTTGCAGTCCTGCTCATCTATGTAGTGGGAGTGGAATAAATATACAGGAACTGAAGTTGGGAATTAATCCACCTGTGATATACGAGATCTTGCTATTGTACATGATATTTTCACCATATCTGTGTATTTTAAAACTAATGACAAAGGAGAAAGATGAATTATGGAGAGAGAACAAAGAATACAATGTGTTTAACTTGGAATAAGAAAGAAAGCAATTTATGAATAAAATATGTGCCTGTTATCCAGCTGACCCCTCTGCTTTTGTGTTGTGTCCCTTTCCTCTTCCTTTTATATACTGCAAATTCATTAAAACAGGGACTGTGCACTCCCATGTGTTTAGGAACTGCCTAGGTCTAGTATATTTCAGATGCTACAGGAATGCAAACATCCAATAGAATCCTGTTGTCTTGTACTCTGTTATATCCTGGATTTATCATTTCCTCTTGTGTCATCATTCAATGAAATCGATATTCATTTGCATACATCAGTAGAGATTATAATTTATTTGTATGTTACAAGAAAAGTAATTATATCTTATGCAAACATCTAATAATGAATAAGGGGTATTTTTCACTTTTCCAAAGCCATTTAAATAAACTAGAAATTAGAAAAATTAACTCCTACATCAAAATTTTCTCAGTACAACCAGGATGTTGCAACCTTTCCTTGTTCTTGAACCTGCTCATTTGGTCGCAGCCAGGAAATAACCTACTTAGCCCCTGTAACTGCCTTTATTTGAGCCTGCTGGGCTCTGATTGGCTGCTTCTGTGCAGCCTCTCCAAACAGACCTGGAGAACCATCCTCTGCTGTGCTTTAGCTGGGTGGAGTGTGGTAGGGCCACAGGGCCTCTAGCAGGGGAACCTAAAGGGCCTGGTGTAACAAGTATTCTTTTTAATTATGGCTCAAGATTGTACTAAGTTTTGTCTACTGCACATTGCAAGTTATCAGATTTCAGCAAACTACCATCCAGCACACTACAACTGCATGACATTACACCACAAAACATGCAATTAGTTGCTGTTACTGTATATTTTCAAACTATTATGTCAGATGACTCAAATGTACTACCATATGAACTTTTTCATTTGATTCAGAAAAGATAAACTCAATACAAAGTCATACTTTCAAGCAGAGTAACTAACAATGAATACTTCCTCTGTCTGATTTTATATGCATAAAAATAATTAAACCAACAAAAAGCAGCAGTCATGGGGACTATGCTTGGAACACTAGTCTTATTTAGTTTTAATAGCACCCAAATGTCAAAATTAGCTTATTAAGAAGCTAAAGGATATTCAATAATAAAGGAAAACCCTTGGGCGACATTAATATCTCATATAAATTAGAGATGAGCAAATCAGCATGGATAAAATAAGAACCACTTTAGCTACAGGCTGGGTTTGCATCTGTATGATTCAGGCCAATATATGTTCAAATTTCAACTGATACCTACACAAATATGAGTCTGTTTTTATTCATGTCTTGTTCATGTTTTGCCTTTTTCTCTTTTTCCTATAGAGGAGAGGTTCCATGAGCATTTGTGGACAAATGATATCTGAGCATACCTTGTGTCAGTTTTGCCCAAATGTCACCAGTTTCTCTATATATTGTATTCACAATCATTGCAAATGCAAATAACCCAGCAATTTAACAACACCATATATCAGATCAATATGCACAGCATCATTTTTTCATTTAAGGCTGTAGCATTCTGTGGCATGCCTTTCAGTGGCGTGAAAAGTATATCAGAAGCTGTCCTTTCAGCAATGGCATGTCTCAGTCAAAAAATAAAGAGCATGATGTGTTTCACTTTATCGAGACACAAGTTATGTGTTGCCAATTTTCTAATTTCCCTTCACATTGTGTATAAGCAGTTTCTAGTAGGCTCTGCTAACAAACACATATTGTATCCTAAAACATTTCTATTAAAAAAGAACATTGTGAATTAGCAGTAAAATCACTTGGTTTGAATTATGCTCAGAAAAATTCCACAAAGAAGATTAACCATGTTAGATTTGACATGGATGAAAAACCTGACATATTATGGATGATGATCAATTAATTCTCTCATGAAAACAGTCCAACAGGGAGGGTTCCTAAACCCACATGACTACCCTGAGTGCTGGATTTAACATTTAGATCTCTGAGACAGCTACAAAACTTATAAAACCACAGGTAGCATGGCAGTTCTTTTTATGGCTACAAATCTGAAGGGCTGAAAGGCCATGTTTATTCCAGCAGGTGAAGTGCTTCCTATGTTATCTTGACCTAGGCATATGAAAATTACTGTTGCATAGGATTAAAATTTACTTTTGATAAAACCAGTTCTATCCCTTCTCTTTATCCTAATCTATTTCAGTACAGACACAGCCCACACATTTTAAACTTAACACACTTCTAGAAGGAGAGAGGAATAATAATTTTGGATGGAAGCTATTGTTCTCTCTTCAAATGCACAGACATTTTCTTGCTACGCATGTGTGAATCTGATGTCAGAATCAAGCCTTTAGGCACAGAATGCCATAAACAAAGTAGAATAAGTCAAATGTAATTACACCATAAATATCCCAATGGGGCTCAATCAATCAGATATCTAAGATACATCTAAAAATTCTCATTGCACAGAGGCAAATTTGATTAAGGTAATCCACAAACTCCTTATGAAATATGAAAAATGCCATGACATGTGAAGACAAAGTAAAGAAGAAGGGAAAAAGCATGAATAAGGAGATGGTTTCCTTTGAGCCTTAAGGTGGATATATTTGTGACATAACAAGAATATTATTTTTATAACTTGAGGCATGTGAAAGGAAAATCAAGGAGATGCAAAATTAACTTACTGTTTTACATGCATCATCAATTCAGTTTTTAAGCCTTTTTATTGATAGTAACTAAGAAATATTGCAAAATATTGGGAAACATCCATTACGAACTGCTGCATAATCAAATATGTTGTATGGTAAAACAAAGTGCTAATTTTGTTGATGCCTCAAACTTCTTTGGGACAATGAGGAAAATATCTTAGGACTTTAAAAAAAAAAAAAAAACCTCTTTACAAAAGAAAAGGCCATAGTGAACTGTAAGGGGTATAAGGGGATTTTTCATATATAGCCATCTGCCCTAGAAAGCCCCAATCAACTCATAGATATTCAAATTGAATAACTGATTGCCACTGACCACCAGTTCCCTGAAGTCCACCACTGCAAATTCAAACCTAAAATAAATCTCTGGGTGCATTATTTCCCTGAGCTTATCTATCCAACCCAAAGATAGTAGAAATGTTCTATCCCTTCGTTTCATGTCTTCTTGCATGAATTTAGCTTGACTAGGCCAAGTGTCATGAGGAAAGCTTAATTCTGCCAGAGCAGCCTTCAGTCAGCCTAACATCTACCCAGAGCCTGAATCTTTTCACCAAGAGATTTGTTGTCAGAGGACGAGAGGTGATAGCAACTGAAAATGTAGTTTACAGTATATTTGGGGGTTAGACACAGATACAAGCACTGGCCAGAGGAAAAGAGGATTTCAAATAAGAGTCTGTGTCCTTGCATACAAATGAATGAGGGAAAGCAGCTCATCAGGGCAAGCAGTCCCTGATGTCATAGACTGGGGCTTTGTCTACACTTGCAGCCATTTTTGGCAGCAATTGAAGGGAGATACATAAGATACGTAAAATACTTTGTGTATCTCCCTTCAACTTGCTAACCTCCCTGTCTCCACTGTACTGAACTGAAGGGAAAAGCTATCCCTTTAACTTAGTCTGCTTCTGGGACTGGAGTTACTGAGTTGAACTCCAGAGTGATTGAGCAGGTCTTGACTGACTGCTCAATCAAACCCAGAAGAGCAAGCTGATGGTGGTGAATTTGCTGTTGTCAGTGTAGACATACCCCGGGAATAGTCATGTTTCCTGTTCCCAGGCAGATTCCTCATGGTCATGAGTATCACCCAAGCAGCCCCACTATAGGGGAAATCCACCCTTCTGGAGCCCTACGTCACTAGACTACTGTCCCACAACCATGCTTCTCTGAAGTGTGTTAGCTGCCACACCTTCCCCTGAAGCATCAGTAAAAGAGAGACAATCAGCTAGTCCATTTTCTCCCCAGTCCCACAACTAGATATACCACATGAGCCTAGGCCCTCAGGCACCTTTCTACTGTCTCTCAGAAGCACTATGAAGTGGATTTCCCAGCCATTCCTTCAACCACCCTAATTGCCCAAATGGGGCTGTGGATGAGTGTCAGAGTGCCTCTTCTGTCTCTGTCTCTGATAGCAATGGCAGTGGGTTGGTCATTTGTCAATAAATGGCTCCTTCCTGCTCTTAGCTGTGGCTCTTCTCTCCTCCACTATTGCTTGTCTGGTGTCTCAGAACAAGCAAAGGCTGAGAAATCCTTGAGATGAAGTGACCTCCTCAGTCAGGCAGCTGTTCCACTGAACACCTCATTCCTTTTCAATTTTCCACCTACTCAAAAGATGAGAGAAAATATACAAATTGCACATTCTCTGCTGTGAATCTCCAAAGAACCTGTGCAGAGATCTGTGGGATTGTGGAGTGCCCCTGTCTCAGGGACAGCAGGGAGAAGGGGTGGAGAGGAGTGTGATTATCCTCTGAAAAAGGAACTGATATTTATCAAGAATGGAACAATATTTGAGTCAAATTGCACCACTCATGCAAATTGTTCCCCTGCAGAGAAATGAACCACTTGGGTTAGTAAGGTTAGTAGAATTTGCTCCTTTATTTACTCTTATTAGTAAATGTAATCTATAGAAAGTTCTTTAAACCCTTTCATTTTGGGAACATAATCATCCCTAGTAATCCTTCCTGGATGGCCATTATTCTTATTTGTTTATATAAACATAATGGATACAAGTGGATGATGTTTTACAAACATAAAAGATAGAGTTCCTCCCTTTGAAGACTTTTTAATCTAAATTATATATAAACACAAACAATATTCAGTAGTCGGATTAGCAGCCATAAGTGCCAGTTATAGTATCAGCGCTAGAAGGCTGATGAAATAAAATTAGTTTTACAGCTTGATTTAAAAAATGAAATCAACATAAAAGTCATTTAATTTAGGAGAATATATATGCATCTTGAATTAGGAAGGTTAAAGGCATGCCAGAAGAATTTTCCTCATGAAAATTAAGGACTAAGTGTTCAATCATTATTATTAATTACACCTGTGTTAAAAATGGCCCTAGGTAACTAGGCCAGCTTAATTCCTCTGTTGATTGTCCCCTATGTTTCTAGTCATTGAAGAGAACCAAGTAGATAAATTAAGACATAATCTGTTCAAAGACAGTTCTTTAAAAAAGGAGCCCTGTTCATGGATTTTTTTTTCTTTTCCTACAAATTATTTGCTCAGCTTTAATAAGGTAAATTTGTCCATTCATTTTACTAAAACAACAAAAAATTAGAATTATAAAAGATTTATTTTAAATCTTGTCTCTGTGCCTACAGCAGCTGTAGGTTTGTACTGTATGGCTCATTTTGGAACTCTTTTGCTTCAGAAGCAGTCAGCAAGGAATCACAATTCTGATACTCTTGTTTGCCTACTGTTCTTCCTTTTCTTCACTGTATCTAACTATTGCTACCATCTGCTTTAAATTTTCTTTCCTTTTTATGGAACAGTATTTAATATACATGTTCAGGCATCATAACACTTTTATGGTGAGGCATTAAATATTTTTATGGTCTCTGAAGATAAGCATTCTGTATATTTTGGCTATGCTTTCTCTATGTTAGGCTACAAAACAATAAAATATTGTGTATTAATGGAATATCTGTTATGTCTCAATTATGCTAAATTATAGGAACATATATGTTGCACTTTTTTCCCCCACATGTAGACTAAAATAGCAGCTGCATTCTGTTACCTTTTCCATTGGAAAAACATTTTAATGATTCCATGAAGTGAATGAAATGAGATATTTAATCATTCAAACAGTTTCTCCCTGATTACCTTAATGCACACAATATTTTTTCTGTGTCTTTTCATTTTATTTATAATTTCATTATATGCCTTTTATGACTACAACCTCTATAACTAGACCCAGTATTTTCCACTCAGGAATTTTATTCACAATACTGATTCCCTGAACTCTCTTCATGGTGAATAATAATTTGAACCCAAAACCATATCTTGGAGGCGAGGGTGGTGGTGGTGGTCAGATTTTGGCCCTCATATGATTATCTAAATATTTTCTAAATCTTTATGTAATGAATTATTGGGGATTAAATATAAAACTATTGAAAATTAGACATACTTTAAGTTAAGCACTCTGTTTTTGGAAAGATTTTATAACTGTAAAGCAGGATGTAATGTTTAGTTTATGTCAAGTCTAAACTAACCATCTTACTTCCATGAGATAATATTTGTGAACGGCTCACTAAAACAAGAAGACACTTGCTTGACCCTTAATAACAATAATAAATAAATAATAATAATAATAGAGTGCCATTCTGTTTGCTAAAATCAATTCTGAAGTCTCAGACTCATAAAACAATTTTCAATAATTTTCAATCACTAGCAAGACATCAAAAACCACAGATCTATGGAGAATTATTACCATTGCTGTATGTGGTGGAAAAATTTGGGAGGTTATAGGGTCACTATATTACATTCTTTCTCCCACACCACTATCATCCCTTATATTGGTTACTGTATCACCGATGCTTAATTTTTATATGGCAGGATGATGATTTTAAATCATCACCTCAGCATTTCTTACTTATGAACCTTCTGATTTATAACCTACCTATTAAGGTACAGATTCTCCTATATTTAGGATGTTGAGTACACTGTATAATGATAAAAAGGGACTAAATGCATATTAGCACATGTAAGAACATAATAATGTCTACAGTGGATCAAACCAATGGTTCAGCTAGCCCACTATACTGTCCTCTTACAGTGACCAATGCCAGCTCCTTCAGAGAGAATGAACAGAACAGGACAATTATCATGCCAGACCAACCTCATATCCTTTTTTGAGATGATAACAGATTTTTTGGATAATACGAATGCAGTGGACCTAGCAAGCCATTTAATACAGTTCTATATAGGAAATTATTAATTAAATTACCAAAGATGGGGATTAATATGAATATAGTAAGGTGGATAAGGAACTGGTTAAAGGGGAGACTACAGCAGGTCATACTGAAGGGTGAACTGTCAGCTTGGAGGGAGGTTACCAGAGGAGTTCCTCAGGGATTGGTTTGGGGACTGATCTTATTTAACCTTTTTGTTACTGATCTTGGCACAAAAAGTGGGACTGTACTAATTAAGTCTGTGGGTGATACCAGGTTGGGGTGTATTGCCAATAGATAGAAGGATCAGGATATTATATAGGAAGATTTGGATAACCTTGTAAACTGGAGTATTAGGGATAGGATGAAATTTAATAATGGGCAGTGCAAGGTCATGCATCTAGGGACATATCAGTTGGAAGTGATGGAGGGCGGAAAAGTAACTAGCAGTTCTGGTTGATCACAGGTTGACTATGAGCTGTCACTATGATGTCACCATGAAAAAAACTAATATGATCCGAGGATGCATCAGAACAGGTATTTCCAGTAGAGCTAGTAAGGTGTTAGTAAGGCGCTGGTGACACCACACCTGGAATATTGTGTACAGTTCTGGTCCCCCATGTTTAAGAAAGATGAATTCATACTGGAACAGGTGCAGAGAAGGGCTGCAAAGATGATCCACAGAATGAAAAACCTGCTTTATGAGAGGAGACTTAGAAGAGTTTTGTTGGGTTAGCCTAGCCAAAAGAAGGTTGAAGGGGGATAAGGTTGTTCTCTATCAATACATCAGAGGGATAAATATCAGGGAGGTAGAGGAATTCTCTGAGTACAGCACCAATGTGGACACAAGAAAAAATGGATGCAAACTGTCCATTAGGAAATTTAGGCTTGAAATTAGATGCAGGTTTCTAACCATTAGAGGATTAAAGTTCTGTAATAGCCTTCCAAGGTGAGTTGTGGGGGCAAAACTCCATAACTACCTTCAAAACTCAGCTTGATAAATTTCTGGAGAGGATGATATAATGGGATATCCTACTCTGGAAATTGACTGATTTTTGACTACTAGTGGTGGATATGCCAGTGCCCTGAGAAGGGAGGCTGGATGAGGTGGGGTTTCAGTTAGGACAGAGAATTAAAGAGAATTCTTTCTTGGGTGACTGACTGCTGAGACTTGCCCATATGCTCAGGGTTTAACTGATTGCCATATTTGTGGTTTCAAGGGAATTTTCCTGTGAGACATATTGAGTAGATCTCTGGGGGTTTTTTTTTGTTTGTTTTGGTTTTGTTTTCGCTTCTCTCTCTAGCATTGAGCATGGCTCACTTGCTGGTGGATTCACTGTATCTTAAAGCCTTTAAATCGTGATCTGAAGACTTTAATAACTCAGTCATAGGATAGAAGTTTATTGGAGGAGTGGATGGGTGAGATTTTGTGGCCTGCATTTTGCAGGTGGTCAGATTATATGATCTGATTAGTCCCTTCTGAGTTTAGAGTCTATAGTATCCAGTGATGGACATCTAATTCTTTTTTTAATCCACTTATACTTTTGTCCTTTCACAACAGCTCCTGGCAATGAGTTCCACAACTTTACTCTGTGTGTGTGTGTGTGTGTGTGCGTGCGCGCGCGCGAAAAGGAACTTCCTTAAACTTCTCTTAAACCTGCTGTCTATTACTTTTCATGGTCTTGCATTTTGCCAAGATGCAAAGGAGCATCTGTGTTAGTCTAGTTCAGCAAAAGAAAAACAAACAAGGAGTCCTGTGACACTGAATGACTAACAAATATATATTTCATGACCTTTTGTGGGAGAAAATTCCACTTTGCCAGATGCTTTGAAGATGGGGACAGTCTCTGCACAAAAGAATAAATGGGCACAAATCTGACATCCGAAATAGAACACTCTAAAACCAGTGGATAAGCATTTCAATCCTTCTGATCTATCCATTGACTATTTACTAATTGCAGTGCTCAGACAGATGGATATCAAATCAAGGCTTCAAAGAGAAGCTGCTGAGACCGAATGTATTTGCGAATTCAGTTGCATTGCTTCAGGAGTTAACAGGGACATTGGATTTTTCTCTCATTACAAAAGCTGAAGTGACCTCGTCTCCCTCTGTATACTGTTCCCCAATGTTTGAATCTTTACAACTGTTCTCTTTGCTGTTACAGTGTGACCTGTTCCCATGACTTACACTTCCCTGCATTTATTTCCTCCCATTCTGTAAGTTCCCCCATCTTCAAAGCATCTGATGAAGCGGGATTTTCTCCCACAAAAGCTCATGCAATAAATATATTTATTTGTTAGTCTGTAAGTGCCACAGGACTCCTTGTTTGTTTGTTTTAATTTTAATGGGTGATCCCTGATTCTTGTGTACCGTAAAGGGGTAAATAACACTTCCTTATTCACTTTCTCCATATCAGTCATGATTTTGAAGACTTCTAGACATAACCTTCCCTTAGTCATCTCTTTCTTAAGCCAAATTGCCTGTCATTTTAATGTCTCCTCTTTTGAAAGTTGTTTCATACCACTAAGTTTTGTAGCCCCTATCTATACTTCTTGCACTTCCAATTTTTTTAAAGATGGGATGATCAGAACTCTACATAGCATTCAAGGTGGGGAAAACACTGTGGATATATAGTGGCATTGTGATATTTTAGTCTGATTATCTATCACTAGTCTAATAGTTCCTAACATTGTTAGCTTTTTTGACTGATAGTCCAAGTACACTGTAACAACTAGATCACCTTTTCCACACATTTATTAATTCCTTGAAAGAATTCTAATAAACTGGTGAGGCATGATTTTCCCTTACAAAAGCTGTGTTGATTTCCCCCACAAATGATTTTCATAGGTATCTAATGATTCTTCACTATAGTTTCAATCAATTTGTCTGGCACTCAAGTGAGGCTTACCAAATTGTACTTGCCAGGAATGCCTCAGAAGCATTTATATAAAATCAGCATTACTTTAGCCATCCACCAGTTATCTGTTAGAGAGGCTGATTTAAGCAAAAGATAACATACCACAAGTGGTTCTGCAATTTCATATTTGAATTCCTTCAAAACTCTTGGGAAAATATCATCTGATCCCTGTGACTGTTTAATTTTTTCAGTTTGCTCCAAAACCTGATATCTGAATCTGGGAGAGTTCCTTAGAGGTGTCAAATAAAAAGAATTGATAAGGGAATCTCTCCCCAATCCTTAGCAGTGAAGACTGATGCAAAGAATTCGTTTAGTTTCTTCACGGTGACTGTTCTCCTTGAGCATTCCATTAGCACCTTCATTCTCGAATGGCCCCCACTTGTTGTTTTGCAAGCCATCTGCTTCTGATGTACTTTAAAAAATTGCTGTTAGTCTTTTTACTTTTGCTAGTGGCTCTTCAAATTTTTTATTGTATCTAACTGCACCTTACATTTGACTTGCCAGAGTTTATACTCCCTTCTATTTTCCTCATGAGGATTTGCCTTCCAATTTCCAAATTATTCCCTCTACATCTTTTACTCTGTGGTCTAGACATGGTAGCATTTCCCAGATCCTTTTATTGTCTTTTTTTTCTTTAAATTTTCAGTATACATTCAGTCAGACTCTATTATGGTATTTTTAAAAGAGTTACAATGCAGGTTGTTGGTATTTCACTCTTGTGTCTGTTCCTCTGGATTTCCATTTAACTGGTTTCCTCGATTTTTTTTTTTTTTTTTTTGCTGATGTCAATTTCCAAAGTGGCAGCTGTGTTAGTCTAGTCCTGCAAAAACAAACAAGGAGCCTGGCTGCACTTTAAAGACTAACAAACTTTATTTATCATATGAGCTTTCATGGGAGAGAATCCCACTTTGTTAGATGCTGGAAAATGGGGAACTTACGCTCATTCTGTAAGTTCCCATCTTCAAGCATCTGATGAAGTGGGATTCTCTCCCATGAAAGCTCATATGATAAATAAATTTTATTCTTTAAAAGGCAACCACACTTTTTTTTGGTAGCTTTCTTTTCTGAAGTTAAATGCTGCTGTGGTATGTTTTTTCAGTATTTTCCCCTGAGGATATTAAATTTAATTACATTCTGAGCACTGTTACTGAGTAGTTCAGCTATATTTGTTTCTTGAACCAGATCCAATGCTCTACTTAGGACTAAATCAAGAATTCTCTCTCTTCTTGTGTGTCCCAGGACTGGCTGCTCCAAGAACCAGTCATCAATGGTATTTAAAAATTTCATCTTTACATCCCATTCTGAGGTGACATAATTCCAGCCAATATGGTAATAGCTGAAATCCTCCATTATTAATGTGTTTTCTGGTTTTATTGCCTCTCTTATCTCCCCGATCATTTCAAGGTCACCACCATCTTCCTGGCCAGATAGTTAGTAGCATATTCCTGCAGCTATACTCTCATTATTCAATCACACAGTGTCTATCCATAGAAATAATATAGGACAGTTTGATTAAGAATTTAACTAATCAAGTGTAATATTACCATCTTCTATGTTTATGAGCCATTCAGTACAACTACTCAAAATACACACAGACATCAAAATGCAGCTTATGTGGATATCCTTGTCACCTTCTTCCAAGGTGAAGAAATCTAAATAAATCATTTCCATGTTTGTTTTAATGCCTGAATTGTTTTGCTGGATTCCAGATTAAAGAAAAAAAAATAACATTCTGAACTTCTGTCTGTCAGTTATGCCAAGAGGTCCTGAGGACCTACTCTCCAAATGTACCATTTTTCTTCTACGTAGACACCTATATCTCCTATATTTATATTATGCTAGTCTCCATGGATTAATGGGAGAAGGTTAATACATTCAATCAGCTGGAAGAGTTGGAGGAACTGGCACTGATGAATTTTCAGTTTTACTCTTGATTCTCTGGACTGAGTCAGCAGTTGCCTTCTTTTAAAGATTAATTTTATTACTGACATTGCTGCAAATTGATTAAACCTTTAAATTCTTCCTAGAGATTAAAAGTCTACACTTCCTTTGATACATGTGTGTAACTCCCAATAATATTAACAGGAGCAGACTGTGGAAAGGCTACAGAGATAAATGACATTGCATACGCATGCAGAGAAATGTAAATGTCATGTGGTTGAATTGCTGAGTAGCCCAGATTTCTTCTCCCCTTGGCAAAACTGTAACACGACAACCACACAGCTTGATTTAGGTTTCCAAAACATAGTGAGAGGCTGTTAATCAGACAAAAGTTATTTCTCTAGAATGGATTTCAAACATTTACTTAAATTTAAACATAAAACTTCAGTTTTTTTCCTTTGAATATAAAATAAGTGTTTGTTTCTTTCACAATACAATAATTCTTCCGATTTGCAATATACATTGTGTGAATCTGTCTCTAAATTAAATGTCTGCACAGTCAGGTTAAATCTTTTTTTTTTTCTGTCACTTTTTTACTGTATTATCTACACTAGATAATACAACATGGCAATAAGTCATATTTGACTGGTGTTTGATATTGGGATATATCCAGTGACAACTGGAAAAGAAAAAAATAGCATCAGATCAATTCATCTGCTCATTCATGTCACAGGGGAAATAATGCCTTTCAACATTACTCCTGTCTGCTGTTGAGCGACTGCTCCCTCTCTCCACATCATGTTCAGCCTACCAGTAAGAGGGTGTAAATTTCTTCTTGTACTATGTATGTGTTACAATTAAGTGAAATACGTTGTCTACAAAAGAAAATAAACTCATGTTTGGTAGAGAATAGAGTATATAGCAGGATATTAATTTAGAATATCCAACATTTAAAATCATTAGTCCGGTTCAGACACTTTGATCATTTTAAGTTGCTTAAAAGAAAAATTTTGGGGCACTGGAATTGGACTTGTTTGCTGTTTATGGCAGAAACGTGGGTGGGGAGTATTATAATTAAACTTTTCACTTCTTTACTAGCCATTGAATAATAATTAAGTAATCAGTAATTAATAAATTCATGAACATGTTTACTAATCTCTATGCACAGCAGAGGCATAATACATGCATTGTATTGAACAAAATGCACCATATACTTTAGCCAAACCATTCCAATATTCTTACAATAAAAGAAATGAGGGAGACATTAACACAGGTTAAAACACTAAAAATCATCTTTTCCAAGGGACAATTTTCTAAGTAAGTTTGGTCTTAGAATTGAGGAAAGATGTGGGACATCCCTTTAGAGTTGCTTTCACATAAATAAATTATCAATACTTCAAAAGTGATAGTTTTCAGGCTGCTGCAAAAATCTGTTCTCCCATCAAATCTAAAATCCGCTAACTCATATATTTACTGCTCCATATATGACACTGACGTTGCATTTATATGTGATGTCCTATCACAGTAATGTAGTGTTGCAGAGCAAACCAAGAGAACCAAAACTCAGCTAAGATAGCAAAAATACAAATAAAACCAAACTCACACTACAGATTTCCTAGTCTTTTTGACTGAACTGTCCTAGTTTCCCCTCAAAACTCCTCAACTGATTTCTCTCCTTTACCCTTCTCTGTTGCCTGGTCCTAGTCTCCTGCCTCTGGGCTCTTCATTCAGCTTCAGTCTCTCCCTTACTATCTCTCTGGGTTAGTCTTCACTGATGGCAGCAAATTCTCCGCCATCAGTTCAAGTTTCCAATCAACTACTCGCTCAGACAATCAGGAGGTTTGATCCCTGAACACTACCCCAGCAACCGGGATAGCACTGAGTTGAGGGGAAGCCCTCCCTTTGGCTCAGCACATTGGACATGCTAGGAAAGGGGAGGCTAGAACACAGATATGCAAGTAACTTCCATATCTCTGTTCAACTGCCACTGAAAAGGGCAGGCAGTGTAGCACTGCCCTATGTCTTTTCCTCAGTGTCCTCTCTTTCCGACTCTTTCTCCCAATCTCTTTGCACAATCAATCCTGTCCACTTAAAAGTTTAATTACACTGTGTTACAACCCTCTTTGTCTGACCTGTCTCCCCTCTACCTAATCCCTTTCACTGAACACTGGTTCCTAGCCCTAAATATGTCCCCTACTCTCACAATTCCTTGACAGATTTCAATTCTACCCATCTCCAGCCAACCAGTTCTCAGTACCCCGTTTCCCTTATCAGCTTCCAGTAACTGTGTATATATTTCTTACTGAGAAGATCTGATTTTGGGAGAGGGGGCTTTTATGCTGCTGCCAATCCCATTCTTCCTTAACCCCAGCTTCCAATCCCAGATCCCTTGCCCAACCAGTGCAATCTGTCCTCCCAGCTCACTATCACAGCCTTCTTGCACAGCCCATCACAGTTTCTCTCCCATCACTCCAGACCCAATGTCACTAGACTACTTGACCCAATCTACTACTTCTCCTCTTCCCTCATTTGTCTTTTATCCCTTCTGCTTTCAAATCAGATGGCTTCCTCCAACTCCCCCATCTGGGTGCCAGAAAGGAGGTCAATAAGAGCATAGGGCAGATAGCGCCTCAAGAGAACAAAAATGATGAGTCAGACACAAAATCATGCTTTTTTTTAAATACATCAGATCATCTTTTCTTAGTTTGTCCTTTGACTTTAACTCATTTCTTCTCATCTTCCAATGAGTGTGAGATAATTTGAGGTTGAAAACTCAACCTTTGGTGCACATAAACTTGCAAACTTTTCCCTAGCTGCTTGGAGTGAGACTCCACTTACCACCTCCTCATTCCTAGAAGAGGGGAACTGCCATTACTCCCTAAGTACAGTCTTGGTTTTCTCCCCGCCTTCTCTGTTTGTTCCTTTCAGAAATGAGGTACTGCATGATCAAAGTGTGAGAACCATGGAAATAATTTATTGTGACTATATTTGTACATAGAACTTATATTTTAGTGCTGATGAGTTACAGACACACATATTCAAGAACTGTAACTTATGGCAATTACTGACAAATGTGATAGCATCACAATTAAAATGATTTGGGGTTGGTTTAGCCTTTTGAAAGAAAGTTCCCTGACTGTCTCCCAAATTCTCTGCTTTGGACTAGGCAGCACTTCTTCATCAACTCCTTCCTATCTCCTACTGTTCCAGGCAACACTCTTCCCTCTCTTCTTGTTCATGATCCCCCTCTCTACTTCCTGCCCCACCTCTCCTGCTCTATCCTGTCTCTCTATCAACATTTGTCTGGAAAACCTGTATCTGCCTCTTGCTCACCATCATTCTCCCCATGTTTCTTTCAAAGTGTTTCTGCTGCTTCTGACATCTGTGTCCTCTCAAATCTTCTGAGCCACAGGGTGGCAGCCATTTTGTCTGTGGGGATGGCATCAAACTTTTTGCCAGCAACTTTATTATGAGCAGCCTCACTTCCACATGCAGATGGACTGTAGGGCAATAGTAGCCATCTTGCTGACTAAAGCCCCTTTAACAGTAAAAAGAGATGGTGAGCCATTTTGAATAAGGAAAAAATTGCTAGTTGGCAGCTTTCATCATTTTTCCATAAGGCAGGTTAAAACTCCCCCAACTGAAATACTTGTAAATACTGACAGGTTACTTGCTCTCCATTCTGGAACCTGGCCCCATCTCAGCCTGGAGCAGCAGCTGTTAAAATACAGCATCACCCCTTGCATCTGGGCTGGCAGATTGCTCTGTGATAATGCTACATGTACAGTCATCTCAGTCACAGGAGCTTTGAGAGGCCTAAGCATGCTCATTGAGCACAGAGCTTCTGGAAATTCTAAGCTAAAATCTAAGTTGTATCTAGTGAGCATGTACAAACTGCAAGTTTTCAAAGGCTTATAATTTGGCCAAATATGAATTGATATTACTGATACAACTCAAAGCCCATTCTCAATACAAAAGGGCTCCGTCCCGCTCCCAAATTTCAAGTTCCTTCTCCAATGCATGAAGGTGTCACAGTTGTTAAAGAAAAGATTATAATTTTTTTTAACACGGACTAAGGAAGTTCATTTTTTCCTAGCCTTATTCTCAGAAATAGATGAACAATTCTAACTGAAATTTCCAACCAACCAACCAAAGTCAGGCACTTGGCATATAATATTTCAATTCAAATGGTTAACTTTCAGCTAAGTTATAAGCAACTAGCAACATACATATTAGAAATGTTAGGCAAACTTAACTGGCAATGTTAACAGCCCTGCCTCTAATAGCTTCTTCTATCACTCATCATTGTAGCTCTTTTCAGTAGTGCATTAAGTGCTTCAAGGACAACAGCATGCATGGAAAGTAATTAAGGATAACAAGCCAGACCCCTTTAAGAGGAAGCTAATGGGAAGAAGGACAAGAATAGAGGAAGACTGATACAGTCTTCTTCTTTGTCTTCTTTTCCAACCACCAGCACCACCCCCATCTCCTTCCCAGGCTGGTAACCATTCCTTCATTCAGCAACATCTCAGGCTTCTCTATCCAATACTTCTCCTTCCCCTGGTTTCATCTTTCTCCAACAATCCCCCAACCTATTTCTGACTCTCAGAAATCTCCTCTCAATTTCTTTTCTCCCTAGCAACCCAGCTGCAGGACTCCGCAAACTACTGGCATCATCTTATTCTTCACTGTATCCTTGGTCACCTGGGATGAGAAGGTGGTGTAGGTACTTGTCACCCTCCATACCTGCTCCCACAAGTCAGGAGGGCCATGAAAAGTGAAGCTGTAACTTGTTCTAACTGACAAAATATATCACAGCTAGAGCTGCACAAATTTGGCAGCTCTGGGTGCCCGATATTCAAAGGTGTCTACATACCTAAATAAAACGGACAGTAATTATATAGATAAAGACATGTTGGCTAATAATGATCTAAAGTGGTAGCAAACAACCATATAATTTATCAGTATGGTGACAGCCAAAACCACTTAGAAAAGCCAACAAAAATAAAAAGAAAAAGGTCTTAAATGATGTCGGTCATGTCCTGTGCTTTGATGGATATCCACTGGGGAAAACTGTCCTATTTCTCTTCACTAGTTCAGTTATTTCTTTGGACAATTGATAATTACAGTGTGTAACTGTAGCTTAGACATTCTATTTTAGATATCCTAACATGGTTCAAGCATAAGATGGTTTCTGAAACAATTTTTTTTTTATCCCTTTATATGCTAGTCCCACTATCTTGAAGTCTAAGAAGGACAAAAAGCAGATGTCGGAATCTCAGCATCAGATCCAGGCTAATCTGAACTCATACCTTGAACCTGTGTCTGCAGTTTGCCAGACTGGAAGGCTGGCTCTTAGCACCTCAAAACGTGGAAGGGAAGGATCGGACCCAGTTTATACTCCTCTTCTCTGGTCCCCAAATTTGAGATTGTGCGGATCTTAGGTTTGTGTTGGTCCATTATAAAGATAGATTCAAGTTCAGATCCTGTGTTTTGATCCTAGTCTCCCCTCTATTGAGGTGCAACAGTGCAAACACTTTGGGTATGTCTACACAGGCTTCTTATTTCGAAACAACAGAGGTTGTTTTGAAATAAGAAGCAGCATGTCCACATGACGCACCGTTATTTTGAAACACTGGGACCCACTGTTTTGAAATAACAGCTGTTATTTCAAAACCGTTAAACTTTGCATCTAATCAAAATAGCCGTTGTTTTGAAATGGTTGTTTGGACAACTGTTTCAAAACAACATGTCCGAACAGCCTTGTTTCGAAATAACCATTTTGAAACAATGCCTATTTCGAAAGCAGGCTTTCCCTTAATTCGAATTAACAAACTGTTAATTCGAATTAACTTATTTTGAAATAACTCATTTCAAAATGGGTTATTTCGAAATAAATATGTATGTGTGGACATAGCCTTTGTGAAGCAGCACTTCACTGCTTTTCTTGAATGCAAACATCTGGCTAGCCATGTGGCACAGTCAGAGCTCTGATAGTTTTCAAGGTGGCCTGGCACAGAGGTGAGTTCAGAAGACTTGGCTACTTAACTCAGATAATTCAAAAATAAAACAGCCATGTCTGCCCACTCCCAAAACCTAACTTTCCACAATCAGTTCACATGCAGATACGTCCACCCTGCAAAACTGCTGGTGGTCTTACAACTCTGCAAAAAGAAAGGGAATAAAGGGAAAAGTTCTGCCATTTTGGTGGTCCTACTTTGGATGATGCTATCAAGTGTTCAAGATATTTACTGCTGAGAGGTTTCATGACAGTGAAACAAATATGCTATTCACAAGCACAGAAAAAGTGGATTTGACTGTATAAATTTGTGCTGTCATTTAAATTCATTTTCTTACACACTTTGCTAAACTCAAAGAATAAAGTTACAGGATTTTTTCCTGTAATTTAATTCAAGTACATTACAATCTAATTAATATTTAATAAAAATGAAAGAAAGCCTGTTAGAAGAGAGGCATAAGACACTGGGGAAATGAGGAGAAGGGAATATTCATGGCAACAGGAGACAAAGGCGTCTTCAACAGCGCTCTGATTCATTCCTCTGCCTGTCAGTCACCATATGGTCCATCTGTACTGGATAGGTAGGATTAAGTACATGACATGAATACATTGAGCCTGTTAGTAACTTGCATAACTTTGGAAATTTGGCTCAGCATAGATTGACATTAAAAAAAATCTAGTATTGTTAAAAGGTCTCATTATACACACTGAACCTAATTCTTCTCTCAGCTATAACAATGTAAACTGAGAAAAAATTACATTTATGGCAATAGAATTAAACCACTATAAATCCAAGTAATTTAGTAGTCTTTGGGCAAAATTCTGTCCTTTGATAGAGGAAAGAAGGGTTAGTCTGTAATGCACCAACTTGAGTAGTAGCCAGTCACCAGCTTAGTGTTCTGTTATGCATGAAGTATGGAATCTTGCCATGTTGCTACATCAGAGAAAAAAACTTCTCTGTACACTCTTCCCTCACTAGCACACTTCCCAGAGGGCAGGAATTTACCCTGAAAGGGCAGCAGAGGTGACATTACTTTCTGTTCCATTTGTTTTGGGATACCAATGTGTAAGGGTATTGATATTAGTGAGTCTGGAGGAGCTGGTCTAAATTGAATCCACACATATCAGCAAGTAGAGCTTTTGCCTTGTCTGTTGCTTCTTTCTCACCGCTCACCCTGAGAAGGACTTCCTAATTTTTCTTAGATGACATAGAAGAACTCTGGGATTAATAGTATGTGAGAAAGAAAGAAATTTCACAAGAAACTGCAGGTTACAAAGAGCTGAGATAACAAAACTTATGTATAAACAAGAAAAAGAGATTAATACATTCAAATCTGAGTGCCTAGAATCAGGTATTTAAATAAAAGTGGTCTGATTTTGAGAGATCCTCACAGCTCCCATTAGGTCATCTAGTCCAAACTCCTGCTAAAGCAGGACCACTCCCACTCAATCATCCCAGCCACCGTTTTGTCTAACCGTACCTTAAATGTTTCCAAAGATGGAGACTCCACCACCTCCCTATGTAACCCATTCCAATGCTTTGCCACCCTCCAAGTGAGAAAGTTTCTTCCTGATATCCAACCTCGAGTGCCCAAGCTGCAGCTTGAAGCCATTGCTCCTTGTTCTGTCCTCTGTTACTACTGAAAACAGCCTAGCTCCCTCCTCTTTGGACCACCCCTTCAAGGAGTTGAAGGTTGCTATCAAATCCCCCCTCAGTCTTCTCTTCTGCAGGCTAAATAAGCCTAGTTCCTCATAAACCTAAGTCTCTCTTCATAAGCCATGTGCCCCAGCCCCCTAATCATTTTTGTTGCCCTTCACTGGACTCTTTTTAGTTTGTCCACATCCTTTATGTAGTGTGGAGCCCCAAACTGGACACAGTATTTCAGATGTGCCCCACCAAAGCTGAATAGAGGGGAATAATCACATCCCTTGATCTGCTGGTAACACTCATACTGATGCAGTCCAATATGCCATTGGCCTTTTTGGCAACAAGAGCACATTGTTGGCTCACATCCAACTTCCCATCCGCCATAACCCCTAAGTCCTTTTTTACAGTGCTGCTACTTAGCCTATTGGTCCCCCGCCTGTAGCAGTATATGGGATTTTTCCATCCCACATGCAGGACTTTGTAGTTGTCATTGTTGAACCTCATGAGATTTCATTTGGCCCAAAGCTCCAATTTGCCCTGGTCTCCCTGCACCCTATCCAGGCCCTCCAGTGTGTTTACCATTCCCACCGGCTTAGTGTTGTCTTCAAATTTACTGAGCATGCAATCTATACCATCATCCAGATGATTAATGAAGATGTCAAGGAGAACCAGTCCCAGGATCAACCCCTGGGGTACTCCACTAGTTACAGGGTGCCAACTAGACTGAGGCATTGATCTGTACCCACTGAACCTGATGATCTAGTCACCTTTCTATCCACCTTACAGACCATTCATCCAAACATTATCTCCTTTATTTGCTGACAAGCATGCTGTGGGAAACCATGTCAAAAGTTTTGCTAACGTTAAGGTATATCACATTGACAGCTATTCCCACATCCACAAATCCAGTCATCTCATCATAGAAGGTGATCAGATTGGTCAGGCATGATTTACCCATGGTAAATCCATGCTGACTGTTCCTGATCACTCTATTTTCCTCCAAGTGTTTTAGAATGGCTTCTTTGAAGACCTGCTCCATGATTTTTCCAGGGATTGAAGTGAGGCTGATTGACCTGTAGTTCCCTGGGTCCTCCTTTTCCCATTTCTTGAAGATAGGCACTATATTTGCCTTTTTCCAATCATCCAGGACCTCACCTATTTGCCATGAGTTTTCAAAGCTAATGGATAGTGGCTCTGCAATCACATCAGCCAACTTCTTCAGGACTGTTGGATGCAGTTCATCCAGCTCAATAGACTTGTCCACATCCAATTTCTTTAAGTAGCCCCTAGCCTGACCTTCCAGTACTGAGGGCTGCTCTCCTTCTGTTTTACACAGTGTACTAGCCTGGGAGCTGACTCTGTCTGTGAAGACTGAGGTAAAAAATGCATTGAGTACTTCAGACTTTTTCACATCATCCGCCACAAGGATACCTGCCCCATTCATTAAGGGACCTATACCATCCTTGAATCTCTTCTTATTACTGACATACTTAAAGAACCCCTTCTTATTATCCTTCACCTCTCTTGCTAGCTGCAAATCCAATTGCCCTTTGGCCTTTCTGATTTTATCCCTTCAGGCCCAAGGAGTATTATTATTATATACCTCCCTAGTCATCTGTCCAAGCTTCCACTTTGTGTAAGCTTCCCTTTTGTGTTTCGGCTCACCACAGAGTTCTCTGCTAAGTCACTCTGGGCACCTTCCATATTTGCTATTCTGTCTGCACATTAAAATGGTATCTTCCTGTGCCCTTACTAAGCATTAAATTAAACAGAAGGAAATACAAAACGGAGGTGTGCTTCAGTCAGAGCCATTCATATAGTCCCCATATCAGAGGCTTGATTCTCCACTTCTTGCACTTGTACAGTAGTTTGTACTTGTTCTGTGGGAATGAAAAATGAGTAAAACTGTTTAATTGTCATCTGATATGTCTTTATTCCCACACTTTGTGCTGTGCAAATGACTACATATGGCACAGGGCAGTGGAGACTCAAACCCACTAATAACTATATATGATAAATTAAAACAGAATTGCAAATTGTTTTCCATTTCTTCATTGGAAAAAACAAAAGTGAACACCAAACATTTCTGGATTTTGAAAATCTTTTTCTGTATATAATTTCAATTTTAATAGAAATTTTCAAAAAAACTAAAACATGATTCACCCCCCATCCTTGCAAACTTGAAATATTTTACTGAAAAGTTTTGATTTCTGTTTTTCCCCCATCAAGAAACTGGAAACTTTCTAGCGAATTAAAAGAATCCACAAAATGTAGTTCAAAAAAATTGCACTTGAAAAACTTTGGGGGCTTTGAGGGCCAAAAACTGTTTTCATGAAATAACTCTCAACCACTTTTAGTAATCTCATCCTTCCCTTCACTGCGTGATAACATAGCACTACCTACTTGCTGCATGAACACCTAGAACATAAAACTCAGTGTGGTATGCTTATGTCTGTCATGGAAGGCAAAATATACTATCATTACACTATTTTAACTACTATGACTCAAACATACATCTTTATCATTTGATTTTGCTAATCATTTTAAAACAAGACAAATATGCAACCCCACTCAAAGAAAGGAGGAGGATTGGGGAACATCCTCCACTCATCCCACAGCTCATCAGTGAAAGAGGCCAGATAAAAAATGAAAGGTCTGAGATGAACAAAGAAAGGAACAATAGAAGGGAAGGAGGCAGAATCCTTCTGTCATTATTGGAAGAAGAGAGAGAAAGGGAAACACAAGTCTAGAACTGCTGATTTTTGTTTCTTAATCTCAAGGTGGGGTATAAATAGTGCAATAGTTAATTTGTTGCTTTGCGTATGAACTATTTGTTGAGTGATGTCATTGCACTCAGTATTGTACAAACACAGAAAAATCAATGCCTCTTCCAAAGAAACTGCATGTCAGACAGAAGAGCTCTGAAGAGGTATGTCTACACTAGGGCTCAAGTTAACTTAAGGAGGCTTAAGTCGATGTAAGCAACTCCATTGTCACATTTGGAGTTAATTAAGTCAACTTAAAGGACTTACTTAAGTTGACTTAATAACTCCAGCCCTTAAAGTCAACTTTAAGAGTTAAATCAGCTTTATTAAGTCGACTTAATGCAATGTGCCCATTAAAGTCGACTTAATAAAGTCAACTTAGTGCAGAAGAGCCTTTTAAGTCAACTTTATAAATGGGTCCCCTGGCTTAAGTCGACTTAACAAAACTGACTTAAAACAAAGGGGGCCTGACTAAGTTGACTTAATAAAATCAACTTCAAATAGACTTTCTTAAGTTGACTTAACTGAGCCCTGTAATGTAGACATAGTCATGGTTATAATCCCCAATTTACATCAATAAAATCATCACTTTTTCACCAGATTCCCAAAAGGAACTATTGAATCAAACTGGTGAAGATTTAAAAGAAAGAAAGAAAGAAAGAAAGAAAGAAAGAAAGAAAGAAAGAAA
>ML681992.1:36645742-36777422 GCA_007922195.1 Podocnemis expansa
CCTGCTATTTCGTTTCCCGCTTTTTTCTTATTTCGAAATAACATTTTTGTTAATTCGAAGTATGTTATTTTGAAATAAGGTGTTATTTCAAAACAAGTTGTTTCAACACAACTTGTTTCGAAATAACCATGTGTGTGCGAACACAGCCTTTGAGAAAACTTACTCTAAGAATAGATTAACTTGGTTCAAACATGCTGGCCCAAAATGCCCGGTAAAACTTGAATATTATTTTCAGTTTTAAGTTGTATACATAATCTTTATGTCCTTTTTTTTTTTAAAAAATAAATACATGTGACACTCATAAAAGTGTATTTAATTCAGTTCCCTGAACTGTTTGGCAGGAATGTGTAATACACATATTACAGACATTGCAGCTGGTGTATACTATCTTTTTTGAGACAGTTTTTATCTGGTGTTCTGCGTGAAATAATTAATACCTTAGGTGTTCTCCAGACCACTGAAGGTTGAGGAAACACTGCTCAAAAGCATGACTTCCATGGACATTTCTGACGTGAAGGGGAAATCTAGTTGGGCAGGAGGGCCTCCCTAACAACTGATTATTTCCAAATAATGACCTGAACCATGTCTGTCTCTGGATCTTAAGGGAAAAACCACAACAACAACAAGTCGTTATCACATCTGGTCAGGGGGAAGAAAAAACAGGCTCTGGCCTAAACTCAGCCAGATTCTCAGGGAGACTGATGAGGCATTGGCCTAAGTGCAAATCACAGGACTGGGCTTGCAATTTACTCAAAAAATAAATCTACTAATTTAAACTAAATTAATTCTACCAAACAGAATTAAAAATTGTTACTTACCTCATCCATGATACCAGAGGATTCAGAGTAAAGCTCAGGGGCCAACATTATTCCTGATGAAAGCAATGGCAACCCCACATGCCTCAAAGGAGTTGTCTCCCAGTTAAACGGAGCCTAACTTTGCATCTGGGACTCCAGGCTCTGTCATCTTGTGGCAATGCCAGATTCAAAGACCTCTTCCATTATGTTTCTAGAGATGAGTAGGCTTCAGTTTCAGCTCATGGTTGTGGCAGCTGGATAGAACCAGAGACTGAAGGCTAGCAGATTCTAGAGGAAATTCTAGAATCCTCCATGTTAGCTTTTCTTGGAGCTCCAACAGCTCCAGCAACAAACAGTTTAACAGTTGCATTAATCTAAAGACCTACTTGGCCTATGAGAACACCTCAGATACTCTAGGCTGTGTTAATAGCTGGGTGTTCATCAGCTCAGACTTGTGTTTTCCAGTTTGAAAAAAGAGTCTCAGTTAGTGGGATGGGGCGAGGAGGTTGTTTTGTTGTTTGATGAAGAGTTTCAATAAAATGTTTTACGTTGTTTGGGGGATAGGAAATAAAGGAATAAAATGGTAATACAATCATCTGTATTATAAGAATTGGATGAGGAACAGCTAACATTTACAGTGTGCTTTAAAATATATTCTTCAGAGGCTGAGATAATCAAAATTGAGAACTGAGCCCAAATGATTTAAGTGACTTGCTTAGGTTACTCAGCAAATCAGTATTACAATTGTGCGTTAGAATACCTGAGAGAAGCCTTGCTTTGCCACTGCCCAGCCTCCATCTTCCAAACTGGATTACAGAACAAGTCAGGCATATTGTAATGATGGGATAAGGGAACAGACCACAACAGCAACATAAGCTTTATTGCACCTTGCACGTTCCATCTCATCCACTTTCACAGAACAGGCTGGTATGGTTCATCTGTTGAAGTGAGAATGATCCATCTCATCCATTAATTCAGGGCTATGTCTTGAAGGTGCAATCCAGCCTTCAATGTTAAGATTAGCTTTCAACCAATCTTGAGGGATATGCTGTTGTCAGTTGTTAGTGAGACAGCTGATGGGTTGTTAATTAATGGCTACATGCACAAGTTTCCCATGTGTGGGTGCTCCAGTCTGTGCAATTAACTGAGACACCACTTCACGATTGAATGAATTGATACAACCATGGATGTGTTGAGAACAAAAGGCACTTGGCTAAATTTATTGCAGAGAAGCACAATGAAAAGCATAACTTACAACTTGTGAGTGTACTTTACATATATGTACCTGGATGCAACAGAATTTGAGAGTGCTGCTATCCCATATGCTGGACAAAGCTATTCCCTCTGACCTTCTTTTTTATAAAATTTTAAGGACAGGTTTTGTTTTGTCCCCTGTTAGGTAGGCAGTTGCCACCTTTTGATGGCATTTAGTCCTGCCCATCTTAATGTACAGGGGGTTGGAACAAAGCATTTCAATTTACTATATTGTTATAACATTGACAGGTTCAACTTTTTCCTGTTATTTAGTGCTGCTGCCTTGATGTCTCAGTACTTTCTATTTATATATTCTTGAAATAGCAGAATACCAGGTGCATCTGAATTTTTAGCCAGCTATTGTTAATTTCCATGATTTTTTACCGATGACTGATTTTCCACATCCTTGACCATACTTTGAATTAGGTTTTGTATTTTGACCTAGTTTTCTAGACATCAGGCCTCATCTTAGGCATGTTATATTAGTCTTATGTTTAAGGCTCTTACTTTTTTACTCCACGTCATTAAAATTTGAGTCAATGCATCTTTCAGCCACATCTTTCAATATCTGTCACCCTACATGAGTGGCTAATTACTGACTGTACATGAGTAGGAGACTTTTTCCTTGTGATACCTTTCCTTCAACTGCTTATTTGTACCTGACGTTTTATGCAATGTCTTTTTTATTTAGACATGCTTTCTTCCTGTAGGAATGACTATGATCTCACAATACAAGGGATAAATTTCCATTCCAAAGTAGGTGAAGAGATGGCAAAAGATGTTGCCCCCATCACTACAAGCATACAAGAAGAAGGCAAACAGGAGGAGGAAGTTAAGATCTGTTTACTTTTGTCAGAGATAGATAGAGAAAGAATAGTTTATTCATAATACCTCTCTACCATTAATCCTGAAGTAGCAGTTGGTAACGGATACCTAAAAAGTAAACAGAGTTCTATTCCTAAGTTATATTTTCATTACCTTTTGAGCAAAGCATGAAAGTTCATTTTAATGCATTTTGTCTGTTCATCCAAATTGCAATTTAAATGGAAATATTTTTACTTACTTTGCCGTTAGGGTGTAAAGATAGGCACAATACATCCTTGAGATTTTATACTTCTTTCTTGGAAAAGTGTTAATTGTAAATCAAAGTAAAACTTTAAATATAGAGGAATGCCACAGATGTCCTGTTTCCTTCTCTTTACCTCTGTTGGTTAAAATGTTACATACTCAACAGCTCAACTGGCTTTCTTTTTATCTTAATTCTGGTACCTACTATTGACTGATAATGCACATTTTTGTTCATTACTGCTCAGTAATAAGGTCACATTGCAAAAACCTCTTCATTACTTATGCGCTGCTTGTCTGTACACAGACTGGAGCAAGATTACTAATACATCTGTCTAATTTTACAGAAACTTTTGATGTAAGATCTTGCTTAGCCAGTGTCTGCAGAACCAAAAGCTAGCCTGTTGAAAAAAATTCAAACTTTTTTTTAAAATATCCCATGTGATTGCAAGGAATTTTGGAAGTGATATAAGTATTCTTTCAGGATCTATTTGTATCAGATAGTACTAATCCATTACCGATATCTCATAAATGATCATAACTGGAGGGCAAGTTATTGAATGCACATTTTCGGAAAACTATATCAAATAGTAATGGCTTGCTGGAACAGATCTTTAGCTAAGATTCCTTTCAAGCTCTGCACTAGGGTCCTGAAAATTAAGATTCTGTTAAGGGCTATACGCTGATTTTGTACAGGGAAAAAACTGAGTAAAGTTTGGTGGATTTTCTACCATGTCATGCTGATTTACAACCAATGAAGCAAGAATTGTAGCTATGTCAACTTACACCAGGATCTGGCTCATATTGCTTGTATTTTTGAGTGGGGCTTGGAGAAGAGTTCAGAGAGCTGCCTTTCCAAACCAAATGGTCTTCTTTCAATCAATAACTAGACTGAGGTCTGACACTAGATTTTAACATGAATTGGTAATTTCAGGTGCTTCTTCTGTCCTCAGACTTATAATTAGCTTTCAAGTAATTTTCTTCTACAGAAGTGGATTTTTCCTATTTGAGATAAATGTGACAAAACAGAGACAAACAAAACTTAACTATTAAGCCATCTAGTTGCTCTCTTTCTCTTCCAATGTGATTTTTTTTCCTATACTGCATTCTGGACCACAAAGGCACTTATTTAAACAAGCAATGGATTTTTGCACTGCTTCACAAGCAAACTGATTCATATCTTATTTGATTTCCAAGCCACACATTGGATGCTGTATAGCTGACTGTTAATTGCAAGATTATGAGGTAAGTTTTGAATATTATGCCATATCTGATCAATGTATTTGACATGACTTTCTTCATGGAACGAAGAGCTTCTTTATTTTTGCAAAAGCAATTTCCATTCACACATTTAACCTGCATGTAGTTTGTTTATCTTGAAATTACATAGTTTTCAGTGATGATCCTAAACTAGCTGTTAAAAGGAGTTTTGAGATGAAATTTCAGAGTGCTTTCGTTAGGGAAATAGATTTCCTCTATATCACATGAACAATACAAGAGCAAATTTCCCAGAAATTATGTAACTTTATTATCTATGTTATTGTAATCTATTTTTATGTATATAAAATCTTTTAGGGAAGGTCACAAATCAACATTTCAGAATGTTACACTTTGCATTTGAATTTCTAATGGAACTGGAAGTTGTGAAAATCATAAATAGCCAGACAATTCCCGAATGACTTCACAGCTGAGGTAAAGAGTGCAAATTGTTACAGCTAAGGTTAACTGCTCTGAGCCACTGTTACTCACCTCTTAGCTCTCTCCTCTTTTATGAGCTGAATATACATATAACTGGAGCCCACTTTTTATAAAATGTGAGCATCACAATGGACAGATACAGGTGTTGATGTCAAACTTTGAATTCACAAATCAAATAAAATTGCCAGATACCTGCTCTAGGATTTGATAGTACCAGATGGCTATTAGCACGTAGTTTAAAATGGCATATAACAATAGCTGACAATTTCTCTGGACTGCAAGATTGGCAGTATAAGGAAGAAAGCATATTGTGGGGCCTGAATGATAAATGGTTGTTCTTCCTTGTTTGTCTCATGGCAGAAAGTTTTTCTGCTGTGCATTCATTCTCCTTTCTTAACTAGCTTCTCAAAGTAGGTGAGAGAAAGATGTTTACTTTCTTCCAGGATTTGTTGTCTCTTCCTCTATAACTTTCCTTATCCAGTACCACTTGTCCTACCTACCTCTGGAGCAATGATTGATTTCTTTGTGCGTGTGCATGTGCATGCTTCCTTAACTTAAAGTGCAAGTGTTTCTAGGACATCTTTTGTTGCAAGTGAAGTTTTGTGGTTGGAGACTACTTTTCAAGATGGAGGGCAGACTCTTCACAATCAAGACCTGCTCAAAGATATACAAGGTCTTGATTCTGCACTGTCCGTCTAGTGTAAATCCAAAGACCACTGCAGCCAAAGCAGTTATAGGAATGTAAAGCCAGTGTCTGTGAAAGGGGCATCAGGCCTGTTACTAAGGTCATGATTGCTTCTGAAGGAGAAGAATTGAGTTCAAGCCTTTTGTGTAGTTTCATGGGGCTTTCATATTTCACTTGTCCTGTAAAAAAGGTGTGCTTTCTGGAGTAGTAATGTAATGACATTTGCCCTGAAGGATAGGCAGAATTTTAATGCTCCAGGACCATGCAATCCTGTTAGCAAGTAATTTGAACTAGGCTCTGTGTTAGGAAGGGGCTTGACAAAACCGAACAACAGTTTATTGCAAAGTAATGAAATAACAGGAAATTGGGCTGATAGAACTAGGAAATTAAATAAATGCACTCTCTCTCAATAAGAGCAGTGGACAGGAAAACATATAGCCTTATCAATGTTACACAGGCACATGAGGTTGACTCAGGTTGTTGCTTTCAGCCCTGTTAATCTTCACTGAGATGATGTTCATCCAACTGCAGCCAGGATCAAGCCCTTCGCACTTGGGACAAGTAAATAAATCAAACCTCCCTTAAAGCACATAATTTCTCACATTCCCAACCTGCCCACTGCCCCCCCCCAAGCACAGATTAAAGTGAGGGAAAATTCATGTTAACTTCTCTGTACAACAGAGCAGAAACTAAATTCGCACATAGCAAAGTGAAAACGGTTTATGCAGCTCTCATGCAAGTACATTTTTGTGCAGGCTACCCCTCATCCAAAGCACCCGGAACACCAAGCTGAATGTTTTGTATTTACAAAAACTTGCTTTTTACAGCACAGTTCTATTCTCAAAAGTAATTCTAAACATAGGTTTATGGGACTCCATATCTGTCATTTCATAATGACCCCCTTATACCACCATCTCAGAAAAAGGTGTTTTAGTTTTTTGTTTTGTTTTTTTTTTTCAGCTGCTAGCCCTGAAAACTTTTGTCTTTTCATTACCACTTCATGCATCAGCAACAGTGACAAAGATTCCATGGGCAAATCGGGTCTTCAGTTATATCTATGCACAATCATAAAGGTCAGCTTATGCTCTGCATGTTACCTCGGCAAACCCTATGGGATTTCACGGAGAACTCACTAGAACTTACTTAACATTTGTGTAGATATAATTCTAACAGAGGCACTTGATGGCTTTGTATATCCTTCAGGTAAAGAGAAGTTAAGGGTTCCAGAGGAGAGAAGCAAACAGAACTCCCAACATGCAGTTAATTAATAGAAGAAGAGGCTTGAGAGGCCACCAGCCACCTTCCTAGAAGTTTGGCTTTTTTATTATTTTGTTTTGTACTTAAGAATGGAATGCAGCTACTTTGGGTCTCAAGATAAAAGAGTAGCCTGTCCAAATGAGACTGTGGAGGGAACATAAAGTTAGCTGTCTTCATAGATTCTGAGACACACTATTTACCACAAGGGAGCTCTGCAAGCACAATCTCTCATGGAGTTCCTGGATCACAGAGGGTATATGTGCTATGCACCATCCATTTGGTGGATGCTCTTCTCACTTAAGTCCATCAGTGTTAACAGCCATTTATCCCACTGCTTGCTCCCAAATGTCTTTGCAATGATGTGTAGGGTCCAGAAACAACAGATTTGATAGGCTAACGAATGCACACAGACTCTTCTTGCCCTACAAAATTAGGTTTGCATTATGAGGTCTATAGCAGATTTGATTGTGTCCTACCTTGCTTGCTCCTGTTGTGCCTACTTCTGTACATTTTATTGCCCATTCAGGGTAATGGACTGCAGGATAAGTAAAATAGTGCTATTCATGGTTACTGGTATAATATAATGCTTCATTAACAGAAGCATTTGTTCTTAAAGAAATCAACGACTTCAAAACTCCCATAATCCATCCAGTTTAATCTGATATATGTGCTGTCAAATCACATTTCAAAAGGCTTTTACAACACCAAAATTCAGTTATCTAGTAATAGTATTAGCAATGTTAATTTTCTAATCAGAATACAAAATCATTAATTATCTATGCTTTCCTTGAGTGAAAGAAATTGAAGCTCATAATCAGTTATAACTAAAGAGCCTTTGATGTTTATGAGTTTAAGGGGGTATATTTTTCTCTTGATGCACATTCACATCTCCCATTAATGATAATAGGCGCTGAGGTAGTAACAAACCCATTGGGGCCCAATTCTCCCCGCTTTGCCCCTTTTGCCAACATCCGCACCTTGGCAAAGTGGGTGTAAAACACTGCCTTTCTGACTGCGAAACATTTTCACTGCTCATTTTGCACCAGCATAAATGTCTGTTTAAGGCAGAAGGCAGTGGGAGACTCAGACAATTTAGTGTGTCTAAGGTTGGACACATATGAAAAATAGTCTTGCCACATATAATTTTTTTACTTAAACTTTTGAAAGCTGAGCTCCCTTCCAGAAAATGAAATCCACTTTGCTCCACTGTTTGCTCGGCTACTTGTCATTAAAAGTTTTTCCATTATTTTAGATCTCCCTAAGGGCTTGTCTAGACTGATGGCAGCAGATTCACCACTGTCATATCAAACTTCCCAGTTCTACTGAGGGGTCTGCAAAGACCCGCTCAGTCAACAGGGAAGTCAATCCATTATCTCCAGCCCTTTAACTGGAGTGGTATTGAATCAAAGGGAGGACATTCCCCTTCAACTCAGTGCAGTGAAACCACTGGACGTTAGGAAGTCAAAGGATGATATTCAAGTCATTTTAACTACAACTGCCCTTTGACAGCCACCAATAATGGCAAGAAGTGTAGGCTAGGGCTAATATACAACCTCTCTTTTCTTATGTGTATTTCTTAGCAGTGAAATAGTTAATCTTTACTTTAAATACTTGGTAATCGCAACGCTCCTGTATGGCTGTGATACTTGGCTGACCTGCAGCAAACCCCTGAGAAACCTGAGTAGCCAGCACCAGCACTTTCTCTAGAAGATCCTCAATAGAAAGAGGGAGGATCATGGCACCGCTGTTAGTGCCCACGCAGAGATCAACATTGTTAGTATTGAGATCTTGATTAACCAGCACCAACTGAGGTGGAGTGGGAACCATGTGCACATGCCTGATACACACCTATCAAAACAATAGCTGTATGTCCAATTCACCAGAAGCAAAAGAAAATAGGAGGGCAACAGAAACTCATCACAGACACCGTCAAGAGCAAGAGATGTAGCATTGACACAATATGCTGAGAGACAGTAGCTCAAGACAAAGTTAACTGATGAAGACTTGCCAGAGAAGGAATGGCCACCTGTGAGGAAAATTACTTTACTCTTGTCACAGAAACATACCAGAAAAGAAAGGACAGACAACAGTCAGGCAGCAGCCATGGCCCTACCCTGCCTTCCAACAGACCTGCAACATCTTCGACTCAAGGATCAGACTGCTCACAGCACCAAATGATGCTTATGAAACAGATCATCCTCCACTCTGACAGATCACCCATGTCTGTCATGTAAATTAGCACCTACTAAAATCAATGGAATAGGTTAATACTCAGAGCTATTGTCTCAGCCAGTCTGCAAGCTCAGGCAAGATATCTGCATGGGAGACATTCATTCCATGTTTTGAAGGCTTTTCAGTGCAACTGTAACAAATTTGTTTTTAAATAATGAATAGTGATGCTCAACTTTGACACTTGAGAACAATAGAGAGGTCTGTCCAGAATGAGATGAGTGGTCATTCGTCAACAAGTTCTTCATGTGAGGCATAGGTGCACCCCACATTTTGGAAAACATTGACAAACTCAAATCAGGCAATAAAAAATTACACATCACTTTTTTTTTTTAAATCAAACATCTTTTAAAATTTCATTACGTCAAACAAAATGCATTGTCAGGAACACTGGAGTGTGTTACCTGTGCACCAATATAAGACAAAAATAAAATATGCAAACATGTATATTTATGTTTTTAGTAGCTCTTCAATTCTTGTCATTTTATAAAATTTGTTTACACTTAAAGGAACCAATCATTCCTGTTTTTCAATGAGGATGCCAAACTTTGGACTGAATTTAAGGTAAAGTATAAAGCTCAAGCGTTAATAATTTCCTCATGTGCTTTAGGACATATAGCATATATTTAGGTAAGGGGATGGCTCTACAATATGGAACAGTCAGCAGGGTACTTATCAGGAAGTCAGAAAATTGGAGTTCTTCCTCTGATGCTGCCAGTGACTTGCGTGTGATCTTGGGCAAATCATTTCATTTCTCTGTGCCTCAGTTTCACCATTTGTAAAATACTTGCCTTTCTATGTGAATCACTCCAACATTCAAAAGAAGAGTGTTATATGGCCCTGATCCAGCAAAGCACTTAAACACATGCTTCACTTTAAGCATGTGTTTAGTTGCATTGACTTCAAGTTATCTTCTTAAACACATCCCTTGACTCTATAAAGAGCTAAGTATTAAGCTGTACTGCTTATAAAAGGTAAGAGAGAAAAGGCAAGAACAACAGGTGTTCTGAAGGATGGAACTTAAGGACACTTGTACATAATTTTTGAAAGCATAGAATGGTTAAAGTTACAGAGCAACTTGTTATAAGCAAAACATGTACCCATTTGCTTTATACTTCTATCTTGGACAATTCGGTGCTTTCAGTTGCATAGCTCTCTCAGTTTAAATGTAGAAGTACAAAATGTCCCATAAAAAGCTGTCGGAAAAAAGGAACTAAAAGTATGACATGAAATAACCATCAGAGTTGATTACTTTAAACACACCGGTATTTTGTTCTGTTGTTCTTCATTTGTTGTCAATTATCACAATAACAGCTTGCCCCTGTAGAGAAAATCTGGACAGGATGACCTATTTTTCTCATTGGCACATAGATGGCAGAACTGTGGGAAATCTGACAGAGTTAAATACACACACTGTGGCTATTTGCATGTCTTGGGAGATTCTGTGAACATTAAGCTCATCTAGGAGGACATTTAGTTTTTTACCTTTCCGGATACCCTACCATTTTTGAAGTGAGGTTTAAAGTGTGTTTTGTATTCCAGAAAGAAGCTGAAGCAAAGCTCAAGTGGTTGAAGTCACTTCATACAAGTTCAGGTCTCCTGATTGGCTGAGCCTAACCCATATGTCTTTTTGGCTCAATTTAATAGACAATACTTGCACCTTTTGCATAGTTGTGTTGAGATGAACAACAGCATATCCAATTGGACTTATGAACTAGAGGACCTCAGTATTTCTGGAAATCAGGCCTCAACTGCCTGAACCTTGGGAGATGGCCTAGGTCTGTGCTGCTTCCTATGGCAGTAAGGATGGGGAACATCCTCGTATACCTATACTTTCTGAAGATTATTCTGGAGTTAAATATTCCTTGCTTGATTGCACTATCAATTTATGAAGAGGATGATATGGCAAGACTGCCTGTATTAGCAGAGGACCAGATCTGATGACTGAGGAGATCTTTCTATGCACCCAGGAAATACCAAAAAAAAAAAAAGTCAGACAAAATTCCTGCCCCTTAAACTTTTGTGTAGTCTTCTGCACTGTTAAAAGCTATAGTCTGCTCTTGGAGATAATTGTTTTTGTGTGATAAGAAGATCTCTCATATCTCATCCCTGCCAACTGACATGTTGAGACTCACATAATGAATGTTTATGAAAAGCTTTGAGATCATCAGATGAAAGATAATAAAACTGCAAAGTATTTTTTAATATACACATGTTGGAAAAAATCTCATTCTTAAACAAAAGGCTTAACAGATACTGTAAGCATAGCTATATAGTTTTGGATTTTCAAAGGAACCTATGGGAGTTAGGTACCCAAGCCCTACTGAATTTCAATGAGAACTGGGTGTCTAATTCACTTTGACTACTAAGAGAATCCCAGACAGACAATTTTTAAATAGTGACACTTATTTTTCATTCATAATGTATCTCATACTGCAATATACAAGATGCCATACATAAAATATTTAAAGAATATCACGGTATAACTCAGGCTATGATTTTATCACACAGGTTACAGTTGTCTCAGAAATAATTGTGAATTTAAGTGAAGTCAGTAAGTTTTGGAAAGGGCTATAAATCCACATTTGATTAGGTCTCCAGATTAAGTAGCGCTGTAACCTAGTGCATGGTGTTGCAGAGCCACTTAGATTTGGCCCTTACGCCCCTCTGTAGATCAAGACAGAGGGTCAGATAAGCCAAACCTGAGTGGCATTGCAACCCTGTACAACACCTGGAGTATGGAAGTAAGCCCAGGCCAAGGGGTCACTGCTTTGGGTTGAGTACAGTGGGTCTGCCCTGCAATCTCCCTTCCCTAAACTTTCAGCACATCTTTACATGCTTGTGTATACTGGTGTAGTAAAAACTACATTATTTGGTGGCTTTTCCATGACTTACCATTTTTTTCCCATAGCTCTGCATTAAAACTTACTAAAAATGCCTACGCCACAATCATAGTCTTAACTATAGCAATGTTGGGAGCTCTCATTTCATACCCCCAACTCCCTTGTCCACTCACAGGTTAATTCCTATATTGACTGATGGTGATAATTGAAGGCATACTCATTTTTATTGCTGTGGTTCAGTTTATATTTACCTTTAAGTCAAAAAAGAATTCACGAGCATTCCTAATCATCTAAAATTAGCTATTTGTCATTTTCATATAGTCAGTTGCTCCACTGAAGCCAGCCTGATGTTTAGATAACAACATGTTACATTATCCAGGCTCAGCTCAGAAGCTGCATGTATGATATATTGCACATATTGCTTTTCTCATATGCTAATCCAACAGTTTTGAATTTAATTAAAAAATTAAGATAAACCATGATGTCTGAATGAAAGAAAAAAAGAGGTGGCAAATCCCTGTAATTCACTGTGCCAACACATCAGACTTAGATGCCTAAAGCTAGGCAGCTAGGATGAGATTTTCAAAGCACGTACAGTTAGGAGCACAAGTCCCCTAGTGCTTTTGAAAACTCTGCCCTCAATATATAGGCATTTAAATGACTTGATATTCAAAAAAACTGAGCACCTTTGAAGCCCCATGGACATCAAGGACAGCTGCATATGCTGGACAGCTTTGAAAATTATTTCAGTGGTTGTGGATGCTGGTCACGTGAGTAAAGTTACACATCTACTTAAGTGATTAGACATTCATTGATTGTAGGATCATAGCCTTCTTTAGATAACTAAATATCGATTCAGATAATTGTGGAAACCCAAGCTTGTAAATGTGGGCTTATCTATTTATCATAAGGGCATATGATCTTTTTATCATAACTATCTTAACAGTACTCTCCTAATGTTTTTTTTTCCCACTTGGTGAGTATTTTTTATTCAAAAATGTCTAAAGGTTTAAATGAAAGCTCTTTAAGAAATATTTTTACTAGGGAATGTAATAAAATCAAACAGATCTTTTAGGGTACATCTACACTGGAGCCTTAGGTTGATTTAAGGACACATAAGTCAACCTACAGAATGCTGCAGCCACACTGGGCTTTTATTAAGTCAACTTAAGTGCTTCCTTAAGTTGACTTAGTAACACCATCTCTTAAGGTCGAATTAATGCTTAAGTTGACCTTATTAAGTTGACTTAAGCCAATGTAGATAGGAAAGCCCTTAGGTCGACCTAATTGGCCTCCAGGAAGGGTTCAGTGCTCACCTCCTTTATCGACCTAGCACCTAAGAGTATGGACGCAGGCAGTCAACAGAACTTTTCAATATGCACTGTCTAAGTTGACTTAATAAGGTTGACTTTAAGTTGATTTCAAGTCAACCTTGTTAGGTCAACTTAACAGATCCTGAAGTGTAGACATACCCTCAAACCAAATCAAGGGGAAATAAAACTCTCACATTTATGCTACATCAAAATCTATTTCCTATGCAGCCAACTATTTTCTATTTTATTTTCTATTTATCCTTTCTGCATTGTAACCCCAGCAGTGTCTGTTTATCTACTTCATATTAATGAATTATAAATATGCTTGATAATTAAAAGCTGATAGTTACAGTCTTCACTACACAAGTGCACAATAAATGTGTGATACAAAGCTTTTACTCTGTATTACAGGCAAATTAGAAAGCTTTTTTGGTCCTCTGGCAGCATTTCAAAAAATCTTGGTAGAAGCACTTCACTGCTCCACTTGTAAGACATGGCAAAATCATATCAACCCAAGAAATGTTGTTTAGCTGCTTTAATTTCAAATCACTTCAATAAGCACTAGAAATCACCAACCTTAATGCTTGATTCTGCAGTGCTTGTTACCCAGCCTTGTGCTTCCTCTCATGACTTTAATGAGACTACTTACAGCAATAAACAGTGGAGTCAGTAGTATTTACAGATTAGGGAATCTATAAAAAAAACTAGATATTGACATCTTTATGCATGCTTAGTAGCACCTTGCTCTGTAACCAGACCTCTGAGGCAAGCAGAGTGGCACCTTATATTGGAGGTGGCCCTGCTAAAGTCAATGGGATGAGCAACAGAGTAAGACAGGTACGGATGGCAAAATATGGGTTAAGCAAGGCCTGATTTAGTATTCCCTTGTTATCTACAACTTCTGCAGACTTCAAGGCAGTTATTCAGGATTTACATCATCTCAGCTAAGTGCAAAATTTGGTGAATTAATTTAATAATATCATAAATATGACTCTCAAGCTGTGATGTAATTCATAAGTACAGTAAGCACATTCCTAATATAAAGCTGTACTAGGGGCAGGAGTGGCAACAATAGACTTAAGCAGCAGGCTGACATACGCTGTGCTGGAGCACTGCCACATCTCAGGTGCGATGTGAAGGAGCAGCATCACCTCCTGCCTTTAATGATCCATGAAATGGCATTAATCCTGAACATCACTTCTCCCAGCGCATCTCACAGACATTAAAAATGCCTGTTATATCAGCATTCCTCTGTTTTGTTTAGTTTTAGAGTTCTAAAGAGCTTGTCAGCTTCTTTCACAGTCAACTTCTTTAAAAAAACTAGAAATGATGTACTTTTCATAATAGAACAGATCCTAAGATCCTCTCTGAGCCCTTAACTCAGGTAAAATGCCCATTGACCATCTCCCTGATAGTGAGGCATTTTCTATTATTCCTAATGCTATTTAGATCTTTTACCCTCATTACCTTTACAATTACACAAATGATCTTTTATTAAACGTTGTCTTCCCCCATTCCCCTGTATCAGCATTTTCCTTCAGTAATGGTTTGTCCATTTAAATAAGACAATTTTTGCCATAAATTTAAATTAAATACTCTCCATTAACAGCACCCTTTTATCTTACAGAGAAAATAATTTGAGGTTGCATTTAAGTTGATATCTGTCATTAATGTGCCATGAAAATCTTTTCATTTGTTTTATTTAGGGTTGTTTCAGATGAAATGCAAATTCAGTTTAATTATTGCTCCTATGACTAACTCCTTCTTAGGGTTCTAAGATGAGCAATGAGAAAGCTAGGGAAATATGGGTTTTATACATTTGTATCCCCTTGGCCTGCCCTGCTCCACTATTCCCTCTCCTGCAGAGATCTTTCCCTGCTCTTCCTCCCACCAAGAGCATGTAAGTAGCATCACATATCCTGAGCCAATGTCTTCATGTTGGCAGCACTGCTCACATTGCTAGATCCTTGCTGGTTCTCCCTCACTCCATGGCAATCCTGCCTCCTCTCTATGGATTCTGTAGGAGCAAACAGCAAGGAAGTAGAAAGCAGAGGGAAGCTGTCATGCAGGGGTAGCAGTCTGAGATGGAGAGAGGGTTCCCATCAAGGAAAGGGTAGGGCAAGCTATGATTCACTGTATGCAACATACCTGATACGCTCATGCTCCCAGCAGCCAGAAACGCTTCCTTAAACAGTTCCTTTTTTAATCTAATAGTCCTGTTCTCTCCCCACAGGATTCAGGACACTTTTTGGAAGAATATCACATGCTGGGGTTAATCAATACTCTACACTATTCATGTAAGAAATCAGAGTAGAAAGAAGGAAAAAGACAGTGTTCCAGAATTAGCACCTGGTTAGGGTAGTTTTTTTTAATTTTTTGTAAATGAAAAATGCTTAGAAGAAAAAAAGATAGATAGATCCCCGCACAAAATTCAATATACTTGAACAACACATATTGCAGCCATGGGCCGACCTGTGCTCTCCATCACACTATTATAAATCCTGAATAACCCTCAGGAAGTCAATGGATTTAAATAAGAGCAAAACTGACCCCAGATTTTGTCTAAGAAATTTCCATTTTGTTTTGTTCTCATGCACTGTGCTCTGAAAAAGCAAAATGAGGAGTAACATCGCAGAATTATTATTTCCATCACAGATTTTAAAAATTGCCTGTATGAACAGCCATGAGCCAAAGTCCTTCAGGGATGGTGATAAATCCACAAGCTCTCCCTGAATGCTAGATTTAGTTTTTCGATCTTTGAATTAGCTGAAAGATGTGTAAAAAACCCCTGCAGAGAGACAGCTCCCTCTTGACAGCACACATTTTCTAACAATAATTCCAACTAGAACTGGGCAATAACTTGCATTTACCAATTTTCCTCCGAAACTACTCATTTAAGATGGTATGAAGGATTTTCTCCCAAACAGCTCTGGGTGAAAGACCCATCATGCTTTAAAATTTTTGTCCTTCAAGGCATCTGCTATATGCTTAGATCAGTCCAAGGTGATGGAAAAAAGGAAGGATTTACAAGAATTAAGGTATTGAAATGTTCCCCTCTATGGGCTTATTTTTTCTTGTAGACTACCTCATATACAATGTGTCCCCAAAATGCTGGAAGAACTTTAGTATTTGCCTGAGGATGATCTGTCACTTTGGCTGTAAGATACCATTTTTGGGCAAAAGGACTGTCAATCAAATGCATATGTTGGAGGCACAGCACAAAACAGGGAAATTAGAAGTTTAAGTTCATAAAACAGAATCTTTACTGCCATCTTCTATGAATACACAGGAGACCACACTACTCGTAAATGGATGACACTTTCATAGCAAGGGCTGGGAAAGGACAGTAAAGATGAGCAGAGCATAATCTTAATACATAGATTAATACGACAACACCTGAATAGCTAATCCTGTAGGTTACAACTCTTAGTGTACATACTTAACTCATTAATATATATGGGAGTTACACATTCAATCAAGTGAAGAATGTCTCCTGAAAGTGCACCTCTTCTGGAAAGAAGACAGATAGTCCCTACAGTATACCGCCGCACGTTGAAAAAAAAAATAGGCAGTGAACACCCCTGCTAACACTGGCAAGTAGTCACTCACAGGAGTAGCCCCACTGGCTTTAATAAGCTTATTGTGCATCAAACAGCTGACTGGTGTAGGAAGTTGACATTAGGGACCTTAGTGAAGATGCCAAAGCTCAGTGGGAGCCAGACAATATGGCCCTTATCAGCTGCTGCTGCTGACCACAGAATACTTCTTGCCACACATTTTCACATGCATTGTGTCAAATTTGACCTCATTTTAATCTCTCTAGCTGTGTATGAGTACAGAGCATTATAATTATTATTATCCAGCTATTGTGATTGCTCAGATGACTTTCTACTAGCTTCCCATTTAGCATAGTATGTGAAAGGCTGGCAAAGGAAATGTGATTAAGATCTGAAGCTCTGCTTGCCAGGAGAACTAAGTGCAGAAGATTCCTATCAGAAACAGTAACTGAAAGAATGATGAACATTCAGGGCTTTCATCAGGAAATGAGACTTCAGAACTCCTTCCATATCTGTCAGAATCCCAAAGAAGAATGGAGGAGAGAAATCCAATCCATCTGTATATATTGTTTTTTTGTAGTATAACCACCATCCTCACCTTTAAATCTATTGAAATACTGATCAACGAGGAGACAGTGGTAGACTGGCTGAGCTGGGAGCGAGTTGAGATGCTCGGTGATGATCAGAGATTTTCAAGGGCAGGAAGCATGAACAGGCAAATTTTCCCTGAGGTTTTGCAGAAATTCCAGCTCTTTCTGCTTCATATCAAATAAACAAATCCTTTACTATTTTGCTTCTCCCCCAACTTCTTAAACTCCTGGTTGGCATCTGGAATCAGTTTATCTGTTCTACAAGGCCCTTCATGTAAAGCCTAGTGAAACACATCCTTCTCCAAAATGTTATTACAGTATGGCGTAACTATAGCACAACTGTTAGCCACTAGCTCTGTGTTTGTGCATGTGTGTGGGGGGAGAGAATTTCTTCCTTGAACAGCTACAAAGCATTTGCCATCTTGCAGCACCTCTCAAATACTGACTGTGGGGATCACAAAGAATCTTTTCTGCTGTGTTCATTGGCAGTCAGGGCCAAAAATAAATGATAAGGTTGCATGACACAGACTCTCTCTAACACACTTGCTCTACTCCCAGCAAACTCATCACGTTTCCAAGTGAAAAACAGACACTCTGATCAGGGATGCCACAAGGCAGCATTCTGACAGGGGATAAAAGAGATTGATGTGGGAGCTGTGAAGAGAAGTGGGCACTGCCATGCCCTCTCAGAACCTTTCCCCATTTCAGAGCTTTATACTGAGGCCCTTTACAGTACAGGGCAGAGGGGTAGAAAGTATTTGTTACTGTCATCAATTCACTATTCTCTCCAGTTCCCAAGCTCTACTTTCCCATTGGCAAGCTCTGCTTCTCCAGTTCAGATCTGATCCCATCCCCTGGACTGTACGCATCTATTAACTGATAGTCTCATTGGCCTGCTCATTCCATTCCTTCCTGCACTCAACCTGTCAACACAGACCTTCCCATATCTCCAGTTCAGAACCTCCTCAATCCCCTCAGCTTCCTCCAGCCCTGAATACTCACTAGCATCTGCTCACACATCATTCTGAACACTGGTGGACCCTTCTCTTCCTCCTTTTCAAATGTCAGAGTTCTGTCCCACCCAGGACTCAGAACTTTCTCTTCCCTCTCCTCCACCCCTCCACAAAGCCCATTTCAGGCTCAGGACTCCTTCCTTCCAACATGAAACACAAACTCAAAAGCTCCTCTCCCCCAGCTCGGAACCACTGCTAGGTCTGAAAACTCAGAAGCAGAGGCGGCAAGGAGCACACGCATATGGTCTGAAACTGCACCAAAGCCTATAATTTCCTGCTCTGTGCCTTCTCTCTTCTGCTGCCTGGGGTTTCTAAATTGCAGGGCCAGAATTCATTAGTGGGAACATATATCCATGCAGTCTCCAGTGACTAGAGAAGCTCCAGCCTCACCAGGAACAGTTTCTGTGCAGTAGGTGATATTGTAACCTGCAGTAAAGTCCATACTACACAGGGGACATTAATGGTTGGACTTAGACTCATTAGACCCTAATGATCAGAGAGGACTGACTGGACTGTAACAGGTTCTTTAAACAACTAAAGATGAGTATTTGACACATGTACTTCAGAATCCAGATTTCCACATACAATTCCTAGCAGTGCTGGATGAATTATTCATTGTAAATACATTATTTCATTAATTTAGCTTATTTCTTCCATTCATGAATTGATCAACAGATAAAGATATTTACAGATGTTTTTATCATAATTATTTGATAAATAATATATGTAAGCCCCAGATTTTTTGCAGACTGGACACTGCTAGTAAATGCTGTTGGTGGCTTGCTCTTTGTGCTATGTGATCAATGGTCAAAGTTAGCAATTATTTCAGTTCCCTGATTTAATGATGTAAGCTATCTAAGCGGGAATGGTCAGTGCTTTTTCTACTTACAAAGCTACTTGTTTTTCAGAATAGTTCAGCAAATCTTTGGTATGAGGTTACTTTTAGTGTTAGTTTATTCATACTTTTGCTTTCTAGAAATATTTTTGTGTATTAAATCTCTTCTCACAATGTTTGTGAGCAAGCCACTATCTTCACTGACACAGCAAGGATTCAATCAGGGACTTCACAACTAGATGCAGAGGTATTCCCAGGCTCTATAGCTGTGTCCTGCAGCAGATTCATACCTTCTGTGGCTCAGACAAAGACGGGTGTGTATAACCCCTACTACCAGTTACATTTGCAAGTAAGAGAGGAAAAGGGGTCGTGAATGCTGGTGATGTGGATCAGTTTGGTTTATTTGCAAGAATATTCATTAATATCCTTCAAATACTTCATTCAGTTGTTGTCCCTGTTGTTCCTTGTCTAGAAGTCTCTGGTGTGGTTTTAAGAGATGTTCCTGGTTTAGGAATTAAAAAAAATAAAGTCAGTTCTCTGTGCCAGCTGGAAGTGTATGAAAAGGAAATACTTTTATTCCACCATAAGGCAAAAAAGTCTTTCCATTAAATAAAATTTAGCCTCCAATATTGCCTCTGAACAAGGAATTCATACAGACAACCAGTAGCTTATATGATTCCAGAATACATGGGACCACAACATCTGGATTAAGGTTATGCTGGCACCTACAGTTCTCTTCATACAAGATCCATAATAAGCCTGGTTGGAAGAATGACATTTGGTTGATTTCCTACTGTGTGCATCCGTTATGTCCAGTGCAAAGAGACAGATAGTGAATGATGCATCAAAATGACATTTGGATGATGACACGACAACTTACCCAGGGGCATGATGGATTTCCCATTATTTGGAGTCTTTAAATCAAACCCTGAGGTCTTTGTAAAAGATATACTATAGCTCAAACAGAAATTATAGATGATGCAGAAATTACGGGGTAAGGTTATTGGCCTTGCCTTATGCAGCATGACAAGCTGATCATAATGGTCTCTTTTAACCTTAAAATCAAGTAATCTATGAAGAGTATTGTTTAGATGGATATCTTCTCTGACCATTAGTTTTACTGACCTTTTTTATTTGAAGCACTGCTGATAGCTGAACATGGCCAAAAGCCATTGGTAAGTTTCCCATATTGGCTTTCCACCCATTCAGCCTTCACCAGACATCTTATTTCTGTAAGAACTCAAACCACAGGCATATGTCTATAAATATATCTCTTTTAGAAAGAGTAAGTCTTACCTTTTTGCTTTAATTTCCTGGGACAATGAACAGTGAGGATAATGACAGCAGCCAAAATGATTGAAGCGGTGATGATCCCAGCAAGCTTTCAACTGAGACCAAAACAGTTTACTACACTTTCCCATGGACCTACCACAGGCAGAGACATCTTTCATCAAGTGTATCACCAATCTGAAATGGACAGCAGGAGTGCTGGAACTGACTCCGTTTATGCATTTGGGGGAAAATAAGAGAGTAGGTCCCTTGACTTGCAGTGGGACATGAACTCTTTATTAAGGTGCTTTTGAAAATTCCACCCTTAAATCGTGACTTCAGAGTTTAAATGAATTGTGGAGGTCAAGACTGAGTCCATTGCTAGCAAAAAATTCCTAAACATTCCAGTCCAAAAGGGGCTGGGGAAATCACTAATGACGGGTGAAAATGACATTGTGAAAATCCATTAATTTCTTCATAAAAACTGAGGCAGCATCTGAGGACCTACAAGCTATGGCTCCTCGTTCCTCATCACATTCTTAGGGGAGGCCTTTGATGACAGCTGAATACAGCAATGTATATTTTGAATATGCTTTTGGGATGCTTTTTTATGAATACTTTTTACATGATAGTATCTATGTTTAAATAATTGATATTTTTGCTTGGACCCTAGATTGTTTCCCAGAATTCAGCATAGTCCAGACTCATACATCACATTAACTAGAAGTGTGATGAATGCTGGCGCCATCAATTAGGAGTGTTAAAGCAGAATAATAAACTGTTAGGAAAAAATAATTTGCATTTTATACTTTCTTTGTTTTAGAACACCCTTTCCCCCAGGATATATATTACATGAACATTTTACCCACTGAGGAAACAAATCCCACTCTGAGGTGTGATAAATAGTCATTCTATATCAGTGTAAGTTTTGACAAGTGAAAAATGGAGCATAATGTGTCAAACTACTGAAGACATTTGTCAACATGTAAGTACTTCTTATGATGATGATAATAATCCATACATACCTACTTTTGATGGTTTGGGATAGGAGTTCCAAAGGGGTAACTGTGTTAGTCTCAAAAAGCAAGTAGTCTTGTGGCACTTTTTATTTATCGCATGAGCTTTTGTGGGAGAAATATCACACTTCAGACACTCAGTGGGATTTTCTCCCACAAAAGCTCATGAGATAAATAAATTTGCTAGTCTTTAAGTGTCACAGGACTCCTCATTTTTTTGGGATAGGAGGTGAAGTTTGTATTAGTATTCACATTTGAAGATGTGGAAATTGAGATGGAGTCATATTAAATGTCTTGCCCACTGTCACAGATGTCTTCAACAACTTAACCAACCTGCTAATTCATCTCCCTAAAACACCTGTTCTACAGCCATTCATTGGCTGACCATTAACTGAAACCAAATTCAAATTCTAAGAGAATAAAATATTGCTATAAAAACAAACATTGTTATCAATGGGAATACTGCACAAAGAACCAGCACTGAATCTGACCCAGAGAAGGTCTGCAACCGTTATGAATAGCTAACAGCTGGTATACTTAATGTCAATCTTGAAAGTGTGTTAAAATCCACATTCTAACAAGGAATCTAATAATTGAACTTGAATGGATTTTCTTTTTAGAATGCTTTTTTTTGTGCTCTATTTGTGTTTATAGAAAATATCTGCAGTCACACTCATGATGTCCATGATTTTAGAATACAGAAAGGTACTGCACCACCAGATTGCGTTTTTCAGGAGCAATGATTGTATAGGAATACAGAGGTGAAATAGGCTATAGAACACAGGAAAGCAATTATTTAAATCACACATTTTTAAAAAATGGACTATTCAACACAGTCTAAATAAAGAAAACATGTTTACCTTGTGTAAAATTTGATTCCTATTATTATTTAATAATAATGTGCTCAATTCTGCAATCTGCTTAGGTAAAACTTTGATTTAAGTCAAGGGCAGTTTTGCGTGGATAAGCACTATGGGAAGAGGGCCAATATTTGTACTAGAATTTGTTAATATTAGTATAGCTAGCCAAGAAACAGCAAGAACAGTAGCTCTCAAATATGCCATGATATAGTCCCTAGAGAAGTCAACAAAAAAAAAAAATACCCTCAATCAGCACTTTTAAAGGAAGCTAGTTACAAGGGACAGAGATTGAGTCTCAATGCTGCAATACCAAGATAAAGATGACACTAGGTTGACATATTAGTTCCTCCTCCTTCTATTTAAAAACCATTCAGCACTTATGTGAGCAAGTCACACAGATTGAACATCCCATGGAGTCTCCCTATTCAGGAAGAATATGAAAGAAGCACAGCTCATGTGGTGAAGTGACACTATTAAGATCTTTGAGCATCTGAAAAAGTGGGATTTTCTCCCACGAAAGTTCATAAATTTGTTAGTTTTTAAGGCTATGTCTACACTACCAAATTAGTTTGAATTAAGGAGCCTTAATCTGAACCCTGTCTACATTAGGCTTTGCCTAGTTTGAACTAAAAACTTTTTAAGCAGATCTTAGTTCGAACTAGTTAGTTCGGCTGGTTAGTCTGAACTAATGGCTTAGTTTGAACTAATTTGCATATTTAGTTTGAACTAGCCCAATGTAGACATTCTATTCAAACTAAATAAGTTTGAGCTAGCAGTTTGAACAAATGAAACACAATTTTTTAATTTGAACTTGCCACTTCTTCTTAGTTTGAACTAAAAAAAGTGCAGTAGTTTGAACTAAAATGTTATACTTCAAACTAAAAAAAAAATGTTTAATTTGAACTAATTTTGAACTATTTAGTTCAGACTAAGCAAGTCCAAACTAAGGTTTTAGGTGTAGACATAGCCTAAAAGTGCTACAGGATTCCCTGTTTGTTTTGCTGAATTAGACTAACATGGCTACCTCTTTGGAACTCATTACGATCTGTAGTTGGCCTACAGAGAATGACTCTTTTCAAATAGGACCAGGTTCATCACCCAGCAGCTCTCACTGAAAACTATAGGAGTTGTTGAGTGCTGAGTCCTTTGGAAAAGGTGGCCACTATATACATGACTAAAATGAAGATATACCACTTAGAAATTTGGCAGTTTGCTAAAGTGGCTAATAGGGAAGCTGTTGGGGCTCAACAATTTTATTGAAACCAGACCATAAACTACTTGTTTATTCATCACACAAATAGTAACCCATTTTAAAAGGACACTTGAAAGATCTTATGATTTTAAAATGTAAGACTACATAAACCTGCAAACTTTTCCGGCAAAAAGTAATATGGCTAATGGAAGTTTTGATAAAAACCCTGAGCTTAATCATGGGTGGTATCTGAGACCAGATACTTGCCTCAGTTATATCTACGAAGAATAATTCCACTGAGTTTGATAGAACTACCCTTGATTTACACTGAAGAAAATCAAGTAAGTATACATCTTTCCATCTTCAAATACTCATACAGATAACTAATGTACAGGTATATTCTATATGTTAAAAGAGAGCATGCTATTGAGCAGTACTAGTCCAATATTATAGCCACAAGCCAACACCATACCTAAGACTGGAAATCTACAGCATAGGTCAAATTTGCTTCTTAGTTACACTGGTGAGTTGACTTCATTAGGCTTCCTCTGATGTAAATGCCGAACATACCATCACCTGAAATCAGTGATCTAACTCCTATTAACATCAAGCAGGAGCAAGACCCAAATGACAGGAACATTTGGACACTGTTTTAACATAATAAAAATAACAGGTGAATGCAAATGATGCTGCTGTTGCTGAAAGAACAATTATTAAAGAGTGCACTACAAACTAAGTATGCACCGAGTCTGCTCCATTTCATCCACTGGCCCCTGACTAGTTAAAAAGCCTAACATTGATTGTGACAATTCAGCAGTTTGCTAAATATGCTGCAGTTAAATGCTTAAGCTCTTTCAGGGCACATTCTCCCCATGTGCAATGTGGGTCTTCCAAATTATCAGCAGAAGAAAATTCTGGAAATCCAGACAAGTTCACCAGCTTCTCATGTAGAGCAGCACAATTCACCCACATAATCCTAAACTATTCAGAAATGGAAGCAGACTGCCTCCCCCACTCCCACTTTCAGGAACAATCTCAACACAATCAAGAGCTAAAAATGAAGCACCCCACTCCTTTGTCTGGTCCACACTTAAAGTTTAGATTGACATAACTACGTCACTGAGGATATTGAAAAAATAATATCCCTAAGCATCATAGTTAAGCCTACCTCATACCCGATGCAGACAAAGCTAGATGACGGAAGAGTTCTTCTGTCTATCTAGCTGCTGCTGCTTGGAGATGTGGATTTACTGACATTGATGGACAAACACCTTCTGTCGATGCAGTGTGCTGTATTGTCCATAGCGCAGATATGCCCTGAGATTGCAATGACAATGTTAATATGAATCGGTTTAAATTTACTTGTTGAACTACTTGATTCTGATACACTGCTCTGGCAGCTGCAGAAAAAATAGAAAAACGGACTCTTTCTTACTAATCTTCCAAAAGGAAGATAAAATGATTTGTGTATTCTATAACACTGCTCCTGAGGTCATACTTTTACTCAATTCAATAAGACGAAGAATGTTAGGATGATCTCCTATTTCATGCCAGCGGAGAGTTTCTTTTTGAATTCTCACTGAGGAAATTCAACTGTGTTTTAGTGAAGGCCATATCATTTATTTTCCTGACAATAACCTTGCAAACTATTAAATTTGAAACTCCTGAAGGTGGATTTGTTGTCTGCTGCAGAACTGTTTCACAGAGAGCATGTAAACAAGCACTTAAGCAAAGACATTTGCTCAATGAGGGGTCTGTTCTCCTCATCTGTGCACATAACTCTTCCTAAAGTCAATCGTAGCTAATGTGGACATATATTCTCTAGCTCCACCAGCACATGGTAGTTATAGAAATCATATGAGAGATCAACTTAAGTAATAAGGTTCTAACTTGCAATATACTTAATTTAGTTTAAACAATTTTAAATGGGATTTTGTAAAAGATGTATTGTTTTGAAACAGAACTTTAAGGGAAAAAAAAGTCATGTTAGTCTTCTATCCATCTGGCACACATTTATCCATGCAATTCAAGCTTGCCTTTAGTGTACTTACTCAGTACATCACAAATCTTATCTATTGGGAACATTGTGCTACTCATGAGGGCAAAATAAGTTAATGTAGCAGTCAGTCTCACTCAGTCTTGACCCCTAAGAAAGAAAACCATTAAACAAAGATGATTATTAAATGATGGTTACACATTTACCCCTGAACTGAGGTGCAATTGTTTAAATTGAATTAATAAGCAAATTTTATGAAAATCACATTGCTAGGCAGCTTGGCAAATAAGCCAGACTGACAGATACCCACAGTGTAAAATCACCATTAGGGCTGAATCTGATTGATAACCCCTTTAGAAGTATTAACAGAAAGACCAGTTGTGGAAAGGGGCATGAACACTATACTATCCTTCCAGGCCCGACTGCTCTAAAGTCAGGATGAAACACATGGATAGACCAGGGTGGCCAGGGGAGCCTGTCAGTTGTGTATGGGGCCCAATCCTGCACTCTGAAGTCAATGGTGAGCTTTGGTTGATTTCAGTGAGACAGGATCAGGTCCTCTCTGTTTCTAGAGCCATCGATTTTGCATCCAGCAAGAGCACTACATTCTAAAACAAAAACTAGGAAAAATTAAAACTCCTGGAGAAACAGGAAATTTAGTCTAACCTCTGGAATTTTCTTATACAAAATAAACTCCTGTTTTTCGCTTAGCAAGTGATACTTAATAAACAAAAAAAGCAAGAAGTCTTGTGGCACTTAAAGACTAACACACTATTTATTGCACGAGCTTTCATGGGAGAATATCCCATTTTGTCAGATGCTCAGAAGACGGAGAGATTACAGAACTGGATGAAAATAAATTCAGGGGAGTGTAAGACATGGGATCAGGTCATACTGCAACAGCAAATCAGAGCATTTGTAAGGATTCAAACTCTAGGAAACAGCACACAGAGGGAGGGTGAAGTCAAATTACCTGTTATAATGTGAAAAGAATCCATAGTCACAATTCAACCTTGCTTTCATGCAATCTAATCTGCATATTAATTCTCCCACAAAAGCTCATGTGATAAATAAATCTGTTAGTCTTTAGTCCTTGCTTTTTTTGCTTTACTAGACTAACACGGCTGCCCCTTTGGACTTTAATAAACAAAGTTATATGCTTTACTGGATATTGTTTGTTCGAGATTAAAGTCTGATTAAGAGCAGACTAGTGTGGGTTCTGGTCAGAGAAGGGAACCAGATTTGATAAATGTGTTGCATTTATGTATTAATCAGGGAAAGAGTGCATATGAGGGAAAACTGAGGGTCAGAGAAAACTTTTTTAAAAGTAAAGTGTTGAACACACTCTTTCAATGTTAGCTTTTCCTTTCTGATTCAGCTTTGGCCTCCATTAGCATGGCAAGACTGGCTACTCATTAAAGGTCTTTAATTTTGCACTTGAATAATATCAATACTCACAGCACAAGACATGGGTACTTTTGATGGGCAAATTGCTCTTTGAAGCAATTACACAACTTTAACTATTCCTCTAAGGTATTCAAATATCTTTTAAACACAGTCAGCTTACGTTGATAGCATTGTTGAAAGCCATTGGTGAAATACAGAAGGTAACATGCAATTAAAGACGTCCTTTCTGATTTAGTTAAGGAACAAATATGTACTATCCACTCCAAAGTAAATCCATAGCACTTAGATTTGAAACAAACTTGAAGTTGGACCTTTATTCACAAGTAAAAGATCTCTGAATTTAATGTGCAAACCAATGTATGCTATTTGTCCAATGTTACAGCTTTAGTTTATTATGTTCTGATGAGTCAAAATCTTGTAAGATCCATGTTTTGCAAAAATTTCAATTCCTTCCATTAGTAAAAGAGATTCTCTGAATAATGCATGAAATATAAGAGAAATGAATATGATTCAGATAAGACACCAACATGGGGAGTAAACTCATGCTAGTACAAATCAGGTCAACTTTATTTGAACTACAGCATAATCTGTCTGCTAAAATAACCAGTTTCTCAAAAAATGTATGATTTTTAAGAAAAAAATTGCTATGGTTCTGGGCCTGCTAAAAGCCAAAACAGATACAATCACAGCATATATAAAACTGAACACAGAGAAAGATTTGAATTCCAGAAGTACACCTAGATAAACATCATGATATGCAAAAAGCAGCCACTCTACTGTTTTAGTTTACTGGAAAGAAGAAACAAAATATTTACCAGATTTTCCATGATTCTAAGAATGTACATGCCATAAACCTTTAAGATGTCCTGTTTATTATCCTTAATACATGGAACAGGCCAGACACTGCAGCTTTATGAGCAACCTCTGCAGTGAAATAGAAATGGAAATAAAGCTAACTGGTCACGTCTTAGATCTTTACGCTTGACCTCACATGAATATTCATTTCAGTCCAACAGCTTTAAGGCACGTGTTCTCTAAATTAATTCTATACAGTGATAAGAGCCAAAGCCAGTATTTCCACATTGGTTTAGTACAGTGACGTTATTTCATATATATGGCATTGCTATATGACTTAATGTTGAGGTTTTATCTTTAATTAGGCTAGAAAAATCTCACACATCTGTGTTTTGGAAGCCTCTGTCAACCCAACAAATTCAATCACATGGAAGCCTGTGTCCTCCAGCTATCAAACAATTGATTTTGGAAGATTCTGCTCATATTTAGCTTAAGGGAGATGAGATACGTTCATTCGTCAGCCAGTTTGCCCATGCTTCATTAGGAGAGGCCCTTTTAAAATATATATTTCTCAGTATTCAAATATTTTAGATAAAAATAAATACAAGAAACACTATTAGACCTCTTAGCACAGAGAACCGTAAAATATGACATAAGTACAATCAATGTCTGGCTAAAAATATATAGTATTTTGAGTAGATTTGGGTAGCAGATTTGCCTAAATAAGGCCTACAGAGTTGGGGCTACAAATTGCAAGCAGACATTTGTATAATGACATACATATGAACTTGTTTCTTCATTCTGTATACTATCTGTTTTTGTCACCTAAGACTCATTAAATTGCTTAGAACTACAAGAGTGTCTTGACTATGCATTTTGTTGCAATTTTGGATCAGGTTAGGAGCCATTCTTTCTACAAGTGATAGCAAATACGCCGGAACAGATTTTTCATCAATTAACATAATGCAAACTAAACAACACAAAGGGAAGGTGGTGGAAAGGGGTCAAGGAGCAACTGTCGATAATGTAAATGAGAAAGTTATAGAATACAGATTTCTGTACTTAAAATGTTGTTTTCCCATATGCAGAATTTGGTTCAGTTATAGATAGCAGCTTTAAATGTTTGCAAAGCAGACTTGTTTTTCACCCAATATTGTTCTAGCTGTAATATTGTGTGAAATCGTTTCTGTCCCAAACTTTAAAAGCAACCTTTAAAATTGTTTTGAAGGACTAAAGTAAATGCATGTTCATAGACGACAAGTTTTAGCTACAATTGTTAAATTTAAGGTATGAATGCTAACTAAAAAAGCCCTCAACCAAACAGAAGTATTTTCAACATCTATTTTATCCATTCTAAATAAGGAGCAGTGCCAGCAAAAGGTCAGATGCAGTGCTAAATTTCTCATTGCATGGATCTAATGTCATTCCACCTACTTTTAAAAGCACTTTTTAAAAACTTCTTCCCCTTACTTAATTTGTAATAGATTTTACCACTTGCTTATCACAGAATTTTTCCTTCCTTAATTCAGAATTCACACTCATGGGGCATAAATTGTTTCTGCATAAAAGCACTGGTGCCATTTTGGCAACATACAAGCCTTTCTTGTTAAATGAGGTGACAGAGTCATCTAAGGCGTTGAGTAGCAAAGAATTCAGTAAGTACATTTCACAAGCATCTCATAGGTTCCAAAATGTGAAATGTGTTGTGCATACAATACACATATATTAAAAGCATAAAGGAGATGGATGTGAGACCCCAAGTAGCTAAGGCAACGGTGTATGTGTTAAAGGCACAGGGAACAGAAAAACCTCCTCCAATCTGTTTCTGTTTTGAATTCTTGTAAGCAACCTTCCTCGGTGCTTTTAGTTCTTGAGAAACACTGAAAAAAACCTGGAAGTTGAATCCTGAAACACACACCCCCCCCGCCTACCCATATTAGAGATAGATAGAAATAGATATATAAAATAGTGTGTGCATTTATATTATAATATAAAAATGTGCACACCATATATAACATATATACACATAACATATAACACACCATATATATATGGTGTGTGTATTTTTATATTGTAATATCAAAAATACACACACTATAGATATAGATTAGATATAGATATAGATATAGATGGTGTGTTATATGTTATGTGTATATATGTCATATATGGTGTGCATATTTTTATATTATAATATAAAAATACACACACTATTATATATAATATGGTTTGGCGGGTGGGGTGTGTGTGTGTGTTTCAGGATTCAACTTCCAGGGTTTTTTTTCAGTGTTTCCCAAGAACTAAAAGCACCAAGGATGGTTGCTTACAAAAATTCAAAACAGAAATAGATTGGGGGAGGTTTTCCTGTTCCCTGCACCTTTAACACACATACACCATTGCCTTAGCTACTTGGGGTCAGTACATATATGGAAGAGGTGGCAAGTTTTTATTTAACTCCGTGCTACCAAATCATTGCCCCCCCCCCACTAAAAACCAAATACCTTTTAAGTGTGACATGTGAACAGAAGCACAACTGCTTCCCCACTGTCAGACGTGAAGCAGCACTGAGCAGGTGCTGGAAAGGTGAAAGTCTCACTGTCCTCTATTTTTAAAAACCTAACCCCTCTGCCAAGAGCATCCCTTTTTAAGGAGGGAGCTGTGCGGCTTGGGGGCGGGGAGCCCTCGTTCCAGCTGGGATGGTTTGTGAAATCAAGTAGATCAGATGCTAACTTGATGTGGCACCAGTGTGGCGCTGCATGGAGACATACCCCCAGGATGGATGCATTAGGAGATGATAAGAGACATTTACAACCCAGCATCTAAGAGTAGGGCAGGCTCAAGTGACATCACTAGATGAACTGCAGCGTCGAGCCACTCCAATCTATTATCCCGCACACATTGCTTCGAGCCAGCAGAAGTGCACCTCTCATCACAAACATTGTGCTGGGTTTCCAAAGGCAGGCAAGACACGCCATGCTAAGAGCATCAAGACATTCATAATTCATAATTTTTCTTTACTACCGCAAAATTCATCACCATAGAAACCAGCAAGCAAGACACTCCGGTGATAACCCTAAAACAAATGTCCCAGCAGAGAGGGGATCTTGCTCAGGTTGGGAGCCAAGGGGGATTGTGGCGGGGGAGCAGCTGACTTGAAACTGGCTTGTTTCACCCAGGGGCATCGCGGGGTCTGGGCTTAATTTCGCTGCAGTTTCCTAACCGCTCGGCCAGCTGGAGCCACGTTTACTTACAGGCATTGGTCACAGCAAAGCTGTTCGCCGTTTCGATGTTGTCCACATGAGGAACCAAATTAAAAGGGGCTTCGGAGGCGTTGGGGCTGGTGTTATGAAGAAAAATTGCTAACCGGAAAGCGGTGTACTCCTGATCGGTGTTTCGGATGAAGAGACCACCTAGGAAACAGCACAGGAAGCAAGAGGCGATTATTGACAAGCCAGACAGCTCCCAAGCCCTGACCCCTGCTCCTACAGCCCTAATCCCAGCCTCTGCCTTAAATCTCGCTCCTAAACCCCGGCTGCAGCCCGACTCTGCTTCTGCCTGCCCGGCTCCCACCCTGGTCCTGACTGCGGCGACCTTTGAAACCATTTAGCCTCCATCTCCGGCTGCCTTCAGGGGCCAGCAAGTTACGGGGAGCGATGCCTCTGGCAGCAAAGGCCAGGGGGGGTCTCTCCTGAGCAGGCATGTGAGGGACCCATGTGCGACCAGGGAGCAGCTAGCCTGGGGCCCGAGCAAGGATGCAGCGATGGAGCCGAGCTGGAAAGAATTCAAATAACTGCGCCCCGCCAGAAAGGAGAAATGTGCGAGCGAGCGGGTACGGGAGGGGAGAACCACACCGGAGCAGAAAGGGGGAACACAAACCCCTAAACTTTCCCACCACGAAAGGGGAAAGGAAAAGCCGGTGTTATCTTCTTCCCCAGGGCGAAGACGACGGTGAAGATGTTGCTTTTCCTGCAACTCGCCCTCCCTCCAAGCAGCGGAAAAAACTGGGGGGGGCGGCAATTAAATAGCAAGGGGGGGCGCAGCATCTTGCCAACTTATTCTACTACTGCACGCACGCACTCCCGTCCTAAAGATCAGCCGTTTAAATGATTTTTCCCAAAGAAAACCAACCCCTCTTCATGCCTTCCCATCCTGGTGTGTGTGTATACACACACACACACACACACACACACACACACACGCTTTCCAGGGAGAAATCTTGCAGCTTCCTTCGCCCCCCTCGTTTCTAACTCACTTTGGCAAGGCACGCCACACTGGACACCATGCACCCAGCCCCAAGCGCCGCTTACCTATTTGCACACTGCTAGGAAAAGCTCCCATCGCTAGTCCCCAAAAGCCAGAAAACAACAAGACAAGCTGTCTGCAAATAATCCTCATCTTCTCTTTCGCCTCTCTGTCTCTCCTCTCTCTCTCTCTCACTCCCGCTTGGCGCTGCTCAGAGAGGCATTGAGGACGAGACGGCTACAAACAAAATTAAGAATCAAAATGAAGCAAAGGGGAGGCAGAGAAAAGAAGAGGGCTTCCCCTCCTCCTTCCCTTTTCTTTCTCTTTAATTTTTAAGTGTTTGTTGTTGGGTTTTTGTTTGGCTTGGTTTTTTAGCAATCCATCCTGCTTAGCTGGATTTTTCCCGCAGTCTCCATAGCCCTAGGAGAGGTTTCTGTCCGGCTGCAAATGTTGCACATGCAAAAGATGGTGGAGAGTTTGGTGGTGGTGGGAGCGTCTAGTGGCTGCACTGAGAGATGAGACATGCGCTATCTCCTGCCTCCCCCCTCCCCATACACAAGCAGAGAGAGAGGCAGCACACACACACAAACACACACACACAAACACACGCACGGCTTCCTCAGTCTCTCTCCAGTGCACCCCGCACCCTAAACGCCTTTGGAGCCACAGATAAATAAGCGACCACAGGAGCAGAGGCTCCAGAGGACAGCAAGGGAGATGCACCTGCTCTCTCACACCAGCACAAACACACACAAACCCGCTGGAGCAGCAGCAGCAGCAATGAAGTTTGTCCCCAGGAGGACAGAGCCCTTTCCTGTGCAGCCAAGTCCTGCTTTCAGCCTTAGCATCAAACGTGGGACTTGAGATACTGCAGCAAAAAGGGAGGAAGAATACCAGGGTGCAAAGCCTGGATTTGGAGGGAGATGAAAGGAGCTGGGCTGAGAAATGAGGGGAAGAGAAGGTTTAGGGTAATCAAGGTCACCACTGCTCCATTGCCATCAGAAGCCTTTTGCCCGCACTCTCCTGCCCTGTGGGCTAGAGGGAGGTTAGGAGACAGGATCAGCTCCTACTCTGAGGGAGAGAAAAGGAGGATTCTGTGACCCTTAATAATAATTGATATTTAATAATGAACACCAGATCAGAGAATCATTGACATCAAGGGCTGGAGGAGATTTTGAGAGGTCAAAGTGATTTAGTCCAGTCCCGTGCACTGTGGTAGGACCAAGGTAACTTTGAGCACTCTGGAGAGGTGTTACAGCAGCCTGTTCCTAAAAAACTGCAATGAGGGGGATTCCACAACCTCTCTTAGAAGCCTGCTCCTGACTTTAATTACTCTTATAATGTTTTCCCTAATATCTGATCTAAATCTCCCTTACTGCCAAATAAACCCATTATTACTTCTACCATCAGCAGACATGGAGAACTGACCCCATCCTTTATTGTAACACCTCAACATATCAGATGTCAGTTACTGGATCCTCCCCTACCTCTTCTTTTCTCATGAGTAAACATGTCCACTTTTTTAAACTTTCTTCAGCAGTCAAAACCCTCCCATCATTTTTTCCCCCTCTCTCCGTTGGATGTTTTCAGTTTGTGCACATCTATCCTAAAATAAGGCACCCAGACTCAGACACAGTACTCACCCTGAGGCCTCACCAGTGCCAAGTAAAGCAGAATAATTACATCGCATGTCTTATGTATGACCCAGAATAATATCAGGCTTTTTCACAGCTTCTATAACATGGTTGACTCATATTCAATTTGTGACCTAGAAACTCCAGGTCCTTTTCAGTCGTACTACCACATACCCAGTTATTCCCCAGTTTATAATTGCACATTTGATTTTTCTTTCTCATGTGAAGTGCTCTGCACCTATATTTACTGAATTGCACCTTTTTGAATTCAGACCAATTCTTCAGTTTGTCAAGGTTATTTTGAATTCTAATCCTGTCCTCTAAAGTGCTTGTAACCCCTTCCAGCCTGGCGGTGTTTGCAAATTTTATAATAATACATTTTACACTCTTTACCCCATTATTCAAATCACTAATGAAAATATTGAATAATAGCAGACCCAGGACTGACTTCTGTAGCACCCCACTAGATAACACCCTTCCAGTCTGACAGCGTTATGACTTACTGAATACAGTCTTTAAATCAGTTGTACACCCACCTTATAATAAATTTATCTAGACCATCTTTCCCTATTTGTTTATGAGACTTATGTGGGATTGTGCTAAAAGCTAAAAATCAAAAATATTCATATCCACTGCCCATATCTCTCCATATCCACTAAGTCTGCAACTCTGTTAAAAAAAAAAAAAGGAAATAGGGTTGGCTTGGCAGGATTTGTTCTTGATAAACTCATGCTGGCTATTTTTTACAGCCTTATTTTCCTCCATGTTAAATTGATTGCTTAATAATTTGTTCCAGTGTCTTTCAAGATATCAAATTTAAGATGACTGATTTATAACTCGCCATGTCTTCTTCATTCCACTATTCCCTTCTTTAGTCTTCTGGGACACTCCCTCCCCATACTGCAGAAGTTCTCAAAGGTAATTGTTCACAGGGTTAAACTGCATTAGCTAATTCTTTGAGTAAGTACTGAAGAACTAATTTCAACAAGCCCTGCTGACTTAAATACATCTATCTTATCTATATTTTCTTTATACTCTTCTTTCCCTGTTTTGGCTTGCATACCTTCCTGCTTGTTAGTATTAATTGTGTAGAATAATTGGTCATCATTAATGTTTGTAGGGAAGACTGAAGCAAAATAGTGGTTAAAGTCAGATTCCTTGATGCCCTTAGTTATTAACTCTTCTTTCCTACAAAGTAGATGAACTACACTTTCCTTCATGTGTCTTTTGCTCCTAAGGTATTTAAACAACCTTTCCTTATTGCCTTATATCCCCTGTTGGATGAAACTTACATTTATTTTGTTCCTACATACTTGTGTTATTCTCTCGTACCCATCCTCAGCAATTTGTCCATGCTTCCATTTTGGACAGGATTTCTTTTTGATTTTCAGGGCATTACAGAGCTCCTGACAAAGCCATAGTGGCCTTTTACCATTCTTCCTATCTTTCCTTTACATCAGGATAGCTTACATTTGTGTCTTTAACATTGTGCCCTTGAGAAACTGCCAGCTCACCCGGCCTCTGTTTGCTCTTGCATTTTCTTCTCATGAGATCTCATATGTCATTTTTCTGAGCTCATTAAAGATTTTTTTTTGACAGTTCATTGTCATTCTTCTACTCTTACTCCTTTTCAATAGAATCACAAAACCTGTCATTTCACTGTCCCTTTCACCCAAATTGCCCTCCATCTTCAGATTCTCTACCAAGGTTCCCCTTCTTGGTGAAAATCAAGTCTAAAACGGTTGTCCCCTGGTTACGTCCTTCGCTTGCTAAACACCCAAAGTTGTCCCAGGACATTCAAACAACTTACTGAAAATTTTGTGTTTTGTCAGATTACCTGTCCAACAGACATCTTGGTAGTTACATTCCCCATTACAATCATTTCTATCATTTGTCCTAGAAAGTCTCACCCATCTCCTCTTCCTGATTTGGTGGTCTATAGTAGAGTCCTATCATGTCACAACTATTTTTTTACCCCTCTTATTCATGCTGGTTTTAGGAGACTGCATAGGAGAAGCTGGGTTCTGCCTGGGAGTTACAGTTTAAATACATCAGTGTTGACAGCTATCCATGTGATATATCATCAGCAGGGGCAGATAACCCACTGGGCCAATGTGGACCGGGTCCAGGGGCCTACACAATGTGGGGCCCCTCCACCCTGCCATCAACTCAGCACTGAAAAAGGGCATGGGGCGGGCCAGCATGAGATCAGGCTCTGAGGTCATACCCTGACCCTGAGCCGGCTGATCCACCCCCAGGGGCGGAGTGAGTTAGCCCACAGGCTGAGCTCTGCCATTCTCATCTTGCCCCTAGGCCAATCATTCCACTCTTGGGGGTGGGATGGACTGGCTACGACCAGGCTGGTGGGCCCAGGGGGGCAACAGAGGAGATGGCAGGGCTGATTTCAACATGAGGAGCATGGGCCCCGGTGCAGCCTGAACCTGCACCATACATTGCAGCCATCCCTGCCTCCTCCTGGGGCCAACCAGCCAGGCTGTGGCCGGCCTCTGGCCCCAGCCACCCCCCTGCCCTGGCACTGACCCACTGGTGGGGCAGGAGGCCCTCCAGTGGGGGGACCCACCAGTGGGGAGGCCCAGGAGCCTTGCAGCCCCTGATCTGCCACCGATTACTAGCACCAATACATGTACATATTCCTATGTTCAACATGTTAACTTTAAGTTGAAGTTACTTGACTGTGCAGACTAGCAACACAAAACGTAAAATGCAAAGAAATAAATATTATGTTGTTTAAGCATCGTATTCACATTCCAACCCATCAGATCTCCCTTCTCAGTTTCCGCTACCTCCTTTTCCACCACCCACAGATACCTCCATCCTTTCTCTGAACAAGCAGTAATCTGAACTGACTCCAAGGAAACTTATGGGTTCTATGTTCACATATTCTACTGATTGTTATAGATCTAGATGGGCTGTTACCATTTACACTGTACATGGTTCTGAGTTGAGATGTGTGGGAGGGGCTGGTGTTAGATGTTCTTTTCTTTGTCAGCCCTGTGGGTGATTTGTGCTATTAGCAGTTCCTAATTTGGTACTGATTTCTATAGAAATCACAGAACTGAAATTCTCCGTGTGTGTGCAGTGATGTGTTATATTTGTGGCTTAAATTCAGGCTGTCCCTTTTAAGGTGGCTGGTCATTTCCTCTCTCCCCACAGACAAATGTGCTGATATATGGCACACCAAAGGAATCAAGCAAGAGGGCAAGTGGAGGCATGTGGGAAACAAAATGGTGGAGAATTAGGGATGAGAGAAGGCTAAAGAAACATGTTGGAATAGGATGAGATCTAGGGTGTGTAGGCAGCCAGAGGTAAATGGTCAGCACATCTAGCAGCATCACAAGAGTACCTTAAAGAATTCTGAACCTACAGACACTATGGTCCTACGGAGTATCTCCAGGGCATCTCCTGAAGTGCCAGTACCTAGACAGTGGGTTTCTCTCTACTTCTGGAACCAACCACAACCCTCTTCAATCATCATCCCTGCTCACATACTCCAGCCCCCCCCCCCCATCCACTCACTTACTCTCAAGGGATGAGAAATTCTGTGTGGGTCTTGTTGGGGTTAGTAGACTGGAGAGTGATACCTTTACTCATGGAAAGGACCAACTGGAGAAATGAGGGGGAGGGAAAGAGGTGCAGGAGGGAAAAGGGCATTGTCAGGGATTATTGAGAAAGACAGATCAATGCTTATAAGGAGACAAGGCTGTTGATTGAAAATATGGGGTATTGAAACTGTATGAAGGTTCAAGGATAGGGTAGAGGACAGGGCTGGATTAAGACAAGTGAGGCCCTATGCTATGTCAAGATTGAGAGGGCCCATTCCATAAAAAATGAAGAGGAAAAAAAAGTGCATTACATTAGAACAGAAGAGGGAATGAAACATAAATGATAAACTATTATATGTGCATATATACACAGGCAAGGATGCAACAAAACAACTAAATAGAACATTCATCTTGCAAGAAGCCTTATTTGCATTATCAATTTCAATTATGATAAATCTTCTTAGTTATCTCTGGCACTTTTAGGGGCCCCTCATAATGTGAGGCCCTAAGATACAGCTTACTTGGCTTGTGCCTAAATCTGGCACTGGTAGGTACACAAGGAATATGCAGATAGTCTGGGAGGAGGGGGCATTGCTAAAGAATTCATACATCAAGAGCTTCTACATCATCACTGCCTCAGCCTCCTGGCAGAGAGGCAGCAATGCTACGGGGCCCTTTCATACCCCATCAATACCTTGGTACCACGAGTAGACACTCGGCTCCCTCCATACCACATGAATCATATATTGCAGAAACGTAATTAGCAGTGCCAGAACAACCAGCATCTCTTTGCTGAGGCATACAAACATGAGAGGTTCCCTGCAAAGCCCAGCCATTTGGGGTTGCTGGGTGAAGTAATATTCTGCCAGATCTGGAGCGTAAACTCAGTCTCTGAAGTGTGAAAAAGATAAAGGTTAGTTTTGCTTCATGTGCAAATTTCTATGCAGCTTTCCCCATGCAATTGCTACCAGCACCTAAGGAGCAGGAAGATACGTGGATTGCTTTCACCATAACACCTGTGTTTGCCTTCCCTTCCCTTCTTGGTGTATGCTATACTTCAAACATCCATTGAATAGACTCTTTAAACAGTAAGACCTTTGGGGCAAGTATCTGTCTTCCACAAAATGTTAGCACTTGTAGTCAAAATCAAATAAGTAATAACCACAAATAATATTTCTAGGGGTCTAATACTGCGCCCTTCACCACAATACCGAAGCACCTTGCCAAAACGATAGCCATACTGAGAAGGTTAGCAATTTTCCTGAGTTTTTTTTTTCTTCCTTCCCAGAGACGGATGAATTTTCAGGAACTTTGTTTTATTTCCACTCTTTTCTTGACTTATTTTACCTTCACCCACATGCAAGAACATGCAGAATGGGTAACTATTTCTAATGGCATTTCTAATTAATATTGTGTTAGCACTGTGGAAAATATGTATGATATGCATTTTGTCATGGATGTGGTCCAAGTTTGTTTTTTCTCTCTCTTTTCCTAAGTGTGGAATGTTCATTGCGTGTTTCATTAACCCTAAGGGGTGCAGTTGACTTGGAAAGTCTTGATCATGGAGATTGAGGCAATTATTAAGGTTCTTAGGACCTGCCCATCAAGGAAGCTGAAAACCAGGGTTAGATCCTACTCTAATTTACACTGGCAAAAAATTGAAACTATTTCCATTTAAGTCAATGGAATTATACAGGTATAAAACTGGTGTGAGAGAGGAATCCTTGTCCATGACTTTAAACTTGACCCGGGTTTCTGCAAAGCAGTGACTGGAGTGATGTAATGCTTTTGACCTATATTTGTGGACTGCTGTACAGATGCACCAGCTGTAGTTTCTTTAATATTTTTGGATACATTCCCAGTACAGTGCATTGCAGTAACCAGCACTAGGTGTCACAAATACATTGTCTGTTGTTGCCGTGTTTGACAGAATGGGACAATTTCCCCACAATTTGAAGGTGGAAGAAATTAGAAAAATACGCCATTAAGTCACCCCAGTCCTGTGATCCACTCCTTGCCTTATATACATTAGGAAATTTTTCAAAAATAAAACAAAATAAAATCTATTTTTTGCCAGTACTGATTCAGCTTTACTAGTAGCAATGATATTGGGAGTGCTAGTGAAAAATAGCCACCAGCTGCTTCCAGTCTTTTTATGTATATACAAATTATCTGTTCTGGACTAGGTAACTGAAATGGGCTTTAAAAAGCCAGCAGCAGCTTGATTATATTAGGGAAGACAGGGCTTTTAGTCCTTTCCCTCAACACTTGTGCAAAGGAGGAGAAGAATGTGACGTACAGGGGCACAATCCAGACTAACAAGTAACTTTGTTACTCTTACCCTGTAACACCAGATGATCTCTACAATGACTTGCTGCTGCAGCCTACAACATGCAAGCCTCTGCCAGCCATGTCTGTGAGTGCAGCAGCCAGCCAACCACACCTTCATTCTTACCAGCCTTGGTTAGTTTTCAAGGTGACCCCAACCCATACCCAATCCCAACTATTCTCTCAGAAGTATACGTCCTCTTCTGACCAGTCCTCTCCTGAACAGTACTGATATGTTAAGTCCATTATTTCTTTAAGGGCATAATATGATGGTTGATTATTATAGTTCTCCACATACCTCCATTTAAACACACTGTATTAGATAGAGCAATAAGGCAAATGTATCAACTGCAAAGAGGTAGGTAGATTTTAAGCGAGTACAAGAAATGAGGCATGCAAGTCAGAAATGATTACTAGAAAAATAAAGATAAAATGCTTAATAGTACCTAACTTACATTATGTTACCTTCAAAGCAAAGTTTGCTATAAGCATGAGGTGAGAAGTTTTAACGATCAAACTTTTTTGGTCAGGACCCCTCTCACTGAGGCCAATCGCTACTTCCTTTGTTGTTTCAGGTACAGAGAATTCAATGGATAGGAGAGAGAGAGAATGCATCTGCCCCTTCCTTTTATAGTTCTTTCTTTGAGAAGCATTTCCAATGGGGAGCAAGGTGACAGACAGTCCATGCGGAAGGAAATTCTATGCTGTTTCCTTATTAGAGATGTAGATTTTTGGTCCTACCTCTTTTCTGCTGAAGAATAGTCATTTATCATGTAATAGATTGTCACTCCTGTTTATAGCTAATTTGTTTTCTCTGAGGAACTGGTTGGGCTGCTCCCCAGATGTATTGGGAAACATACTTTTAATCACAATCTCAGTTTATGTTTATAACTGTACAGATATCACTGCTATGTGCCTTTTGCCATGATATTGATCAGGAAATTATGAATTTTAAATGATACCTTACCAAGTATATCTTCTATAAACATTGTTAGAATAGCATGCAGGATGTGAACATGGGATAAATTCTGTCACAGAAAATGAACACTTTTGTTAACCAGGAACAAAGTAATGCTTATCTACCTTGTCATAAAGGCCTTCTTAAGTGTTACACAATGAAACTGAAATCGGTATGCACAACAAAGAGTTAAAGAAACCATCTCAACTCAAGAACTGAAGACTGAATCTAGAGATCAGAATTTTTAGTTTTGTTTACTTTGGATGAAAGATGGCCCCTTTTTTAAATGAAACTTTGTGGATCTTTTTTTTTTTTTTTGTTAAGAATCTTTCCAGTTTTTCCAATGAAAAATCATGGTTTTCAAATTTCATTCTTCCTTGAAGGGTTTCTAGGTTTCTTTAAAACTCATTTTGCTAATTGACACTACAGTCTACAATTTTGGTTCTAATACAGGGACAGTGTCTAGATGTCCCAATTACATCAAACTGGATTTTTTTTAATGAAAATATCCTAATGTTTTTATGACCTCCCCTACCCCCTCGAAGTTCTTCCTTTTCTCTGCTGACCCTTTTTAGGGACAAATAATTATTATCCTTTTTGTATTCCCAGATTATTTCCTGGCTACTGCAGCATTATCATCAGTATTGTTAACTGAGTTCCAGCTGCAAAATCTTCATTGCTGATTGTGATGAGCAAGCCAAAAATAACCCAGTTTAAATTTCAGAACCTGTATGGAGATTGCTGGTCTGGGAGATAGGAAAAACATTCTGCTAAATAATACGAGTCCCATTTGCTAGGAAATTCACTGCAGCACAATAACCATGAAACCTCAAAATGTTGTTTTTACGAAATCAGATTCCAGCATGTAAGGGTACATCAATGTATGCTAAATAGCTCATAGAAATTTAGTTTTAGTGCTGTTTATTGCTAATGTTTTATATAGCTGAGTTCCCTAGTCTCCTTTCCTACTTTCTGTAAATCCTTTTCTACATATGACAAAATACATATATGCAGCCATCAGTCCATGCCTATTTCCTCTTGTCATCAACAGGTGTGTTATGTTAAAATATTTCTCAGTTAATTATGGTAACTACCAATATAGAGCCTTCCTTAAAAATAACATATATTCTATTTAATTAGAATAATTTTATCCAATTCCTGTTTAATTATGCATTTTAATTTGCATCTTTATGTTTTACACTTAGAGTATATTTTTTATGAGTTTTAAGATTCACTGTGCAACTTGTCCCTGATGAACTACAATTAAGTACCACACATTTGAATAACCTATGCTCTTGTTCAGATCATTGTTCTGTCAGTCAGGTATTCCCATATGATAGGACCTTGTAGAGCCAGAAACAGGTTTTCCAACAGATCAAATAAGCCTGATGGTGCCCTAAGATGATATAACTTTGAAAGAAATTTATGCAATTTTTACATTATTAAATACCTTTATAATTATTTTTCTGTTTCTGTTTCCAATCATTCTCAGAAGCTGTACACTTGCATTAAGTTCTATCTAATGCACTAATAGACACTGGATATAAGTATATGAAAGATCAGGCCATAATGACAGCACAGTATCTGAAGCAAATGCTTTTCAGTTCTGTGTATAGTAAATTATTTGTATTCTATGAAGCTAAGGGACGGAAACTATGTTTGGGACATTTCTTTTAAGATACAAAACCATAAGGATGGCCATTCTGAGTCAAACCAATGGTTCATCTTTTGACAGTAGCCAATGCCAGGTACATCAGAGAGTGTGAAACAGAATAGGCGATTATCAAGTGATTCACCCAATACCCATTCCCGGTTCATGGCAAAGAGTAATTCCTGCAGATTTGGATAACAACAATCGCTGGACCTATTCTCCATGAATTTATCTAGTTCTTTGTTGAATCCCCTTATAGGCTTGGCTTCTACAGCATCTTTTGGCAACAAATTCCACAGGTTGACACAGATGAAGAAATACTTCCCATTGCTTGTTTTAAACCTCAAGCCTATTAATTTCATTTGGGCTATGTCTACACTTGCAAGTTAGTTTGAATTAAGCCTCCTTAATTTGAACTAATTTAGTCCCGGTCTATACAAGGCTTTCATTAGTTGGAATTAAGGAATTCCTTAATTCCAACTAATGAAAGCTTATTTCAAACTAGTAAGACCTGCCTTTTAGGTCAAACTAAGCCCTTAGTTCAATCCTTAGTTCTAACTTGGCACAATGTGGACATTTGAGTCCACTTTGTTAGTTCAAACTAAGCACAGTTAGTTCGAATTAACAAAGTGGGTTAAGTCAAGCTAACTGTAATTCGACTTAGTCCATGTTGCTAACTTGAACTAATCCACGTTGCTAATTCAGATTAACAAGTTTTCAAATGTAGTTCTAATGACATTCACTTATTAGTTCGAATTAACAAATGCAAGCTGAGTTCGGGAAGTGTAGACATAGCCTTGGTGACCCCTTACTTCTTGTTTTATGAGAAGGAGTAAACAGAAAACTTTCTTATTTATTTTGTTTACATCAGTCATGATTTTATAACCCTCTAACATATCCTCCCCCTAGCATTCTCTTTTCAAAGATGAAATCTTATTAATCACTTCACATACAGAAGCTTTTCCATACACTTAACTTAATCATTTTTGCTACACTGTTCTGCATCTTTTCCAATTTCAAACCATTATTTTTTTTTTTTTTTTAGACTGGATGATCTGATATGCACTCAGTGTTCAGGATGTGGATGTACCATAGACTTATAAAGAGGCAATATGATATTTTCTGTCTTATCTATCCCTTCCCTAATGATTCCTAACATTGTTAGCTTTTTTGACTGCCACTGCATATTTGGTGGGTGTATTCAAAGAACCATCCACAATGACTCTATGATCCCTTTTTTAAGTGGTAACAGCAGGATTAGATCCTCAATATTTTAAATGCATAGTTGTGATTATGTTTTACAATATGCATTTCTTGGCGCTTAGCAACACTGAATGCCATCTGCCATTTTGTTGTGCAGTCATCCAGTTTTGTGAGATCCCTTTGTAACTCTTTGCAGCTTGCTTTGTATTTAAATGTCTTGAATGTTTTGAATCATCTGCAAATTTTGCCGTCTGTTGCTTACCACTTTTTCAGACCATTTATGAATATGTTGTATAGCACTAGTCTGATACAGACTCTCGAGGGACACCTCTATTTACTTCTTTGCATTCTGAAAACTGATGGTTTATTCCTACCCTCTGTTTCTTATCTTTTGACCAGCTACTGATTCAGGAGAGGACCTTCCCTCTTACCACATGATCACTTACTTTCCTTAAGAGCCTTTGGTGAAGGATGTCAAAGACGTTCTGAAAATCTAAACAAAATATATCCATTGGAACACCCTTGTCCTCATGTTTGTTGGCTCTCCTCAAAGAAATCTAGTAAATTAGGGAGGAATGGTTTCTCTTTATAAAACTCTATTGAACACAATTTATTGAGGACAAGTCATCTATGTGTCTGATAATTCTGTTCTTCACTATAGTTTCAACCAATTTGCCTGGTACTGGAGGTGCTTACTTTCCTATAATTGCTTAGGATTGCCTCTGGAACCTTTTTAAAAAATGGCATCACTTTAGCTATCCTCCAGTCATCTGATACAGAAGTTAATTTAAATGGTAGATTACATACTACAGTTGATAGTTCTACAGTTCCACATTTGAGTTCCTTCAGAACTTTCAGGTGGATATTATCAGGTCCTGGTGACTTATTAGTGTTAAATTGATCAGTTTGTTCCAAAACTTCCTCTAAGTCAATGTCTTTCTGGGACAGTTACTCAGTTTTGCCATCAAAAAGAACGGCTCACCTTTGGAAGTTTTCTTCACATCTTCAACCATGAAGACTAATATAAAGAATTCATTTAGTTTTTCTGCAATAGCCTTATTTCTTGAATCTTATCTTCATTCAGCATCTCAAGCATAGGTTCAACGTTTATTACAGGAGTGAGTGGGTGAGATTCTGTGGCCTGCATTGTGCAGGAGGTAAGGCTAGATGATTGTATCAATCCCTTCGGATATGAGAGTCAATGGGTCTATCCAGTGAGCCCACAGGCTGTTTAGCAGGCTTCCTGCTTTGGATATACTTTTTGCTGTTGCTTTTCCAGTCTTTGGCTACCTGTTCTTCACATTCTTTTTTGGCCTTCCTTACATTTCACTTTCGGTCATGCATGTTTTAAGTTTTGTTTAACTACATTTCTCATTTTTGTGTAAATTTCCTTTCTGAAACTTAAATCCTACTGTAGTGGGCAGGTTTGCTGTTCTCTCTAACACACAGTGATAAATTGTTTGATATGTTTACTGTTACCAAGCAACTGAGCTATATTCACCTTGTGGACCAGATCCTGTCCTCCACTTAGGACTAAATTAAGACATGCCTCTCCTCTTGTGGGTTCCAGCACTAGCTCCTCCAAGAAGCAGTCATTTAAGATGTCCAGAAATTTTCTCTCTGCATCTTTTTGTGAGGTGACATGGATGCACTCAACACAGCGATAGCTAAAATCCCCCATTATTATTACTGAGGGGGGTTTTTTTTGGTTTGTTTTTGTTTGTTTGGTTTTTTTTTAATACAGCCTCCATAACTCCCTGAACTTTTCAATTACTGTGAAGATCCTGGGCAGGTGGTTGGTAGTACAGTGGGGACTCGTTAATGCGCGGGTATCGAGGGATAAGCCCCAGTGCCCGTGCGTTAAGCGGACCATGCAGAAAATGGGACCAATGCTCCCCCAAGTTCTGTGCATGCGCGCACAGCAGAAACCACTTGCCTCTGCACAAATCTGTGCTGGCAGCACAGAGTCAGCACTGAGGGACCCTAGCCAGCCCGAAGACTGTGTCTTCGGGCTGGAGGGAGCAGCAGGGATCTTGTGGACTTGATGAACCAAAGCCTACACTATACTAAAATACTGTATCTATTGCACTTAATGAACTAAAGCCTATACTGTACTGTACTATACTATACTAAAATATCTATTGGACTTGATGAACTAAAGCCTATACTAAAATATCTGTTACACATAATGAATTAAAGCCTACACTAAAATACTGTATCTACGATATTGTATGTAATGAACTAAAGCCTAAACTGAAGTGTCTTTTACACTTAATCACACTGATCAAAAATACTGAACATTCTGTTACAAGGAGATCAAGTGTGGCATGTTTTTCCACAATACTCATGAAAAGAAAGAGGCAGCACTACTAAGGCTGGCTCCACGTTCTGTGACAATGAGATCAAGTTTTACACGTTTTTCCTCAATGCCCATGAAAAGAAAAAGGCAGCGCTACTAAGGCTTGCTCCATGTGTTTCCTGCCCTGGCCAACTTCCAGTTGTAGACAGTGCACATTACTGAGTCCCGCGCGTTAACTTGTTGGCTTCGGGGGACATGACTGGAGCACATGTTAACTGGATTCACGCACTAACCGGTTGCTTGTTAAGGGGTCCCCACTGTATATTCCTAGTCTTATATACTTGCTACTGAAGCATGGAATTACTATCCATAGGGAATCGTACAGTTCAATTCATTTAAGATTTTTACTTCATTTGACTTAATTTTTCCCACATACTGTTACCAACTTTGCCCACCAACTCGGGGTATGATCATTTATTAGGGTTGCTTTCTCTTTGGGGAAGATGGTAATTCTATTAGTGTGCTGCTTGTGACACTTGTGTTTCTATATAGGTGTGTCTGAGTGGACCAGGTCTATCAGCACTCTTAGCTGATCCCGTATGTGTCCCTGAATTCAGTAGGCTGGGTCACACAGCACTTCTCAGCTGCTACCCTTATATGCCCCTGGACTCAATCAGGCTGGGTCAAAACAGCACTTTTCAGCTGTCACCCTTATATGCCCTTGGAGTCAATCTGGCTACTATCCCTATCAATGAGCAAACCTTACAGGGTTGTGGGCATTACAGGGATCTTTGGCTAGGTAATAGAAGTGTTGCTACAAAGCGATATAAAGAAACCAAGACCACAAATGACGTCTTAGAAGAGTCTGGAAACTTGCTTGATAACAAAAGGCATTTTATTGCTAAGTATCTAAAACTTGCACTAATAATTACAAAAGGAGAGAATACCCCAAAATATCCAGTTACAGCATTGATAAACATACAAGGAAAGAAAAACACCCAGCTACAATATTACCTAGATTCTACTGTATCAGGCCTAGAAAGAGAGTCATAATTAACAAAGAGGGAGAGAGGCTGGCGGGGAGAGAGAGAGGAAAAAAAAAAGAGAAGTTGGGCCAGGGAGGTCTCACCACTCTGTGTAGCAGAAAGGTTTCCAGGTTGTGCAGATCAGGGTCAGAGGCTGGATGGAAACAAAGCTCCCACAGCAATCAGCAAGGAAGAAAAACCAAATCCCAGTGGAAATGATACAGCTTTAGATCCAAGCATCAGGACTCAGGACTCAATCCAGACTCACACAGGATTCAGACAGGATCCAGTCAGGACTTGCACAGGACACACACTACACTACACTACCATTGGATGGGGGTAAAGGTTTTTTATAAGGACTTGTTTACGTGGCCAATACACATTCCTGGCTGGGTGTAATGGTTCAGAGAAGCTCACAGTACAGTCAGGCAGACTCAGTATTTTGGGTATCAGTTATCATATCTGTGACTAGAATGGTCTGATAATTGCTGAGTTTGTTCGTTTTGGTGTGAGATTCCCCATCAGGCAATGCTTTCCTGCTTCTTCAATCCCAGGGTTCAGTGCAGTTCTTGCTTTGGAGCCTGGCTTTCCATAGTCAATGCAAATAAAGCGCCATTCACTGTGCTGATGGCTTTTGGATTTGGGTAGATAAGGATGTCTCCAATTTCCTACTGTTTTTGGTTTTCAGTCCAAGCAGAGGTTGGGGGATGTGTGTGTGTGGGTGGGGGGTGGGGGCGGGGGAAGCCACAGGCTGGATACTATGCTTTGATTCCACAAGAACACAGAGCTAACACATAACAATACAGTGTCACTCTCTCTCATCAGTGCAACTTATTCTGTCCTTTCAGTATACTTTTATGCTGGTATTACTGTATCACATTGATTATATGCATCCCACCAGGTTTCTGTGATGACAAAATATTACATCAATATCCTCATTTAAAAATGAGTCACTCAAGTTCACCCATGAAAGTATTTTGGATTCTAGCATTTGTATATCAGGACTGAAATTGTCAAATTTTAGCTGTCTGCCATCATGTGACATAATTGAATGTGGTTTTTTTTCTTCACTGTTTGTCAGATCCTACCCATATTTTATCAGCAGCCATCATCTTATTAAGATATAGAGAATCTCCCTTAATAGATACTCCACAGTCTTTGTGTGAACTATATTATTCTCAGCACCTGCCAGCTTTTCTGTAGCTCTTAGTACAATTTTTAAACTATGACCTTTTTAAATTTACATGCCAGCAATCCAGTTGCATTGTGTTAGGTACAGTCCATACTTCTTCTACAAGTGCTCCCTTTCCCAAAAGGTTTCCAAGTTTCTAATAAAGCTAAATCTCTCCTCTCATCCATGCATTGAGACCCTGCAATTCTGTCTAACTGGTCCTATGCATGGAAATGGAAGCATTTCACAGATGCTACTATGGAAGTCCTGCATTTCAATCTTACCTATCAGCCTAAATTTGTCCTCCAGAGCCTTCCCTATGGCGCTGTTACCTACATGTACTATGACCACTGGCTCCTACCCAGCACTACCCATAAGTCTGTGTGTCTTGAGAGATCTGTAAGTTTTGCAGTTGGCAGGCAAGTTACATTCTCACAGTCACTATAAACCTAGCTTTCTGTTTCTAGTCATCAGATTGCCCATTACTCTTTATTAACCTCTTCTTAAGAACAGGAATTCACTCCCCCAGAGAGGTATTCTCAGTGTGACAGGATACTGTGACACTATGTGAAAGAAGGGTCACAGTGGTGGGGTCATTTCCCTCTGCCCCGGTTTAATGGTTTACTTCTGTAGGGCCTTCCTCTTCAACAGTACAGAGGTTACTAGACAGAGGAAGTAATCATTTTAGTGTGTCCTAGAAAGGCTCATCCAGGTACTGCTTTCTTCTTTAGCTCCTCCAGTTCAGCATCAGTGGTTTTCAAAACCCGTAGCCAGTCTCTGAAAGCCAGCAGCTCCTTGCACCAAACACATATGTACACCACTCATTAACAGAGCAGGTAATCATACATGTTCCATTCACTGTGATAAACTGGATAGTCTCCACTTGGTTGGTGGACTTCTGCCTGCATACTCTCTTTATTCCCTTTATTATTTTGGGGGGGGTATTATCCAGGGGTATATATTTTCTTTAGTTCAAAGAATGCTAATGATGCGTATCTAGCCCTCTCCCCCACTCCAATTCTAAACTCCTTCACAAAACTCCTGTTAGCTGCTCCTGTTCACTAGTTCCCTTCCTCACTTAGCCCCAGTCTACGTGGCAGTTGACGGTCATTTATGCAAGGCATGTAAAATGCCTTGCATTAATGACACTGATTCTTAAGCCACCAGAACACACTGGAGAAAGCCTACCACAAATCCCTTGCAGTCAGCTTTCCTGTACACCTCCTGCCCCCCAGGACTTCCAGAGCCAACTTCTGGGAGTGCAGCAGCAAGTTCAGATTCGCTGCTAAGTGCTGTTGAAATGCTGGGCTGAATGAGGCAATTTTGCAGCTGTCAGTGAAGACATACCCTTAGAAGCTGGCTTTTTGATTCCCTGTTACTCCCTGAGTAACCCCATTCACTGTTTAAGGTTTGATATGTGCCAAAGGGTAAACCTCTAAGAAACTTTAATCTTTGATCCCCAATTTTATAATCCAACCATGAATTGATCTGCTCTTACAAATAATGATTTTTAAATGGTTTTTACCAACATGGAATAGCACCTTTAGCCAAGAGCTGTCCCACTGATATCAGTATAACAGCATGTGGCAAAAGATACTGTCCAATGCAAGGGTAAACTAATCTGTTTCTATGATTTAAAGCATTATTTCTAAATTCCCAGCATATACAATAGTCAAACATGTTTAAAAGACTGCTAAAGGCCAGATGTGCTCCTTCAAGATAATTGAAGAGGGCTGGGAGAAAGCTTGCATGTATGACCAAAATGCTATTATGCTTTAATTGAGAATATGCTTCCTCAGGAGTCAAGACCTCATCAATATTGCAGATTTAGTAGTGTTCCCTGGTTTAAACAACTGAGGACTGTTTTGTGCAGGTTGGCAGAGCACTTATAAAGGTATCATTAAAGGTTATTACAATTCTTTGCAAGTACTGCACTTTCTACTGAAACATTTCCCTCTGATTGCATTATCTTGTAAGGTAGGGAACTAAAGCAACACCCAGTAACATAGGCTGGTGTAGCATTCTAGGGAAAAAATCACATTATGTAGGGAGAGCACATTATCATGCCCCTAGGTCAATAAAAGCTTGAATGAATTATTTCTTTAGAGTCTTTATACTAACATATTAATGCAGTACATGCGCCTGATGCACAGAGCATATGTGAACTTTATGAGAGCTGTTCATATTCAAATCAGGTAAACTTCAAGCCACACACTCCCATGAATACAACAGTAATTACTGTGCTCTAAGGACATGTTGCAATGACATTATCATTTATCAGCAGGATGCCAGTGACTACTGTCATGGAAAATTTACATTAGCATCTTTGTTAAATAGTCTGTTTACTAGTTTCTTAATGACCTGCAACAAATAATGATTTGAATGTCTCTCATGAAGTTTAGTGTGGCTGGCTATGTTTAGGTATTTTCATAGATTAAAAACACCAAATACATAAATGTCAGTGTATCAACATATAATTTTGCCTTCGAGAGTGTGACAACATAACTTAAAGTGTAATCGACAAATACTGAAAGGCACCAAACTTTGAAAATATGACCTGATCTATTTCCCTAGAGCTCAGGCTTTCTTATTTTACTAGAGCAGGTGTTGGAGCTGCTATAGTGATTAAGGCTATAAAGCAAAATTTTATTATCTTCTTTTTTAATTGCTTATAACACCTTAAATTTTTTACAAGTTTAGTCTGTAACCAGATATGAATATTGCTGGAAAGTTTCAGCCAAATTTAGTCATTTACTTACTCGATGTTTATGGATATGGTAGGTAATGCACTAAATACTTATCTAAAAGTTCTTGATTTACAGTCCAGTGATTACTAAAGGAAAAACAGAATTAATGGATTTAACCAATAAAAGGAAAAAAGTGCTTAGAAAGGCTTTTAGAGAGTATGTTATACTTAAATTCCTTCCCTTCCAAAAAAAAAATTAGACTATTGATCTAATTTGATTAGCTCGAATAAAGTCCATATCTCCAAAACAATCATTTCCAGAAATATGAGTCTTAAATGCAAGGATATGATGAGATTAAAGAGAACTGGTCTGCCCTGCCTCCTTAGCTTCTGTAGTAATATTGAATATAATATCTTATACAACTTACCGAATTTTCAGGTTTAGGAAGATATGTTTTGAACTTCAGTGAGTATTTTGATGACAAACATCAAGCATAGGTCTGAAAAACAATCCAAGTAAGGAGAAAGTTATGACACCTCAATCTTGGACAAAAAAAAGCAAGGAGTCTTGCAGCACTTTAAAGACTAACAGATTTACTTATCGCATGTGGTTTTGTGGGAGAAAATCCCACTTCGTCAAACACTTTGAAGAGGGGGAACTTACAGAATGGGATGAAAATAAATGCTTAGGGAGTGTAAGACATGGGATCAAGTCATACTGCAACAGCAAATCAGAGCATTTGTAAGGATTCAGACTTGAGGAAACAGCACATAGAGGGCAAATGAAGTCAAATTACCTGTTCAGATTTGTCACTTGAGAAGAAAGGCCTTGTCTACGCTACCAGTTATGCTGGAAAACTTTTGAGTTGTGTGGCACTTTAAGACTAACAGATGTATTTTTCGCATGAGCTTTCGTGGGAGAAAATCCCACTTCGTCCCATGCTTCGAAGATGGGTGAACTTTTGTAAGTTCACCCATCTTCGAAGCATGGGACGAAGTGGGATTTTCTGCCACGAAAGCTCATGCGAAAAATACATCTGTTAGTCTTAAAGTGCCACACAACTCCTTGGGGTTTTTTTGCTGGACTAGACTAACATGGCTATCCCTTTGGAAATGGAAAACTTTTGTCTCTCAGTTGTGTGAAAAACACACAACTCTGAATGACATAAATTTTGCTGGTATAAGTACTTGTCATTGGAAGGCATTCTCCCACCAACATAGTCACCACCACTCTTTACTATTCTTCAGCAACACCTCCTCCTCCCCCAAAAAACCCTTCAAAAACCAACTTCATCATGAAAGAGCAGAACTAGAATTCATATTCAAACTTGACATTATCAGACTGGGTCTGAATTAGGACTAGGGTGGCTAGCTCACTATAGAAAGTGATTTTCCCTCTTTCAACATTCTCACTGCATCAGTTTTTGTTAGTGGGCCACACCTACTGTTCAATTGACCTTCTTAACTCACCCTTCTTTCCATATGTATATATACACCTGACATATTGAAGTTTTCATTTCATGCATCTGAGGAAGTGGGTTATAGCCCAAAAAATCTTGTGCCTTAATACATGTGTTAGTTGTTATTAGTGCCATGGGACTTGACATGGACTAAGATGACTACCACCTCAGGAACTTGTCACACTCTTATAGATGGTTTTATTATGTCAGCAGAATTCACTCTTTAACACAATGGGCTACACAAGAGCAAAGCATTTTAAGTGTAGACTAACCCAGTGGCTCTGTTTTGTGGGTCTGCCTCACGTCCTCTGCAATGAAGACTAATGTGAATAATTCATTTAGCTTCTCTGCAACAGGTTTATCTTCGAGTGCTCGTTTAGCACCCTAGATGTCCACTGGCCCCCTTAGTTGTTTGGCAGGTTTCCCTCTTCTGATATACTTTAAAAAAATGTTCTTAATTTTTGAGGATTTTGCTAGTTGCTCTGCAAATTCTTTTTCAATGGTCTTCATTATACTTTAACATTAGACTTGCCATTTTTTGTTTTCCTTGGTAGGCTTTGATTTCCAATTTTGAAAGGATGTCTTTTTGTCTCTAACCATCCTTTACTCTGTTTTTTAGGCATTTTGGGATCATCTTACTTGTTTATTTAATAATAAAAATAATTGTATGCATATAATTGAACCTTCTATTATGGTTACTTAAAATGTCCCCAGCAGCTTTCAGAAACTTCACTTTTCTGATTGTCTCTTTTGATTTAATGAGCCTTCTCATTCTTTGTGTTGGTACGTTTTTTGAAAGTAAGTGTTACTGTGGTGGGGTTTTTTTTTTTTAGTTTAATTGCACTGCAGTTGCTACAAACCATACTGACTAGTGTAGATTATGGTCACGTTTTCTGACTATTTCTGCTTCTGCTCTATGTCACTAGTAAAGTTAATTGGAAAATGTCTCTGCAGAAAACAGTTGACTTTTTTGCTAAAAATCAATTTTATTTTTTTTATCTGAAAACAGAAAACAATAGAGTTGGAAAAGCTGCTTTAGAACTTCACAGGAACTATAGTTTGGATGCTTCACGCACTCATTTCTGCTCTATGAGCTGAGTTCTAGCTTGAATCCAGGTGGACTACACTGCCCATGATACACCATGGCTAAGAATTCCATTATGCATGAGGACAGCTCTGCCAGAGGGAAGATCATGATGATTCACAGAAAATGTAGTGTGGCCAATGATTCTAGTTGAAACTGGAGAATAGGGTCATAAAACTCCAAATTTAAACTCTTGTGTGCATCATAGTGGCATTTCTAAATCAGAATTCTGGTCTTCAATGGAAAGCTTTTGAGGTTGTGTGTATATGTGCGCGTGTGTGTGTGCGCGTGCGCGTGTGCCCATAACTTCTGTTCTCTATGGAAAAAATCCTGTTCCATTTAGCTATGCAATTGGTTTAGAACAGAATAGGAAATACTCAGAAAATGTGAACATATTCTATACTACTAGTTCACATTCATGTTAAGGACAATAGAATCATGAGCAGAATGGTTTAATTAAGTGTGTCTGTAGAAATAAATCTGATTTTTTTTTTAAATGTAGAGATTTGGAGAATAAGTGGACAAATGGAAAGCATTAATGGATTTTTTTTTTAAATCAAGAGTGAATGTTTTACTAAAAGATAAACCCAAGTTAAAACAGACACTTTATGTTTGATTAAGTAATTGCTAGGTGACTTTCTGGGTCAGTGTTGCTGTAGGTCAGACTAGATGATCAAAATGATCTCTTCTGGCATAAAATCTAGTGATCTGTTAGACATATTGTATTTAAAACATGATGAATAAAAATCAGTGCATTTTTAAGCACCTAGACATATTTGAAAATCTGTTATCAAGGTGAACAAAAACAATCCATGAGTTACAAACTTTGATTAATACTTCCTTTGTTTAATAGGCCAACAACTTCAAAGTGAAAATATCTTTTGTACACTTTTTATGTATCTAGCACATTAAGCCAATTTTATTCAGCTAAAACAAATTATATACTGTTATATAATTTAATTGAATTCCAATTTCTAGCTAATGTAGATAGACTTCATGATTAAAAAATACCATATTTATCATTTTCCAACATAATAAAATGTTAGCTGAAAGTCTGAATTAAGATATATTGAGCTAATATAATTGTTTAAACAAGCATTTATGCGTTTAGCACATCTTCTTGGTTAGCAAAAAGAAGTACTCCATTTCATCTGAAGCCTAAATCTAGTTACAGGTGAACATGTGTTACCAACCATGAAAGTGAACTTTTGTTAAGGAAAAATAATTAAAAAGTGCAAATGCAAAAGAAGATTAAAATCTGTGATTTAAATGAAGGTTTCCTGGCTGATGATTTAAATCCCTGATTTAAAATCAATCCATTCTGCTTTTGCAAGAGTGGGAGAGTTAACTTCATTAATTTAGAAGAATGAGTAAACAAATGGTACTCAAATTTACAGGGTATATTCAGTTAGGAGTTGCAACCACAATGAAGACAGAAATAATAAAACTTACAAAATTGGCCAGCTGAAGAGCACACAATCATATTGAGGAGCTCGTAGGCTGAAAACAATCAGTTTTCCTGTGGGACCAATTTTCAAGTTTGGGTGCTTAAGGATAAAGTCCTGCAATCATATTTATGTAACTACATATCTGATTTTGGTGTGTAATATTAACTCCTTTAACATTTGCCTAGCTGTTGTTTAGGAAGTGGCTAGATGGCTTATAAAAATTCTGCCTCTTTTTAAATTTCAAAATGGATTAATTAAAAGATTGAAACAACCTTCTTTGTATCTTATCACAGCTATGTTAGATAAGAAATATCATGTGGAGTAGCCTTTTGTTTTTCTAAAATATTAATAGTAATAGAGTACTTTAGTGGTACTTTTAGAAAATCTGGACATAGCAGCCTGCTATGCTTTCTTGCCTTGTTGGCTGGTTTCTGCATAGTACTCAGCAAAATCAAAACCACTTATTGTATTCAGCATAAATTAGATGATTCCATTTTTAACCCCTGACTCCTAAGCTGAGGGGCAGGGTGGTAAAAGAAGAAAAAAAAATACATTTGTTGTTGTTTTCACTGGGTTTAGTAGAACTTCCTAGGGAGGAGATTAGAGCCTTGCTCGGCTTGGAGAATACCTTCTATATGCATGTACAATTTATCTATATAAAAAGGTGCAAATGTAGGAACAAGTTAATTTTGAAACTGTAGATAGTCAAATTGCAAAATAAGTCTTGCAATATGCCACATTTTAGTGTCAGACATTTTTAAGACTTATTTTGCAATTTGACTATCTCCAGTTTAAAATTTTATATGTATAAAATACAAAAGAAGAAAAGGAAATGATTTGAAGAGGTGTGAATTTCATTTTGCAACCATACTACATTCATCCCAACCTACACTGCTGTATTTTTAATGTAGTGGATATTTTCCTTGGTAGTTCTGGAAGTATTGAGAAAATTAAGAATTAAGGTAATCACTATGAATAGGAAAAGTGTTCATATACAAAAAAACTTCATACGTAAGTTTATTATTATAACAGCTAGTTGAAATCATGTAATTTTCATGAGAATTTTTAACTTCAAGAATTTAATTTAATTCTATAATAGGTGAAAACCTGGACAACATATTTGCCAATGTTTGTCAGAAATTTGACCCATTTTCTCCACCTAATGTTGAAGTTTCAACGAAAAATGTTGTAGAAATAAATTTTTTTGAAAGTTTTCATCTCCTTGTGATTATCAATATTACATTAGTGCTTAGTGGATCCCTGCAAGAACCAAGGTTCCATTGTGCTCACCATCTAGGTTTTTGGCAAGAGACAAAGATGGATAAAGAAACAAACTTGAGTTGGCTAAGGAGGATGCAAGTAATAGTAACAAGTTGCAGATGTGCTTGAGTTCTTTCCAGATGGTCGCGCTTACTGGTGTTGCTTTAGGATTTTGTTCCTGATTCAAAATGAATACCAAAGTCGCAGCACGTCAAAAACATCCATCAGTATAGTGTTAATATGAGTTCTGTGTAGATATTAAACAGGACTTGATGTACAAAAGGTTCCATTTTTTATATTACATTAAGAAATGTGACACAAAGTCTTACAATAAACTTTTACAGATAAAATGTGCAGTAGTAAATTACATGATAATTTCCCCAAAGAGCTCATAAGAGCAAAATTCTTAAAAGACTTACACACATGCTTAACTTCATGCACTGAGTAGTCTTATTAACTTTAATGGACCTGCTCACACCAAGCAAAGGTAAGCACAGACCCAAGTATTTGTAAGATCAAAGTTCAATTTCAGGTATAAAGCCATAAACAATAACATAGGGAACTAATTGACTGGACAAGGACAACAGCAATGTGATTGTCTTCTGTGAAGTCATGCTGAAGAAGTTTGGACCTATACATTTAGTGTTCAATTGCCATTCAATTAAAATCAGTGAACAACAGTGGAAAGGATTAATTTTGGTGCTCTGCATTAAACCCTTATTCAACCATAGGGTGGACACAAGTTTTAACATCCTCCACTGATGTAATTGGAATTTCTGCCTTTGGTTCAAAGTGTCTGTGGATCTCTAAATAGTACAGCAAATAAAAGGGTTTGAAATGTAGATAGGGAATGCTATACAGAAGAACCTCTGAGTTATGAACACCAGAGTTACAAACAGTTGTCAGTTACAAACCTCATTTCTAACTGGAAGTACACAATTAGGCAGCAGCAGAAACAAAAAAGGCAAATCCAGTGCAGTTCTGTATTAATCAAGCTACCAAAAATATAAAAGAAAAGCAGCATTTTTCTTCTGCATGAAGACTTCTCAAAGCTGTATGAAGTAAATGTTTAGTTGTACACTTTTGAAAGCTCCACCATATAATTATGTTCAGAGTTATGAACGTTTCAGAATTATGAACCACCTTCATTTGCTGAAGTGTCAAGAAGAGTCAAAAATCAGATCTGCCTGTGGTGTTGAACAGATTTCTAAAAGCAGGAAGATTTTGGACAGACAAAGTGTGTTTAGCAAAATGATTAAGTTTCTGCTGTGCTGCCATCTGAAATCTTTAGATGCAATTGGGAAAGGGGGTTTAAAGTCACAATTGCCTTTGTAAACTGTTGAGCTTCCTCAGATGTGTAATAGTGAGCTGCCTTTAGAAGAGGTTTTATTCATGATTCAGCTAAATTGGAGATCCAGTGAAAAGCCAGTACTCAGCAACCTCAAGTGGATTTGAATACTCCCTAGAGGACCTGGATGGATTACAGTAAGCCACAAATGTAGGCTTCTCGTCTGTGATAGATAGAATATTGATGGTACTCTGTTTCACTGAACTGTTTTGAAATACCATGTGTGAGAATACAACAGAATGGAAATTGGCTTTTTCAAACATGAGAGGGAGTGCAACATTCAGGTTTCATGCCTCTGAGTGAAATGGGACGTGTCATATCTGGGTTAAGGTGCCAATGTCCCTTTCAGTGTTCTATTCTTCTGCATAAAATTTTCCTTTAAGCATACAAGCAAAGTAATTTTCTTGCACCAATGGTCTCTTCAGTAAGTACTCAGGCATTGTAAACAATGACTATTAACATTTTTTAAAGGATACTAACCTTTTCAATGTGTTAGGGGCCAGATTCTCTCCTAGGCTGTTTCAGGAGAAGGATGTCAGGGAGCTGATTACTGTTCCTTGATTCTCAAGCTGCCCTCAGTCCCACTGCAGCCCTGGTCAGATTTAGAACAGCCTGGAAACTGTGGTAATTTCCACAGATGAATAATAGTCTCTAAGGGACTGTAATGGCAGGTGACGATTGCTGTAGGGGTGCAGAGCACTTCACATACTGCCTCCTCTCTCCTCCATCTCTGTCGGCAAGAGGGGCAGAGCAGCAGGAAGCTGGGGCAGGAGCACGCTCTACCAGCTTTATGCCTATTGAGTATTCCCTTCCACCCTGCTGGCTGTTGCACTGGTGAGCAGAGCCCTGACCCATCCCCTTTACCTAACTGTGGAAAGGTGAGGTGGAATACTAGGCAAAAGCCTCCCTTCATCCCACATGCATGCAGTGGAGATACAAGGAAACTACAGGTGCATGCCATGTGTATTTGAAGGAGGTCTTACTCCACATCATCCAAACAACTACATGGCTACTTAGGACCTTGCCAAGATCAGGCTTTACTAATAGTAGATAAAAGATTGCTTTGGACAGCTTTCCTAGAGATACTGTTCTTCATTTTTTCTCTCTACAAGATATCTATTTTCATTGTCTGTTTCATGTGAAAACTACCTTATTGCTCCCTATAGGTAATTTAAACCCTGAAGCAGGATACCATGTAATTCAGTTCATTTGCCAGAAGGGCCTTCAATCATTTAAAATATTGAAATAGAAAGAGAATTGTTGTTATTCAGTAAGCCTAAAAGGAAGTTAGGTGCGTGCAATAATCTGATTAATGGAAAGTCAGCTTTATGATGTGAAACTGGGTAAACAGCTCCGGTAGTGGTACTGGAGGATCATGAGTGGATTGTGCTTCTAAGATAAGATTTGATCATGAATCTTGTGACTTTCCAGGATCGCTGGTATAGGGCTGGAGCAACTACCAGCCCAAAGGACACTACCTCTGAACAGCTGATTAGTCAGTCAGCTGTAGCAGCCTGGCTGGAGGGAAACCTGTTTTTCCATCCTCCCCCAAGGTATTTTTAGTAACATTCAGGGGTAGGCTGCACCTTCTGTGAACTTTTGTTTATTGCCCATGACCTGTTCCTGACTATTGTTAGAAAAAAAATGTGTATAACTCTAATTTTCATTGCCCATATGCAACTCCACCTTTAGTTTTGTAAATAGTGATATCTGGTTGCATGTTTCTGTGTAAATAGATGTGGGGCCATCCCTGGTACAAGCGAACCATTGAGAAAGGAATTAATTATATACAAAAGTTCAGTTCAACAATGATTTACACTAGAAATAGTTGGGTTTTTTTAAAGGTAATTCTTTATGGTTTTCAGCATCTTTGTATCCGAACAGCCCTATATGTGCTTGGTGGGACAATAATGTTGGACATAAGAAGCTAATGTCAAGTTTTATGATGTTAGTTACAACAGTCTACCTAAGTAAACTGACTTTTTCCTACCAGCAAAACCTTTGTAGTAACTAATATAATCATGTTCCAAAGGGGCAGCTGTGTTAGTCTAGTAAAGCAAAAAAACCAAGGAGTCTTGTGGCAATTAAAGACTAACAGATTTATTTATCACATGAGCTTTCGTGGGAGAATATCCCACTTGGCTATCAATAAATTGGAGTTATAAAGTTGATTTAGTTAATCAGGAAGAAGTTAACAAAGTAGCAGATAGGCAATAAACAATACAAAATTACACTGGGAAAGGACTACAATGGAAATGAACTTTCCCAGATCCACAGGTGTTTTTTAAAATTTTTGATTATTTACACTCAGACTCTAAGGGCAGAAAGGGACCAATACGATCATCTAGTCTGATGTCCTACACAATGCAGGCCACAAAACCTCAGCCACCCACTCCTGTGATAAACCTCCAACCTTTTGCACTCAGTCACAAAATCCACTGGTAAACCTGCCTCCATAATTTCAAAACAAAAACACACACACAAAACACCACACATCAATGAAAAGCAGTCTGTAAAACTGAGTGAAAGTGAGGAATTGAACCCACTTGGAAATGCAGGTGCACGCTGACCAGGTGCAAAAGTGACTGTGCTCGTGATCATGCATCTGAATAATTTTGGGCATGTCCAGATGCTCAACCAACAAGAAGTAAAAGGCATCGGGAAATAAGGAATCCAGTCTACAAGTATGAACAGTGGGGGTCACAATTCAGTCAGCAACTGGCCAAGGGACCTAGAGTAACACAGAACCCTTTAGCAAAATAATAAAGTTATTGGACAATTCTATGCACAGGCAGAAGAAGGGACAGACCTTCTCTCAAAGGATATCAACAAGTGCTAAGGCCAAAGAGCTAAAAAAGGACTAGGAGCTGGGAGAGGTACAGGCTGTAACACCCTGGTACAGACAAAGGGGTAGAGTAGGAGTGGAAAGCCAGACACTGAAGTAGAGTCTCACCTGTGCTGTCATGCATATATGTGTAATTATTTAATTGGCATAATGTTTTGAAGAAATAAAAAAGCCCAGAAATATTTGTTCCATTCTCCTTTAGGTTCACACAGCTGATCCCATTCTGCAGTTTCATACAGTGATACAAAGTTTTCATTAGCTCAACATTTTACTTGTTTGATTTTTTTTTTTGTACTAATGAGGGTACATACAGGCCTCTATTTTGCAAAGGTCTACAAAAATAAGCCATTTTTAACATCCAACATGATGTTATAAAAATGTTCAGTAAATCAATTTAACTACATTGGAAATATGAAAATAGTTTTGGCTTACACAAAGGTCAGCATATTTTCCATTTGACAGCTCAACACCTTCTATATTCTATTCCAGAGGCTCATGCCAGGCTTGAACAACAAATATATTTGCATATGGTCAATGTAGAAGTACATGGCGCACAATGGCTACCGAGAACCTCTAGGTTACAGTATGCCAATTTTCCTGTTCCAAATGCCTGTCACTTCAGCCAAAGGTCTCTCTCCATTCAGTGTTAGTAGTATAAAGACTATCACACACAGCTGAGCAGCATTGATTCTGTGCATTCCACATACACACCATCCAGTAATTTCAATAGATCAATGAACCTTATCTTCAAGCAGAAGCCAACAGGGCACAGGGCCTGGATGTATGCCCTGAGGTCCCACATCTGATTTCCCCTGTTTGCAGGGTGGGAGGAGCATGGGTGGAGCTAAGCTGTGAACTGAGCTGAGGGCTTTACCCAGCTCAATTAGGGAGCAGAAAGAAGAGGGAACTTTAAATCTGTCTCTCCCTACTGCTTTTCACGAACGGCAGAAGCAGTCTCTGAGTGGCAGCCGCTCGGAGATGGCTCCTGCCGCTTGTGAGGAGCTGGAGGAACCATCTCCCTATTCAAGCCTCTTACAAGCAGCGGCTGGATTGGGCCCTGTAGCAGGGTTGGGGCCACATCGGGGGGGGGGGTAGGCCCCAGGTTCTGAACCCCTCCAGTAACACCCCTGCTTTGCAATGCTTTCGCTTGAAAAAATTCCCCTGCAATCTGTGCCAGTGGCTGCAATCATTGACCACTTTGCTAACATGCATAAGAGGAGGTATACACTAATGCTTCCTGAAAAGCAAGAAAAGCCCTTTTCAATTTTTTACAAAATGTGTTTTAATAATTGGAAAATTGTAAAAGTGATACTTCAAATAATTGCTGACGTCCATTCCCAGTTAGGTGTACGTGCATGGTCACTGGAAGCCACTAGGAGTGAAGAACAATAAGGTGAACCACCTCTGCGGGCATTTCTTACCACAGCACAACTGGTTGCTGAACCTTGATGGGACTTCTTTAATTTTTTTCTGCAGATGGGTTCCTTTACAAATACACATTACATGCTCTGCAGCATTGCTACAGTATCATGTTTCCTGCAGCATCATAAATGTATTTATGTGTATTTCACATGGCTCAGAAGGAGGCCAGAGAATCAGAGCTATCTTCCAGCATATAGAGACAGAAAGGATGCATTACGAAGGTCCTGCAGACTACCTCTTCTGCCACAGGGGGAGAGGAGGGGATGGTGACAAGGACACATACTTAACTGTCTGTTAGGCAGTTTTTGACAGAGAAACTCCACATCTACCTATAGGCAAGAAGCCCTGCCTAGAGTGGGGCAGAGACTAGAGTAGTGGAAAAAGTATAGCATGGCATGGCTGCTTGCTTACAGGCTGCTTGCTTTTAGAAACCAAGGCCAAACCACAGTGATAAGCAAAAGCCAGGCAAATATGGCATTACTAATGCCAAGTCCCTTTAACATTTCCCTTTGGAAAGTCCCCACATTTCCCCTTTGATAATTTAGCAATCAGCTATGCTTGGCCAGATGCATAAAATAGGGAAGTGAAATTTAACAACAGTTGCAAAAACCTATATCATATAACAGCTAAGCAAGCAAAATAAGGCATCACAAGGTAAAATGGGGAAATATATTGACCTATAATAGCTTTAGTTTTGGGAATAGGTAATCACGAGTGATATGATCTCAGTTGTTTATCAAGGGGTATAAAAGCTGGGTTACTGCATATGGGGGGGTGGGATTCTTACTGGGCTCGCCAACGTTCCCTCTAAGAGCCTCCGGCAGCCGAGCAACTCATGTTGCTCGCTGCACGGGGCCTCCCACCCCCTGCGCGGGCCCAATCCTGCCGAGCCCCCCGTGGGCCTGCTCCCCTGATAACCCTCCAGCCTCCCCTCCCCACAATCCTACCCTGCCGCTGGAGCGGCATGGGCCAGCCACAGCTCCTGGGGCCAGAGAAGCACTAATGGAGCATGCTCAGACATTCTGGGCATGCTCCGTTAGAGCTTCTCTGGGCGGGAGTTTTAATAGCTCCCTGCTCCACAGGAGTCTGAGCAGGGCCTCTGGCTGCTGGCCCTGCGCGGCTGGCACCCTTCTCTGCTAGGGGGCTGTGGCAGGCTGCGCAGCGTTGTGCCCGCACAGCTTAGAGGGAACATTGGGCTCCCCTAAGCTCTGTAACGCTCCCCATTCTTGCACAAGAATAAAGAATTAAACTTGACCAGATTTTTTGTTGTCTGGTATTGATTGACCCACCTAGATGCCCACAAGGGATTTTTCTCATGACAATTTTGGCACCCCAGATGGGTCCCTAGGTCTCACCTCTGGAGGGTCCTGGTAAGAGTGGAGGTGACTGAGCCGGCACTCGGAGCCTTTTGCTCTGCGGTCCCTTCAACTGCCCAGGGCTCCTGAGGGGAGAGGTAAGGGGTCTTGGTTTGATCAAGTTTATGACATTATGTGTTATAGTAAGTATTATGAATAGTTGTTTAGCCTTTTGGATTATGGGGTATATGATCCTGGTTAGTATTCGTATGGCAGATTTGTTGCTTTGGGTTTGTATGTATATTATCTTTTTGTGTTTCTATGTAGTTACATTGTCTCTTCTTGATAATATCCGACACCGTTTCTCCATAATTGATTCGGGGCTGCAACAAAATGTTTGACCAGAAGCATTGCAGTGTATTGGGTAACTGTTTAGATCAACAAACTAGGCAATTTTAAAATATGATTGTGTTTATTATTGTTGCCCTTTTATTGTGTATTGCATTGGCCATTGGTTATTGTGCTGTGCTTTTTACATATTGTTGTGCCCGTTTTTCCCAGGCTGAGGATATATCCTTGGTGGAGTTCTACAGAGCGGTAATTAGTGAGTAACTGCCCCTCTTCGGGTCACACTGTCGGTCCCAGGGGGTCTGGGAAGCAAAGTGCTTTGGAGTGGCCCACTCACCAGATTCTCCTTTTCGACCATAAGTAGGTATTAGTAGTTAAGAGGGCAGTCCTGAGCTAGCTTCTCGCTGTCTTTCTGAACTTCCCATTTATTGTGTTTTTCCCCTTCTTTCTAGCTCAGGTTCCTTTTTGCTGGGTTGGTAGTTGCCCAGAATAGTTGAGACAAGCAGCCTCAACTGTGGTTTGGCCAGCATTTGTTTATAAACTTTACTTGGGTTTCGGCAAACCACACTCATGGTCGTCCTTCCCTTTTGGATTGTATTCCCCGGGCAGTGACCCTGGAGTCAGCTGAGGGACTTGTGTTCCCAGCTTATCGCCGCTTAAGAAAACTTTTTTCTTTTACAGCTAGAATGGGAAACCGAGTCTGACCTGAAATATGAGGCAGATAATACCCGCAACCCTTTAAAATATATGATTATGCATTGGTATGAATTTTCCAGCACTAGTAGCCTAAAAAAAAATATTATATATATCTTTGTCAAAAGAGCTGGCCGCGCCTCACCAGGGATAACCTCATGCCCAAGTGGCCACCTGAGGGCACTTTTGAAGAGGATATTCTTTTATCTTTGTATAAATTGTTAAGGAAAGACAAACCCAATCAAATTGAATATTGGCATTTGTGGTCTAATGAGGCCAAAAGACAGACTAGGGAAAGTCATCTAAGATCCCTTAATTCTACTGTTAAAATGCTAGAAACTAAACTTAAAAGTGCCCAACCATCCTTGGCCCTGCCAGTTTCTAATATTTGTCCATCTATGGGTATTGTGACTTCCAAGGAGGAGGATGATTGGTTTCCTCTTCCTCCTCCGCTCCCAGCACCTCCTGGGCCTCCAGCAGTGGTATACTGGCCGGAGCCTTCTGCACCGCCTCTATCTTCTCCCCCCGACGCTGACTCTCCGAGCTTGGCTCCCAGTAAAACTAAGCTTCTCCCAAAAAAGCGGCATTTTGCCTCTTGCAGTAAGAAGGTTGTTTATAGGCCATATCATCCGTATCCTCTCAGACATTTACACCGCACACAGGCACCTTCTTCTCCTTCTCCCACCTCTGCGGCTTCCTCTTCATCTGATGCAGATTCTGATGTATCAATGAAACCTGACGAGCCCATTCAAATGATGCCCCTTCAAGCCTATCCTATTGGGCCAGGAGAGATGCAGGGTAATGTAAGAGGTCCCCCTGTGATGGGCTTTGTCCACATCCCGTTTGCCCCTAAAGACTTAGTTATGTGGCAGCAGAGCACTCCTAAACTCCGGGATGACCCGGAAGCTGTTTATTGTAAATTTAAGACTATTTTTCAGACCCATAACCCTTCCTGGGCAGATGTTAAGCAACTTATAGACACTTTCCTCACAGAGGATGAGAAGGAGCATATAATAACTGATACAGGAAAAACCAAAAATGGTGGGGAGGCCCGACAGTGGCCTCGGATTGATACCCCGTGGAATTTTAATGAAGCTGAGGGTCAAACATTGGTTAATGCCCACCGTGATTGCCTTTTGGCGGCTATAAAAAATATCGGAAAGCCTGGCATTAATTGGCAAAATGTTGAGGCATGCTGCCAGCAACCAGACGAGCACCCCACTGATTTTCTCACTAGACTTAAACGGGCCATTCGCCAACATGGTGGAATGGATCCTGATGATGTGGCCTATGCTTCTTTATTAATTGGCCTCTTTGTAAAGAGGGCCTCCCTGGATATTCGGCGTTATTTTTTGCAAAATGTGCCTGGATGGCAAGGTAAACCCTTGCCTGAAATTCTTACCATTACCACTTATGTTTTTAATGGCCGAGATGTCCATACAAAAAAGGATACGGAGAGGGCCTCTGCTTTGTTGGCAGCTGTTTTGGATGCCTCCCAACGAGAGCCCCGGCCATTTCAGCTCCCTTCTCGTAATTTCCAAAGGCCTAATAAGCCTCGTGTTCGCTTTCAGGAAGATTTTCAAAGTCACAACCAGGAAAGCAGGATTTAAACCCCGGTCCCCTCTCGGTGTCATTATTGTGGGGAAGAGGGTCACTGGATTTGCAATTGCCCTCTTCGCCCCGGAGGAGCCCCAATTGCTCACATGCATCAGCGGGACCGCAATAGTACCTTACGCTTGGAGCCAGCCGCTCCTAAAACTATTTTACCCATTCAAACTCCTCACTCTATTTTTCCTCCTCCGCCTCCTCCTCAGTCTGACAACTTAGACCTTATTTCTTTACCATAGGGTGAAGAGGGAGACCTCATCTGTCATGCGACTTCTTCTATTACATATTTGCTTGATTTTGCTGACCCTGTTTTTAACATTACAGTTGGCTCCCACATTTATCCCTGTTTGGTGGACACGGGGGCCACTTTCAGTACCCTCACTGATTCTAGCATAGCCGCCCGTGATTCTTCTAAGATTCCAGTTCAAGGTATGTCTGGTGAGTTACAGTATTTGGCACGTTCCTCCTCTTTATCAGTTATGGTCGGACCTTTAAGTGCCGAACATTCCTTTCTAATTTTGCTGGCATGCCCTGCTAATTTGTTAGGTCGTGACCTTCTTGCCAAGCTCTGGGCCACCATTTCTTGTAGCCCAGATGGAATTTATTTAATTCTTCCTAGTTCGGAGCGTCCCTCACTTCAGGTATTTTTAGCACCAAGTATTGTTGCCTTTAATTCTGAGGCCATATCTTCTGTGCCTTTAGCCCTTCCCCATTCTGCTCCTTTTCAAATCCCTTCTAATTTTTGGGCCTCATCTCCTACGGATACTGGCCTTTTAAAATCTGCTATTCCTGTTGTTATTCAAGTGAAACCTGGACCTCCCCCATCAGTGCCTCAGTATCCTTTGTCAAGGGAAGCAGAGGAAGGCATAGAACCGGTAATTCAAGACTTTTTGTCTAAAGGTATTTTAGTTCGCTGTCACTCTCCTTGTAATACCCCTATTTTATCCATTAAAAAGCCTAAACCTGGCCCTGATGGTCGCCTGGTATATTGCTTTGTGCAGGATCTTAGGGCTATTAATTCCTATGTTGTTTCCTGTCATCCCGTTGTTCCTAACCCCGGTACTATTCTTTCCTCCATCCCTCCATTGGCCACTTATTTTACTGTTGTCGACCTGTGTGCAGCTTTTTTTTCTATTCCCGTTCATTTGGCTTCACAGTATTTGTTTGCCTTTACTTGGAAGGGCCAACATCTGACCTGGACACGCCTGCCCCAAGGTTTTTCCCAATCCCCTAGTCTTTTTTCCCAAATTTTAACTCATGACTTGGAGTCCTTAGTTTTTCCAGCATCATCTGTTTTAATTCAGTATATTGATGATCTTCTCCTTTGCTCAAATTCTCAGCAGGCCTCTCTCACTGACTCCGTATTTTTGTTGCAGGATTTATATGCACGGGTCCATAAAGCTTCATTAACCAAGCTTCAGTTTTGTTTACCTGAGGTTTCCTATGTAGGCCATTTAATTTCTTTCCAAACTCGTGCTCTCTCTCCTGAATGAATTCGAGCTGTGCTTTCTCTTCCCCGTCCTATCACTAAAGGTCAAATTCGTGGGTTTTTGGGGGCTGCTGGCTATTGCTGTCATTGGATTCCTAACTTTGCTGCTTTGGCTAAACCTTTAATTCAGCTTGTATGTCAAAAGGAGCTGGACCCATCCTCCTGGACAGAGGAGGCCTTTTCTGCCTTTGTTTCTTTGAAACAATCCCTTTCCACTGCACCCGCCTTGGGTCTTCCCAATTATTCTAAACCTTTTTTCCTTTTTTGCCATGAGTCTCAGGGTGTTGCTTCTGGGGTTCTCACCCAGCCTTTTGGTTCCATACAGCGCCCCATTGCCTATTATTCCTGTCAGTTAGATCCGGTTGCCTTGGGATTTCCAGCCTGTATTAGGGCGGTGGTGGCTGCCATCCTCCTTGTCCACCGTGCTGAGGATTTGGTTTTGGCACATTCACTGACTTTGTTTGTTCCTCATTCGGTTGACACTATTTTAAAATGGGCATCTACCCAGAATCTTTCCGTTCAATGTCTTTCTAGTTATGAGGCAGTATTGTTGGCTACTGACAATCTTGTCATTCGTCGCTGTCCGGCTTTGAACCCTGCATCCTTGTTGCCCTCTCCTGATGCAGGAGAACCGCATGACTGTGAGTATGTTATTTCTTTGGCTACAAGTCCACACCCCGGCCTATCCAACGTTCCTCTTATTAATCCTGACCTAATTGTGTTTACTGATGGCTCCTGTTTCTTTAATTCGACAGGCACCAGGGGTGCCGGCTATGCGGTTTGTTCCCCTTTTTCTGTGATGGAGGCATTTTTTCTACCATCAATATATAGTGCTCAGGTGGCTGAACTAATTGCTTTGACCCGTGCTTGTGTTTTGTCTTCTGGCATGTCGGCTGCTATTTATACAGACTCTCGCTATGCTTTTAGCATTTGTCATTCAACAGGCCAAATTTGGAAGGAGTATGGGTTCCTCACTTCGCCTGGGCACCCTATTGCCCATGCTACCTGGGTTTCCGGTTTGCTGTCGGTGATTCAGCTCCCAACTTCTATTTCTGTTACATTTTGCCCAGCCCATACGGGCAGGGTAGATGAGGTCTCCTGGGGAAATGCCTTTGCTGACCGGGCGGCAAGGGCCGCAGCTCTGTTCACTCCCCCTTTTCCTTTTGTTTTAGGCACTTCGACTCTGCAGCTCGGGCAGTGGCCTTTGCGGCAGGATCCTGCCACATTTTACGCCTCAGTTCCAGCATCAGAACTCGCCTTTTGGTGCCGCCTGGGATCTGGCTGTGTGGACGGTGTTTGGTGGTCCCCTGCTGATTGTCCCATGGCTCCTCGCGCTTTCCTCCCATTACTTGCACGGCTGGCCCACCAGTGTTGGCACCCCTGCAAGGGGGGGATAGCAAAGCCTGTTTTAAAGTTTTGGTGCGTGCCAGGTATTCATCAGGTAGTGGCACAAGTGGCCAAAACTTGTGTGACTTGTCAGAAATTTAACCCAAAACAAGACCGAGTGCCATATCAAGGAGCACTTCAATGGTCTTATGGTCCTTTTCAGAGCCTTCAAATCGATTTTGTTGACATGCCTCCATGTCAAGGATTTAAGCACATGTTTGGTGGTGGTTTGTATGTTTAGTAAATGGATTGAAGCCTTTCCCACCAGAAAAGAAGATACTGCTGCAGTGGTTAAGGCCCTTGTGCGGGATATAATCCCTCAGTTTGGTTGTCCCCAACATATTGAATCAGACAGAGGTAGTCATTTTAATAATCAGGTTTTAACTTCACTTTGTAAGGCACTGGGCATTACCCAAAAACTGCATACGCCGTACCATCCCCAATCCTCTGGGTTGGTTGAACGCAATAATGGTAAGCTACAAATGCAGCTGGCAAAAATCCATGAGGACACTGGGCTTAATTGGGTCCTAGGACTTCCATTGGCCCTCCTGAATCTTCACACTTTGCCAGCCACTAAAACAGGGCTTTCCCCTTTTGAAATTGTTTTTGGATGCCCATATATTTTACCAAGTGCCCACTCTCCAGTTTATACTTCCCTGATGGAGGGGGGGATGAGTTGTTAACTGATTATGTCATTCAACTTCAGCAGTCTCTGAAATCTTTGACTACATTGTGCCAAGATGCCCAACCGCTGCCACTGGACTGTTCAGCACATCGCACTGAGCCAGGAGACTGGGTTTTCATCAAATGATTTACTCGCAAGAACTGCTTAGAGCCGCGGTGGAGTGGTCCCCATCAAGTTCTCTTAACCACACACACCGCTGTTAAAGTTTCAGGAAAGGACCCTTGGTATCACTGTATTCACGTTAAAAAGATTTCGTTGCCCAACTCCCCAGCAAACGCTGAGGGGACTTCACAGGATAACTCACCAGGTTTACCAGTTATCCCAGAAGCATACGAATCCATTGCGTGATGGAGTGTGAACATTATTTTGTGTGGATTTTGCTGTATTATTTTGTACCCCCTGTTTATCCTAATTGGCAGCGTAATTCTTTTTATTCTTTTGTTTCTAACTGTTGGATTTGTTCTTATATGTCTACTCATCACCAACAAGGGTTTCCTTTAGTTCCAGTCCCAATCCCATTAACCTCTTGGAGCAACTGCTCCTTGCTAAAGGGCCCAGAGAACAAGAAAGCTGTTCAGCCCTCCTTAGGCCAGACCTGTGACACCACCGAGTTGGAATTTGATCTCCCCTCATGGAAAACGACTGCACCTTTTTGTATTGAACATTCTTATTTTCCCAATCAACCTCCACCCTCTGTATTACAGGTTGGTTATTATGCATCCTGTCAATATATATTACAGCTCCCGGACTCCTCCCGTTATAGGTCACCTTCCTTGTATGCTTATGAGAGTGATACCCTTATTCCATCTTTATATTCCTGAATGAAGTTCTTTCCTCCGTTAAATCACCTCATTTTCCCATGACAGTAGGTGCAAAACCATCATCAGCCAACCATTATGAGTAAAAAAACCAAGGAGTCATGTGGCACTTTAAGACTAACATAAGTTCACCCATCTTCAAAGCTTCTGACGAAGAGGGATTTTCTCCTGTGAAAGCTCATGCAAAAAATAAATCTGCTAGTCTTAAAGTGCCACATGACTCCTTGGTTTTTTTGTTGGACTAGACTAACATGGCTCTCCCTTTGGAAATTGACATTATGAGTAAGACTGTAAAACTTTAGGTTAGGATACATGTTATATTTTCATTAGATAGTGGTTAACTCCCAATTGCTTTATTAAATATTTAATTGATCTCCTGTATATTCACCTAAAATCATGTTTTAATCAATAAACTAGTTCCAAATGAGTAGTCTGTGTCTCTCTAAGTTTAGCAAAACAAATGAGGCATGTAGTAGCACTTTTGAAAACTTAAAAAAAAATGTTTATTCCATGAGCTTTCATGAGAGAAAATCCCACTTTGTCAGATGCTTGAAAATGGAGAGCTACAGATGAATGGGAGGAAAATAAATGGAGGAAGTGTAAGTCATAGGATCAGGTAAGACTTTACAGCAAATCAGTCTAGTGTTTTATCTAAAGCTGTGTGGACTTTAGAGAGTGCACTGCAACTAAAGATTATTGTCACTGCAGTTCCTTCATAAATCCACTGTAAATAGGCTTGCAGAAATCAGAGGAGGACCTTGATTTTTGCAAGATGGAAGTTCTTGGTGTTGCATCTGCAGCTGGGAGTGCTTGCTGGAGGAATTGCCCCTTAAGGCCTGATGAGTGCACACTCACTGCAACCAATTACACTCAGGAGGCTGGTGTGGACAGATCTGGAGGTGGTGGGGGTCCACCTAGTCAAGAGAGGGAAGTTGGGGTCCAGGACTGCAAGACTGAGGGGCCAAAGCAGCACACCAGACCAGATAGGTGGGGAGAATGTCACACAGTGAATTGTTTCATGTATGTAAATATTGCCAGCGCAGGGTGATGCCTTTAGACATATGGAGGGGCTGCCTAGTGGACACAGGCCTGGGGATTGTGTTGGGAGGTGGGGTAGGGGCAGACTAGGGGTCAGGCCTAGCAGGGGGCACATTGGGTGCAGGGGCTCAGATCTTTTTGCTATCCAGTAACACCCTGTCTTTAAGCATATGGAGTCCACAAGAATATAATTCCTACAATGCGGACATAAGGAATCTTATTACCAAGGGCCTCATGGTTGTCTTTATGCTGCACACCTTGGTCATATGGAAGTTCCTGGATAGCAGCATGCTGAGATCACAAATCCTCCTACTCTACAGGCTCTTCCTGATTTAGTGACACAAACTCAATAAAATTTAGTCTATGACACTTAGCTGTTTAAATCTCCCTTCACATTCCTTCAAGCCTCATAAGCATTGTTGTCTGAAAAAAGAGCAGTTTATCAGCATTTTTCCAAGTAATGCAGTGCCCAGAACTAACCATTCCTGTAAGGAGCCAATATCTCCCCTCTCTGTGAAGTGATGTACTCTGTGTATACTGTCCAAAATCACCTTGGACTTACTTTACTTCCATACCACATTTCAAACATGTCTAGTTTCCTGACCACTATCACTCAGGGAATATTTTAGCTTTTTCCATATTTCAGCAAATAAATGGTTTAGGGTATTATTCCCCGGGCATATTAGCCTGAATTTTTTCTCCAACTTGTATTAATGAAAAAGGGATCTTCAGTTATTTTATTTGCCTTTGCAAAAGTTTGTATCCTTTCAGTCACCTGAGAATTCCCTAAATGTGCTATTTCCCTTTTATAAAAAAAACATCAGTGAAGATAAACAGGACTTGACCTTACAGCCATTCTTGCGTCCTCCTAGGAGACTTCTCCCCCTACACAGGGGTGGGGTGGCCAAATTTACTGAACCCTCCCCACCCAAAATCCTCCCTCCCTTCTTGCTGGGCAAAATCTTAGCCCCACCACTCTGCCACAGGGCAAAAACTCTAGGCTCCCCACTGCAGTCCGGTAGCTGGAAAAAGGGATGGGGGCAGAGTGGGCAGGGGATTTCATGGGCCACAATTTAACTGTGAAAGAGCCACATGCAGCACATGAACTACAGCTTTGCCACCAGAAGTTAAAGTAAGGGGGAACACACCAGAACGTTGTTCCAGGGCCCACAAGTTTTAGGGGCTAGCGTTTCAAGGCCCCTAAAAATAAAAAAAATTGGGCAGAACACAGCATTCTGGTGTGTTCCCCCTTACTAACACCTGTGGACACCACAGTCTGTGTGCTCTGCTCCATGCCTCCAGGCCCCACTGCAAGGGTGCCTTGCTGTGCTAGGGTTGCCCCTTGTTGTACAGAGCACGGGGGGAGGCGGAGCCCTGGCTGACTCTCCTTTGGCACATCCCTCTGCCCTGTAGCTCCAGCCAACATCACACAGCAGCCACTGGAGGTCGGGTCAGCTGAGCCCACAGCCCAGCAGCTGTGGTGCACAGAGGAGCCTGAAGCAACGGCAGGGGTTGGTTTGCTGTCCCCACCCCCAGCAGCAGTGGGTCTTGGGAGCAAGCACTCAGGGGAAGTGGCTGTGAGAAACCCCGAACCTCCAGCTCAGTCAGTGCCTGCCCGCCAGGACTCGGCAGGTGAGAGTCACTGCCTAGCTCGCCGCCCTCCCACAAGCTCTGGGGAGCAGGGAGCCCTGGGCTTGGTTGGCTGTCACTCCTGCCTGTGGCTGGCTGAGGGCTGGAGGCCTTGGGGAGGTGGTCCCTGGAAGGCAGGGCAGGACAGGGGATTCACTGGGCTCTATGGGGTTGGCAGGTGGGGGCAGTAGTTGGGTGGATGGGGCCAGAAGTTTGAAGGCAGATGGTGGGAAATAGCCAGGAAGTGGGGTTGTGAGTTTGTGCCCAGCTACAAGGTCAGCATATGCAGAAATGTGAAAATGCCTACCTGGACTGGGGCCCACACATTCATGAAGGGAGCCCAAACAATATGAGAAGGGGGCCCAGAGATTAGGAGGGTTCCAGAGCCCATCAAAATTATACTTTAACCACTGTTTGCCACCCCTGACCTGGGCCGTTTAGGATTCCCTCTTGGTTAATGTCTTTTATAATCAGTTTTCAAAGCAGTGCTCCTGCAAGTCCATTTACATCAACTTTTATTCATGCAAGGCTGTGAGAGACAGAGAATCAAATTCATTCCTACAGTCTAAAAGTATAATATTTTCAGGCCAAGCTGCATGTGTGGATGGAACACTTTTCAATTAGTTACTTATTTTTTTTTTGCATTGCATTGATATTGTTAATAACTGCATACACTAATTGTGCATGCTGTACCTAACCGACTTCATGTTTTGTTCCAATTGGATAACTTGCTAGAACAGTATTCTCAGGAGTAGTAAATGTGCACTTTTACAGCAGGTAGTTTAACAGGGCTTTCCCTTACAAAAAAAACCCCTTCAGACAAGACTGTGTTACTGTTGTACTTGAGACAGACTTTTTTTACTTCTGTATTTTCCAACTTTCTGGAACTTAATATAGGGCATTGGTTCCCCAGCCTTTTTGCTCCACAGGCTGAAAGCCTCTTAGAAGCAGTTCTCTAAAATCCCCAGTCACTGCCACCCATTATCAAGTTATTTCTCTGGACCACATTGGAAACTCTTTTCTATAAGGAATATGTATGCAATGTAGGACAGTAATGTGAGTTAGAGGCAATTGAAAGCTTTGAGAATGACCATTTCATAGAAATGCCAGAGTGGAACATTTCTAATTTCCCCTCCTTCATCCGGAGCTGACATGAAGCTGCTGTTGTGTTTTGCATGACTTCCTGAAATCTGTGCTGTCAGCATGCCTGACCGATGATTACATGCAGCTGTGCATGAGGAGAGCTGTGAATATTGGTATCTCTGAACCAGAGATGAAGGCAGGAAAATTGCACTGTCAGATTCCCAAACCTGCTTTCTGCCTGCAGCTTCTGGCCACGTACACAGTTAATTTGACATTCTAGTGCCGTGGCTGCTGCACCATAGGTAAGGTTGTGCTACACAGTTGGATTAATTTTAGCATTAGTTTATAAAAAAAAATCTCATTGAAACAGTAAAACAAAACAGAATACAACTTTAAAAAGTAATTGAATTTTTCATGGTAATTTTAATTATAATTTATACAGAGAAAAATAATAAAAGTTCAAAAGTGACTCCATTTGCAAAAAATGTTTCCCTGCTGAGTTCTCACTTTTCTTTGTAACCCTTTTGCAAGAAATTTAGAACCTGTCTTTTGGTCATATTATTGTTCCTCATGTGCTGATTCCTAAACTATTAGATGTACACAGGTGACATGTCACCATAGAGTTATCACATTTTTGCCCTAATAGAAAATACACGCACTAATGTGAATCTGTTGAATTTAAAATAACAAATCTGTTATGACAAACCACTTCTGGGATGAGGTCAGAGAGAGAGATTTTTGACTTAAAAAAAAAAAAAATCAGTAGAGAAACACAGAAAAAAAAATTCAAAATGAATTGCTCATCCCAAATAGTTCAAAGTGCACTAATGCATGACAACCCATGGGTCTCAGACTCAGGGCTCTAGGAGCAGACACTCTCCAACACACCACCTGCCACCCTGCTGCTAATGGCTAACTTGGGACCTATGAACCCCAGTTAATGTGAGGCTGTGCTGGAACCCCAGAGTGGCAGACTGGCCTACTAGCCCTGCTTTAAGAAAGCATTAGGAATAGGAGCTGTCTGAACTATTTGACTATACCTTGCTCTGAATTGTGTTTCCTCCTCCAGCTGCTTGATTTCCTGGGATTCTGACCCAGTTTGTCTACTAGCATCTGACTTGTGATTCCTGACCTCCAATCCATCTCCAATCTTGAACCTGCTATTTGTAGGTCCTGACCCATGACTGGAGATTCCAGCTCTGACCACTGTGTCTGGTTGCCCATGATCCAGCTGTGACAAACTGCTGATTACATTGATCCAAGTTGATTATAACTGTAAAATATATAAAAACCTTGTACTTTGTTATACAACAGGTCACATATGAGTTGTGTTTTATATTTCAAGTTCTTATGCGACCCAACATCATTACTCCCGTGAAGGGCTTTGTCAAGTTCTACATTCCCTAACTCTCTCTCTGCCATTCTCTGGCAAAGGCCAAGTGGTGTCTACTAGGTGTATTGCTGACTTAAATATTTTGTATTATTTACCCATCTCTCACTCTTGCTTCAAGGAGGGGTGTCAAGGCTGTTTCCCCACTCTGGCACTCTGAATGAAGGTCTTAAAAAGCCTGATCTTAAAACTCTCCAAGGCCTCCAATTCCTGGCCTTGGAGTGGTATCGCTGCCACCACCCAAATGCAAAAAACTTCTTGGAAACCCAGGAAGGCACACTTGGAAATTCCTTCCTCTGAGGTACTCTCAATCACTTTTATTCCTCCCTCAGAAAAGTGACTGAACCCCAGCTGCAATATGAGCTGGAATTGGAACAGAGTCCCCATTTAGTTGCTGGCTGTGCAGTCTGAGGCACATGCACACAAACCTCTTGCCTTTCAGGACACAGAACCACAGCTTACTTAAAACGTAAAATCTTTAATTAAAAAAAAAAAACAGATAAAAAACACAGAGTTGCTTCTCTGGGAATTAACTTAGGTAGTTACAGGGTAGTGGGAGGAGGTACATGTGCTCAGCACAGAGAAATCCAAAAACAAACCAAGAACAAAGAAAATACTCTGACCACATCTAAGTACACATTCCCTGTTCTACCTATACCTGATCAGTACCAAACTTAACTTATCTTTGGTAAGGATGTTGGTGGATTCTTCCTCAGGCCCCTCTGGCTTTCTCCTGATCTTCCCAGGAGCTCTGCTGTATCCAAACAGGAACAGGCAAGCCTGCTGTTCCAATTCAACAACCTGCACTTCATTCCTATTGGCTGTCCTGGGACTCACTGACCAGAGTGTTAACCCCTTCCCCCCAAATCACAGATGGTGCTGGGCAGCCTGTTGTAGGCTGGACCCACACTGGCTGTGATTTCTTCCCAGGACTAGGAAAGAACAGGATTAATAAAGTACATTTTACACATATAAAAATCACTAAAGGTCACATGATCTCAACTGGGCTCCACTGTCGGTCTGAGCCCTCTCCGTCCCAACTGCTTTATCTGTGGTGTCCCTCTTCCCGGCTGAGGGGTACACCCAGGCCGCTGTCTGTATAGACCCTTTTTTCTCATCCATCCCAGACCTGGCCAGCTTGAGCCTTCTTGCCCTCGCCCTCTTTTACCTCAGGGGGCAATGTCTCTTTATATGGCCTTGCTCCTGGCACCAGAAACATCTCCTTTGTTTCCTCCAGGCCACAGGTGTCTCTGGCTCAGTCCCTACCCTGGAACTCCCCCTGTCTTTCTGAGCCAGGCACTCTCTCCTGAACTGCTCTCTGGCCCCACAAGTCCAGCAAACGCCTCCCCACCCTGTTACCTTCACAGGAGTGGTTTTCAGGGGTCCTCCCCACAAGTCTCTGGTCATGTTCACCCTATCATGACCACTAGGATGGTCCTGAGCTAAGCTCAAGAGCTTTCCCCTGTACTTAGTTGAAACTACCAACTGTTTCTGAGGATGCCAGTCCTTCTTGTGTCCACCCAAGAGAGTTTCTTTCTGTAAAAATCCTCTTTCGATACGAAACCTGGACCTATTTGAAGAGCTAAGAGGTCATGAGCCACTCTGTGCCAACCTCCAAGTTCCCTTGAGGCGCTCATCTGCCTCCTGCTCAGCTTGGAACTGCTCCCTCGATGCTGGGGACCTCAGCTCCTCCCTGGGTCGTGGACTCAGGCTCAGTCCCTCTGGAAGTGATGCAGGCAATGTGGGTGCCTCTCCTGGTTGTGCAACACTCCCCACTGATGCATGGTGTTGTGTTGCAGACTCCAAGATAGCCTTTTGTGAAGGTGCAGCTGCTACCACAAGTACTGGTCTGGTGGCACCCTCCGATGCTGGCTTCCACGACCCTGAGGATGCTGCAAGTGCTGGGTCTGGCTCTCGTTCCAGCTGGGTATCGAGGAGTGCCTCTACTGCTGCTGTTGTAGATGCTAGGTTTGGATCTGGGTCTGCCACCTCCTTCTGGGTCTCAGATGCTGTGGCATCAGGGAACACAGGCTGGGCCTTGGTGGAAGGCTCACTAAGTGGGTTAGGTGTCAAGAACTGCTTAGCTCAGCTATGGGTGATTTGCCCACTCATTTGGCTAGCCACACATGATTTGCTAAGTCCTGTCCCAACAGCATGGGAATGGGATAATCATCATAGACAGCAAAAGTCCAAATCCCTGACCAGACTTTGTACTTAACAGGCAATTCAGCTGTAGGCAGGTCAAAAGACTTGAAGGGTTGAACTGTTATTTGGGCTTGTAAGTTGATGAGTTTGGGGTCCACTAAGGACTGGTGAATGGCTGACACCTGTACTCCTGTGTCCCTCCACACAACAACTTTCTTCCCGCTCACACTCACAGTCTCCCTTCACTCTGGGGGTATCTGTGAGACATCTGAGCCTGTGGGCTCTTGGCGTGACTCTGGTGTAACGAACTGCACTCTGTTAGTGCTCTTGGGGAAGTTGGGCTTCACATGCCACAGCTCATTATATTTAAAACACCTCCCAGCTCACTTGTCACCAGAGCGAGGCTTCTTGCTGGAGAATGGGGCTGTGGGGTGAGAAGGTGTCTGAGGCTTCCCTTTTGCTATAGCAGGCTCCTCCCTGTGAGGTCAGCCCTTGGGTTGTCCCCGGTGGTGATATGCTGTCTCTGGACACCCCTCCTGGGACCCCCCCAAACTGCTACCAGTTCGGGTCCTCTCTGTTACTTCCACCCATCTGGCTCCGAACTCCCCGGCTTCTGATATAGATTTGGGCTTCCCATCCAGGATATATCTTTGTATTTCTTCAGGGACACCCTCTAGGAACTATTCCAGTCTTATTAGGAGAGAGAGCTCCTCCACAGTTTTAGCTTGCACCCGACACCCAGGCATTCCAATTTTTAACAATTTGGTAGGCATGTTGGGTGCATGACATGCCTGGCTTCCACCTTAGGGCTCTGAACTGGCGACAGGCATGTTCAAGAGTCAACCCCATCCTCATTCTGGCCCTTTGTTTACAGAGCTCATAATTGTTCATAGTTTCTCTTGGCATTTCAGCTGCCACTTCTGCTAAGTGTCCACTGAGTTGTGGCCTCAACTCCACCATGTAGTGGTCTGCGGAGATGCTGTACGCAAGGCAGGCCCTTTCAAAATTTTCTAGGAAGGCCTCTGCATCATCTCCTACCTGGTACACTGGGTATTTCTTGGGTTGGAGAACATAAGGTGGGGTAGGAATGGCAGTAGAAGAAGCTGTGGTAGCTGCAGCACCCACTTTCTCAGCTTTCTCCAGCTCAAAGCACCACTGCTTTTCCCTCTCCTCTGCTTCTATGTAGCTCATCTTTAGGAAGAACTCCATCTCAAACTTAGTTAGAGATCTTCCTGTCTTAAAGGCATCCTCCCAGCTTGGCCCTTGTGATATGGAAGGGACATGGCTACCCCTATCTTCTCCTGCCTCCATGGGCTTATTACCCCCTTCCTCGTCCCCACTCCACATGTCAGCTTTGGAGTTGGACTTCTGGGACTGATCTGGGGCTGGTGCCTCCATGGCTCCTCTGCCCCACCGCAACTGCATTCACTGGGCTGCTTTCCTGCCCTACTGTGGCCTAACTATCCTGTTGCCACGAAAGCTAGAAAAAAAAAGTGCTTGTTTTGGACTCCCTGGCTTTGCCAGTTAAACCCCTTGCATGTCATTTTCCCCAGGCAGCAAAAGAAAAAAAATAAAAAGAAGAGACAAGAAGGAAAAAAAAAAAAAAAAGATTCTCCCAAAGTGTCTACTCCCCAACAGGAAAAAAAACCAAAAAAAAAACACCAAAACACAATGTGCCCTTTTAAAAATCCCAAGGTTTGTGCTTCTGGTTCAAAAAAGACCACACTGCTATGCCACTATGTCAAGGCTGTTTCCCCACTCTGGTACTCTGAATGCAGAAGGTGGGGGCCTGCAACAGGCCTGAAAAGCCTGATGTTAAAACTCGCCAAGGCCTCCAATTCCTGGCCTTGGAGTGTTATCTCTGCCACCACCCAAATGCAAAAAACCTCTTGGAAACCCAGGAAAGCACACTTGGGAATTCCTTCCTGTGAGGTACTCTCAATCACTTTTATTCCTCCCTCAGGAAAGTGACTGAACCCCAGCTGCAATATGAGCTGGAATTGGAACAGAGTCCCCGTTTAGTAGCTGGCTGTGCAGTCTGAGGCACATGCACACAAACCTCTTGCCTTTCAGGACACAGAACCAGAGCTTACTTAAAAAGGTAAAATCTTTAATTAAAAAGAACAAATAAAACAGAGTTGCTTCTATGGGAATTAACTTAGGTAGTTACAGGGTAGTGGAAGGAGGTACATGTGCTCAGCACAGAGAAATCCAAAAATTAACCAAGAACAAAGAAAATACTCTGACCGTGTCTAAGTGCATATTCCCTGTTCTACCTACGCCTGGTCAGTACCAAACTTAACTTATCTTTGGTGAGGATGTTGCTGGATTCTTCCTCAGGCTTCCCAGGAGCTCTGCTGCATCCAAACAGGCAAGCCTGCTGTTCCAATTCAAAAACCTGTGCTTTGTTTCTATTGGCTGTCTTGGGACTCACTGACCAGAGTGTTAACCCCTTCCTCCCCAAGGGTTACTACAAGGGGAACATCCTTTGGGGAAACCCAGGCTTCTCCAAAGTAACAGAGTTCTGAAACTTTTAAAAAGCCAGTGAAGTCTTTAAGTCACTAAAAAGCCTTGCCATTTTGGTGTGGTTCCAAATGATTCCTATTCAATCGCTCATTAAGAATAGGGTTAAAATTGTTTCCCAAAATTAAAATGTCACTGGTCAAAGAAGAGAACCCAGATGTGGAGGAGGTTGGGGGAGGCAGGGATATTGCCCTACAGTAGGAGACATTGACATTAATCAGGAAAAGATGATGTCGCTTAAAAACTGAGACAGTTTGAACAATTAGTAAATATCCCAGAGCAACTTCCTGCAAAAAAATCAGTGAATTGGGTATTACCCTGTCCACAAAGAAATGGCAAGCTATATGTTTGCAATAAACCACAGGTCAGACAAACCAGCTCTCTCCAATCAGCAAGACAACTGGTTTGGTTGTCTGCAACTGAATGAACCTCTTGCAAAAATGAAATGTCAACCTGTTTCCTGGGCTAGGTGCTCATTTTGATCCCTTTCACATTCAGATGCTCATTTTAATCCCTTTCACATTCAGAGAGCCACATACAAAGTAGTGCATCAGAGAAGTACTCAACAGAAAAAATAAGAAAGACACAGCAAACCCCTTCTCCCCCAAAAAACCTCAGATAAAACCACCAAATTCTCCTACATCTATTAATCACCAACATTTCCATTGGTCTAAAAGACACACACTTTGGTCAGCATTTTTTCCCCTATCTCTAGTAGTTTGCTTTGTCAAACATGAGCACAGCAGACAAAGCCAGATTAAAATCAGAAACCAACCTGCCATCTTGACTCTGCATTTCCCTTTGTTTCATACAAAACTTCCCAATAGCACTCAGTATTTATACCCCTCAGGGACTTCAGGACTAAAAAGAACCTTCAAGTTTATTATCACTCACATTTTCAGAGTTGCCACCAACCTCAAGAGGTGGAATCTCAAAACAGACCAGAAGGGGATGTGTGCTGGGACAAAGGTGGCAAAACTATGCTCTGAATTTTTCATGTCTTAAACCAAAGAACAGCCCTTAACAGCATCCTAAACAGTGTGCTTCCTAAACTCACTGACCAAACTAGCCTGCTTTGCAGCATCCTAATGAAATTTCAGGGTGAACTGTCAGTATGTTGAATGGAATTACTCTTGCTGAACTATTAGGACTTTGGGGCAAACACCTGCAAAATGCACCTTGTTTTTTTTTTGTTTTTTTTTTTAATTACGAGTCACCAGGCCCTTATCTATGAGATATCCACTTAATGCATTTGGTCAATCTCTATTTAGTATGCAGACTGTAGGAGAGTTTTGGTAGTAATTGATTATCCTTTCAAATGTTTCTTGAATATGTTGTCCAGACTGATGTGCAATGTGCCTGAGTCTCATTTTGTGTACTGCAACTCATAAAACTGTTTCCCCTGATCATACTCATCTTAGCTTTGCATAAGCATGAGACAGGGAGAATAGAAGTTATTCCATCCCCATGAAAGAATTGGTGTCCATGCCCTACTTCCCAGGCTTCTACCCCCTTTTCAGTTCTCCTGTGGGCTAGCACTGAGATTTCCCTCCTGCAGAATTAAACATTAGGTTTTCAAAAGCAGCTCTGAAAAGGCTCTGACCTTTTTCTATAAAAATAGCCAGTTGCATCGATGCTGCTTTTTTCCTCTAAAGAAAATAAATTGTACACACCAATGAAGCGTGAGGACAGATCTGAACAGATCCCTTCCTTCACCACCACCTACACCCAGTTCTAAGAGGTTGTTTTTTTTTTTAAACTGAACTCCTTTTTATTTTCCATTTTCTTTTGAAGTCATTTTATTCTTGTAAAATTTTTCTGTCTTTCTTCTCCCATGTGTGAGAACACCATTATCATCTGCAGATTACCTTGATGGTTCCTTCTCCAAAACCATAAAGGATGTCTGTCTTCCCCAATCTTTCCTCCATTTCTGAAACTAATAAACAGAGAGGAGATGATGGAAAAAATGTATGATATAGGTATGTGATACCTGGAACTCTCCTATCATTGTTATCATTATAGTAGGTCACATTGGCTATGTCTATGCTGTGGGGGCAGGCTGGCAGTTGACTTAACAAGGTCAACTTTAAGTCAACCTTGTTAAGTCAACTGCAGGGTATGTCTGCATGGACAGGGAGCAGACATACCCAAGGTGCTGCTCCTACTACCCCACCCCCGGTCAAGAGTGGGTACCCGAGCCAAATCAGCTCTAGGGGCCCATCTGGACTGGGGTCCAAACTGGCTCCTGCCCTCTGGGAAGGAGCTGGGTTTGGCTCCCAGCTCCTCTCTGCCAACAGTGGGGCGAGCAAAGAGAGGCTAGGAGCCCGATCTTGCTCCCACCCCCTTTCCAACAGTGGCAGGGGCTTGGAGCTGGCTCCTAACCACAAATCACAAATGACCTGAGGCTGAATTGGGCACCGGGTCACTTGTCACTGCAGCAGAAGGATTGGCAGCCTGGTCAATTTCACAATTTTGGTTGCAAAGGGCCACAAGCCATGCTAGCTCCCACTGCCCTCCACTGCAGAGAGGGGCTTGGAGCCAGGTCAGGCTCCTCGTCCCTCTCTGCCCACAGCAAAGAGGGGCTGGGAGCTGGTTGAAGCTCTCAGCAGGCTGCAAAGGCTAGGAGCAGGCTGAGAGCCCATCTGGCTCCCAGCTGCTTGCCCCACTGAGCAAGCAGCTTCAAGTCTGGTCAATTTCACAGACACTGAGCCTGTGAAATTGACAAGCTCCTTGTCAGTTTCACTGGCAGGACAACTGACCAAACTGGGAGCTGCTTGCTCAGTGAGAGCTGTATCCAGGCCCCCGTGCCTTTCCACAGGGAAGGAGCTGGCTCAGGCCCCCCCAGGCAGGATCAAGGCCTGAGCCCATCCCTGGGGTGGGGAAAGGGGTGAGCCCTGCCTTGTAAAGTTTACTTAAATGCTTAAGCCAATTTACAGGGCAGGAGTAATTAAGTCAACTTAAGCACTTGCTTAAATCAACTTAATACTTTCTAAATATAAACAGGGAATTGCTTAACTCTACTTAAAAGGCTTTAAGTTGACTTATGACCCCTAGTGTAGACATAACCACTGTGCCATGCTTACTCCTGCTGCGCAGAACATTGCTTGGTGAACAGTCACACTGGTTTCATTAATGGAGTGGATGGGCTCGGGGGGCAGGAGGGTCCTTCTGTCTTTTTTCACCCAGGAGATTTTACAGCAGAAATGTAATGTAGCCTCAGGCTTATTTCAGTGTCAGGGATCTTCTTTTTGCTCTGTGTGTATACAGTGCTTAGCATAATGGGGTCCTGCACTGCTACTGGGTTCTAGGTGCTATGTTAATAGAAATTTATCAACAAAAGGTACTTTTCAATTAGAGACAGGCTGGCAGAATCCAGGGCCTTCACAGCAGCTCTTGAATTTTGTACCCAGTGGTGATTTTTTGCAATAGTCATACACCTGTTCTTGAAAGCCCTTCTTCAGATGAACTGTGCATAGAATTCATTAGGAGGTTTACTGGTATAACAACATCATGAGATTGAGTTCTGAAATGATTAATGTCCATAGTTGTGCCCTTCTGTGGGAAAACCCATGAAAGAAAAGAAATATCAGCAAACTTTTCCCTCTACAGATCCCTCCATATTTATTTCATTGATGCCTACCCCAAAATTTTGTGGAGTACAGGAAATCCCCACACACCCTCAGGCATCAGCATTTGGCTAGAAACCTCAACTACACTCACATCTGGGGGGGGGGTATATAGCAATTCCTCACCAGTCTTCACAATCTTTGCAGCCCAGCCCTCCCCTGATTACAGATCCTACTTTCTTAGGGGCAGGCAGTTCCCCCTTACATGGGGGAGAGGTAGATCCATGCTAGTAGATTTGCCACAGTAGGAGGCAGATCCTGGGGGCATAATTGGGTCCTTACCTTACATTTAAGTCTACTGTTACAGAAGTGCCCTATCACCGTATATGGGTGTTAGGCAGGAAATGTCAGGTTAATAGATAAGGTGCCAATAGATGGCACTCAAGGTTGTATAACAGTTTTAGACTTTTTGTTATGCACTTCAAACACCATCTTCTTTACAGCTGTCTATCAGAACTCCTAAGAGCTGCTACTGTTGTTGCTTCTCCTCTGTGCTATTTATCAACAATAACAGTCATACCTAACACCACAGACTGACACTGAAATGATGGCCTTTCCTTAACTGTTATGGGAATATTTAATAGACTGGTTGGGAGAATTTACTTTTTTTCATTTCAGGACTATCTTCCATAGCTTCCTATTTGCATTCAGAACATCTTTCACCTTTGACCTTATTAACATGTGGCAACAAGAGGAATAAATGAGCAGTAGCAAATGCTCTTGTGTGTCTTTGTGGTGATTGCACAGAGGGGTGCACATGCAAATCTATCCTAAAGCAGTTGATGCAGCATGGAAGGATGTATGTGTCCTTTGAGCAATTTATGATCTTTTCTTGCTGAAAAATTTAGTAGTTTGTTATTTTTTCCACACCACAATTCAGCACAGATACAAGTGCCGGCACTCCTTTGGAAATTCCATTATATTGAAGGAACATTTGTAATTAATGCTAGGTATTGGACAGTCCCAGAATATATACTGAGATAACATGGCAAAAAGCCCAGCATGAGATCCTAGACAGATTTGGTACAGCACCATTTTCAGTTAAGGAACAGACAATATCTGCAGTGTATTTGCTGAGAAGTGGAAGGAAAAAAATAAAATGCTTATACTACACATGACCTCTGGAAAATGACATTATGAGCCTCCTTTGTGTCAGAGCTTTTTTAATGTCAGTGGAAGGTACCTGCAGAGATGAAGAGCAGAGTGTAGCCTTTAATGAGTCATATGCTGCAAGCTAAATTCCTGAAACCTACGCACCTACTTTTCATAGTCTAGCAATGAGAAATAGTTACAACTTGTTTTTATGTACCTAATCTGTCCATTCATCTTTTATCAACATTTATCCCTCTGAGACTGAACTGAATTTAATAACTCTGACATTTTCAGAATCCTGACCATACTGGGTCAGACCAATGGTTCATCTAGCACAGTATCCTGTCTTCTGGTGGGGTATGTCCATACACACTGTTTAAATTGAAATAATGCTGTTTATTTCAATTTAAAAAATGGTAGGTCCACACAACGTTCCCTTATTTCGAAATGAGGAGCTCCCTCATTTCAAAGTAAGTCATATCGCTAGAAGAAAACCTAGTATTATATCGATATGACAGTTAAATCAAAATTATTATTTCAAAATAACAGTGTGGACATGTTATTTTGATTTAACTGTTAAATCGATTTAACACTTTTTGTCCTTCCCTTTCCCAGGTGCTTTCCTTTTTCTATATATTGGGTGGGGGCATGGCCCTTCTATGGGGCCATGTTGCCACACCTCCCATGGTGCCTCTCTCCTAAATCGAAATAGCAAGTCCTGTCCATGGACATGCTATTTTGATTTTGAGTTTCTAGTGGGGACCTGTTAAATCAATTTAATGATTTTATATCAATTTTATTAAATCGATACAAGTTAAATCAATTTAACCATGTAAGTGTGGGCATAGCTTTAGTGACCAAGTGCCAGGTGCTTCAGAGGGAATGAAGTGAGGTGGTAATTATCATCTAATCCATTCCATTGTCCATTCCCAGCTTCTTGCAAAACAGTAATTGTTGTCCTCTTGGCTAACAACTATTGACTGACCTACCCTCCATGGGTGTGTTCACACAGCAGTCTTATTTCAAAACAACAGAGGTTGTTTCGAAATAAGAAAGGCCTTGTTCACACGACGCACCGTTGTTTCGAAACACCGTTGTTTCGAAACAACAGGTTCCATTGTTTTGAAACAACTTTAACCCCATGTGGGGACAAAACGATGTTGTTTCGAAACGATTGTTTTGAAACAATGCCGTCTAAACTTGTTGTTTCGAAACAATGGTGACTCGTTTTGAAATAACTGTTGACTGAACATGCTATTTCAATTCCTGCTTGTTCCCTTAATTCGAATTAACAAACTTAATTCAAATTAACTTATTTTGAAATAAGGTGTTGTTTCGATAAAACTTGTATCGAAACAACCCCCTGTGTGTGAACATAGCCCATGACCTTACCTAGTTCTTTGTTGAACCCCTCCTATAGTCTTGGCTTTCACAACATCCTCTGGCAACAAGTTCCATAAATTGACTGTGCTTTGTGTCAAGAAATACTTTCTTTTGATCAATTTAAAACTGCTTCATATTATTTTCATTTGGTGACCTCTAGTTCTTGTGTTATGAAAAGAAATAAATGAAACTTCCTTATTTACTTTCTTCTCATCAGCCATGACTTTGTGGATGTCTACCACACCTCAGTTAGCATCTCTTTTCCAAGCTGAGTTCAGTCCTATGAATCTCTCTTCATGTGAAAGCTTTTGCTGACCCCTAATCATCTTTGTTGTCCTTTTCTGTATCTTTTCCAATTCTGATATAGTTTCCTCGAGACAGAGTAACCAGAGCTGCATGCGGTATTCGAGATGTAGGAATACCACGGATTTATAAAGAGGCAATATACGCAATAGGCACATAGACTGCCACTGTACATTGAGAGGATGTTTGAAGAGAATTAACAATAATGACTCCAGATTCTCTTTCTTGAGTGGTAACAGCTAGTTTTAACTTCAGCATTTTATACATTATAGGTAGGATTATATTTTCGAATGTGCGTTGCTTTACATTTATCAATATCGATTATCATCTGCCATTTTGTTGCCCAGTCACCTGGTTTTCTGAGATCCCTTTGTAATTCTTCACAGTTTACTTTGAATTTAACTATCTTGAGTAGATTTGGATTATCAAAAATTTTCTAATCTCACTGTTTACCTTCCCCCAGATCATTTTGCATATTTTCAAAGTACTGATCCCAGTACAGATCCCTGGGGGACACTACTATTTAAATCTCTCCATTCTGAAACCTAACCATTTATTCCTACATTTTAGCCAGTTACCAATCCCTGAGAGGATCTTACCTCTTATCCCATGACCACTTACTTTGCTTAAGAGTATTTGGTGAAGGATCTTGTCAAAGGCTTTCTGGAAAAAAACAAACAAACCACTATCCACTGGATCACCTCTGTCCACATGCTTGATGACCTCTTCAAAGAATTCTAAAGGATTGGTGAAGTATGATTTCCCTTTACAAAAGAGATGCAACTCTTTCCTGACAAATTAGTCCAGGTCTCTGATAATTCTATTCTTTACTGTAGTTTCAACCAATTGTCCTGATACTGATGGTGCTTACTTTGCTGCAATTCTTGGGATTGGCTTTGGAACCTTTTTATAAAATTGACATCACATTAGAAAGATTCTAAGGTTTTCAGTGCATGGACTGTCTTTTTACTGTAATTTCTACAGTGTATAGTACATTGAGAAGACTGCATTGGGACTGTCAGCACAAACTGTAGCACTAATAAAACTAAGGATCTGATTTAATCAGGCTGTTGAAGATTTACTTAATCTAGCTAAATGCTCCCTGTAATTTTGATTAATTTTCTTTTTCACATGCAAAATTTTCATGTTTATTTTTACCCATTGTTAGTTACAGCCAAGTCATGACTGTGCTTCACTATTTGGTTAATTTAATATTTTGTTCACACTGCAATTTAGGAATGTTCCTGATTTTGGCATGAACAGCACTATAAAAATGTAAGATATTATTTTCACTTTGCTCTTAATAAAGTGTTTATATGCATATTACTGGCACCACATAAACAGTAGTTTGAGCTACCATAAAATTTAGATAAAGATTATTTACAATGAGCTTGAATGAAGGTGCTATCCAGAGCAAAGCATCTTTATGTGATTAAATGCAATGATATTTACTGTGCAACCCAAGATGAATGATTTGTACATAGTTATAGGACATATAGAATGTAATAGAATATATATAGCTTATATTGTATGCAACCAAGAGCAAGAGGTTGAGAGAAAGATCACAAACTGACTAGACTTTGATACAAGATATAGAACTTTTTATTGCATATAAAATGAGGTCTCAAAACTAAATTCTAAAGATTGCAATAGTGAAACATGCAACTATATGCATTTAATCTTACATAGCCACAACAATGTCATTTAATCTTTATAAGTCCTGTAATTGTACTACTTTTACTTAGTATGTGCTAGGTACAGAGGTTAAATTCTCCTTCTTGAAAGCAATAAATCTAAGACACTAAATGCTGAAATTTGGCATTTAAGACATCAATATTTATATAACTTCTCCAGCACTCTAACCTTAGCACATGTAGGAAAATACTCTTGAAGTGGCTGTGTGGGGAGGAGACTGGAATTGTGGGATGCTTCTGATTTAAATGCAGACCCCTTCAGTTGCAGGATAGGACAGCTTAGGGAATGGCTGTATGCCATTTACTCCTTTTCATACCAACTGCATGGTCCAATTTTTGGTTTGTATATGCTTTTTGGTTCCTGTGGCTGGTCAGAGTATAGGCACACTCTCTCCCTCACCCTGACCTCTAGAAAGATCCTCCAGGTGTAGATCTGAGGTTTAACATCTCTCTTGGCAATGGGGACCCTACAGTCCAGTTGTCTAGACGAGTGGTTGTCAAACTTTTTTTCTTGGGAGCCAGCTCTGGACCATGCAGCAACGCTTCCACCAAAAGGGGGGGGGGGGGCTGAAAATTTGGCTGCAGCCATGGCTGGGGGTTGGGGGTGGGCAAATGGGGTCCCCAGGCTGAAAGAAATATAGGGCATCTTCCACCCAGGCCAGGGGTAGCAGCCACAGGAAATTTACAAGGATGGTGGCCGCTCTGGGTAGTCAGGTTTTAGCAGAGCAGCCGGCATCCTTGTCAATTTCCCATGGCTGCTTCCACCCAGGAGGTGGCAGCCACAGGAAATTGACAGGGACACTGGCCGCTCTATTAAAACCTGACTACCCAGAGAAGCTGGCATCCTCTTAAATTTTCCACAGCTGCTACCACTTGGGTGGAAGCAGCTGTGGGAAACAAAGGATGACAGCTGCCCTGGACCCTGAGAGGCTCCCAACTCCTTTCCCATCCATCACAAACTGGTATAGAAAAGGATTTATCCTTAAGAAATAGAAAGGGATTATCAAGTTTAACCATATAAATGCTGAAATGGGATATTCAAAGTTGACATTTGGGTGCACAAATTAACAAAATGTAACCTTTATTGTGAAGATTTTGGAGGTCAGACAAAATTTGGGTATTTTATGAAAGGGGCCACATTTGAAAATTTGGCCCACAATTAAAGAAGTTGTCCGTGTGCATCTGATGGACCCTGATGTTTAAAAGAAATCAATTATGCAACTAGATTAATTGGGTTTGAGATCAGAAGGGACCATTAGATCATCTATGACCTCACAGATAGCACCAATTCCCAAACCTAGGCAATGTTACATTTTTGTATATGTTGCATTAATACTGTCCATTAATCAAAGACATATCTTTGCTCAACTCTCTTTTTTAATACAGGTAGTCCTCACTTAGTGACCAGGTTCCGTTCCTGAAACCTGGTTGATAAACGAATTGGTCACTAAACGAGGAGCAGCCCTTACTGGTATTTCAGGCATAATGTACTTTACTGGTAGTGGGTTTTTCAACCATCTGTAGATAGTTTTAATGTTACCTTTGCATCATTTATAACATTTTTAATATATATATTTTAAATGTTTTAAGCTCTAATGTACTGAACTTAGTTTGCATAGTGTACTGTAAATACAGGTAATAGTTTTTAATATTCTGAATAGTACTGTAAAGAAAAGGCCTAAAATAAACTCCATCGTGATAACTTTGTTTTATTGGCATAACTCCTTACATACTGTATTACAGAACATAAAAATGCAATCAGCAAAAATTATAAAAATGATGTACCAAAGAAATATGAAAATAAACATTCAGATTACATTGACATTTTTACTCATCAAATCCTTCAAAGTGTGGTTCAGCAGCAGGGGGGTCATCAATGTCATCGTCGGAGAGATCAGCAGGGTTATCAGGAGCTGTAGAAGGTCCTGGTAAGGGAGATGATGGCAAGGAAATGGAAGTACTGGTAAGGGTAGGGGTAGGGGTCCTGGATGGAACCTTAGAGAAGTATCTTGTTAGTGTGGTCTGCGTTGTAATTTTCTTTTTTTCTTCATAAATTTCACGATAGCATCGTAAAATTTCATTCATTTGTCGTTCCACTTTCGTGAACCATTCAACATTCGGGTCCATACTCTCTAGTTCTAACATCGCTGCATTCACTTTGGAGAAAACATCAGCTAACCCCTTTACAGTGAACTTCTTTTGTACTTCTTCCACTCTTTCCTCTTCTTCTTCTTCCTCCTCTTTCAAGTGCTGCTGCGCTTCCAACTCTTAAATCTTCATTAATTAGCTCTCCCTCGACGTATTCCACTAATTCTTCAATATCTTCCACTTCAACATCTAAATTAAGCACATTAGCAAGTTCCCACAATTTTTTTATTTATGACATCAATATGTTCATCTTGCTCAAACCCTTCGAAATTATTTACAAAATGTTTCAGGCATTTTTTCCATATGCCTTGCATGCACTTTTCTGTCACTCCCGCCCAAGCTGATTCAATGTTCTTTATGCACTGTAAAATATTATATGATTTCCAAAAATCGCGCAGGGTTACTTCAAAATTTTCTGTTGCTGCTACCGCTTTGGAAAACGTTGCACGCAAATATAGCGTTTTAAACGTAGAGATAGCCTCCTGTTCCATTGGTTGTAACACAGCAGTTGTTTTTTTAGGCAGATACACGACCTTTACATCAGGGTGTAGATCATCAAGATGCTGGGGGTGGCCTGGGGCGTTATCAAGTAGGAGGATAATTTTAAAGGGAACACCGTTTTCCAGACAGTAATGCTTGACCAAGGGTATGAAGCAGTTCATGAACCAGTCCTCAAATAAAGATTGCGTCATCCATGCTTTGTTATTTGAACAATAGTAAACGGGCAGCGTGTGCTTACTAACCTGCTTCAGTGCACGTGGGTTTGCAGAACGATAGATGAGAAAAGGTTTTTAACTGAAATCCAGCGACATTTCCTCCCAACAACAACGTGACCCTGGCCTTAAAAGCCTTGAAACCGGGCATTGCTTTAGCCTCTTTGTGTATGTAGGATCTTTCGGGTATTTTTTCCAAAATAGTCCGGTTTCATCTGCATTAAAGATCTGTTCCGGACGATGCCCGCCTTTCTCGATCATTTCGTCAAATTCATCCACAAATCTTTCTGATGCTTCTATGTCCACGCTTGCCGCCTCACCACTGATACTTCGATTATGAAGGCTGAATCTCTGACGAAAACGTTGAAACCATCCATGACTTGCCGTAAATGTTTCCATTGACTCTTCATTTTTGCGCGCTTTCAACGTTTCAAAGATACTGCGTGCCTTTGCTTGAATTATTAAAAGGCTCATTGGCATTCTTTTTTGTATCTGGTCGTCAAACCATATCGCCAGTAATTTTTCCATTTCGTGAATGAGGCCTTTCTACTACCTAGTTAGTATGGCTTTATATCCTTTTGATGATTTTACTGCTTCTTTCACTCGATCTTTATCCTTCAAGATCGTTGATACAGTTGAATGCGCCAGCTCCAAGTCACGTGCTATCGCTTTAACTTTCTTACCAGCTTCATATTCGTTTATTATCTTCATTTTTGTCTCAAGATCGATAGCCTTCCTTTGTTTCCTGGCGCTTTCTCTGGGTGAAGTCATGCTTTTCCTTTTCGCTGACATCTTGTACTTTGGGGTGCATAATAAAGTAAAAATACATAGACGAAAAATGCTAGTTCTGACTGCGGGAACGAGATGAATCTGAGAGAGTTGATGCGAGTTCTTGTACATCGCCATACCACCAACTCGTCAGAGAGCTGGTCATAACTCCGAGGGGTCACTAAACGAGTAGGTCACTAAGTGAGGACTAGCTGTACTTAATTTTATTGGCCATATATACAAATCTTGTTTTATAAAAAAACCTTGGCTCAGGCTTTGTTTGTTAAAGACAATCACTATAAAATATTTTACTGATATGAACTGACCTGTGTCCCACAACAGTGGATCCTAGGCTAAAGTAAGACTTTGTTTATCCAATCATACAGGAAACATGGCTGCCCCTTGGAACTGTTGTAACCAGTTTCAAAAGGAGATTTGGATTGAAGACTGATAGGATGAGATGAAAGACTTAATTCTAAATCTGACTACTGTGACTGCTGTACAATAATTTTTAGAACATTTTGTTTTTGTGAATGTGTATAATATTTAGCAGGGAAGAAACTATGGTCTTGTGGCAGGAGACCTAGGTTCAGTTAATGGTTCTGCTTCTGCCACAGACTTTCAGTGTAACCTTGGTCAAATTAATCACTCTGTGACTCAGTTTCTCAGTTGTAAAATGGGGTTAACATTTTCCTGCCTTATGGAGGCGCTGGAAAGCTAACTGCATTAATGTTTGTTGAGATACTATGATGAGGGTCACCAAGTATTACCAGATAACTTTACACAGGTATGGTGTTCAAAGTCCTAGAATAGTATCAAATATTTTGCAAATTGTAACATAAATCTAATCAAATGATTTTTTAAAAAGTTACAATGTGTTTTTGAACACTTTGGTAGTGACATACTAGCATTTATAGATGTCTATTAAATCAAGCAACAGTTCAGAGAATGACAATTATATGACCTGCTGCCAAGCAAGCTTCTAACATATGTGCTGACAGACATTGATGTAATATTGACATAAGGTTTTGAGTGGGAATATTAAGAATCAGGAAAATATTTATGCGAGTTATTTAACTTTTCAGGTCAATAACTGAGTCAGTTATAAAAACGATGCTAGTAACAGAGAAAGCTGTAAGTCAAATAAGAGACAGCACAGTCAGTCACACAAAGGAGACTGAAGACGAAGTTGGTGGCCACATTTTTCAGAAGTGATTGGAACATGCCCCAGTTGTTAGGCGCCCAACTTGAGACACTCAAAAATCAGAATCCATTAAGTTACATCAGACAGGGTACTGTAAAACTCAGGTACCCCAAAAAATCATGAGCAACTTCAGAAAATCTTGGGCTTAGCCATTTGTTTTTTTTTTCCATTGAAATAGAGCATTCTCCTTTACCCAAAAGCAAATCATCTTCATGTACACCTTAATATTAATGAAATACAAAGCTACATGAGACTATATTGGAAATAAAAAAATATGAGGAGAAAGATTTTGCTAATTGACTTAAGCTACATATTTACACCTTGGAAGATTAAAAACGGAAAAGTGACATTGTGTGAGTGAGATTTGTGTGATATTTTAATGGAGAAAATATAATAAGCAATGAAGGATAGGTGTGGTTGAGAAATTTATATATAATTAGATAACTAAATATTAAATCATACAGCCAGATACAGTTCTGCAGATGTGCACCAATGAATATCTTACACTCACAGGCAGCTCTACCACACTCAATGGGATTCCATGCAAGATGCAAGAGTCCCTCATCTGTTGGAGAAACTGGGGCCAAGACTTCTACATAAATACATCTCTGTAGACACAGGTGCAACTATTGTGCTGTTCTGCATACATTAATACACTCAACTATTCTTTTTGGGAATAGATCCACATTGGTAGACATCACTGCTATTGAAGAGGTTTATAGTTTGTGTCAAAAAATATTTGGTCTCCTTAACTTTCATGAAACACCAGAATTTTGGTGGATTACTCCAGCAAAAATTTTCACTTGAATTCTTGGGCGCTAATGTTCACTAGTTTAGCTAACTCTTTTACTTTAAGAAAACAAGGAGTCCTGTGGCACTTAAAGACTAACAAATTTATTTCATGAGTTTTTATGGGAGAAAATTCCACTTTGCCAGGTGCTTTGAAAGCTCATGCAATAAATAAATTTGTTAGCCTTTAAGTGCCACAGGACTCCTTGTTTGTTTTACTGAACTAGATTAACATGACTGTCCCTTTGGTATTTCAAACATTTCACTGTATCCTGAACAGAGCTTTCAAACATGCAGTGTTTTATCTTACTTAAACACATGAAAAGACTGTAAACTGCTTTTGGTATTTAGATTTCTAAAAAGAAGAATGGACTGAGACATTTTGCATCAAGTTGGTGTATCACCAAAAGGATGAAAGTGGCATAAAGCCAGGATCACAGTATTTGCATCCAAAAGGGAGAATTATAACACATTGTTAAAGGTAAAGTAAACAGTCATTTTTGTAACTAGACATGGGCAAATCAGGTAGATGCCCAAGTGGGTGTTCTGCCACTGATTTGAATAGGACAAGGACTGGACCAAATACAAGTTTTCCAATAACATGAAATATGCGATTCAGAAGTTTTCCAAACACAGAATCTGTATTGAGATTTCTCAGAGAATGTTACATGCTTTGAAAAATTAAATAAATTGGAATTACTCAAAATTATTATATTTTTTTAAAGCTAAAGACTATGGCCAAAATTAAAGATGAATTAACTAGTTTTTATTTATTGTCATCGCCCCTTGAATGTCAGAAGTTCATAGGTCAAATCAACTTAAGTGTTACTGCATTTTGATTTTGCTTAGCAGAAATTGGGGTAAAGAAGCAGAAGAGAGATTGGGTAAAATGTAAGAGCAGATGAGAGTGAAATAGACTGTAAAAAGGAGTAGAAATGAGCAAAAAACAACTCTATGGGGAAAAACATCTATGTTGCAGGAGCAGCTGATAGTGCTGCCTCTAGGTAAAGCTGTTCAAAATTCCCATTTTAAGACCCTGTTTTCAGTTGCTTATACCTTTTCCTGACTATTTGGGTTGAAGGTTTGCATGCTGGGTGTCTGTCTGACAGATTTATTTTAACCTTAGTCAATATAGCTTGGCCCTTCTCAGAAAAAAAAGATTAGGGCAAACACAAAGAACAAAAAATTTGTTCATGTAAACTCTTGTCAGGGAATCGCTCATGTCAGGATTGTGCCTTTTCTCATGCCTGTGATAATTCACACAAGTTTAGCCATGTTTTAAACCTTCAAAAAGATCTCAGTTTCTACATACACCTCAAAGACCTCCAAGTTTAAGACTAAATGCTCTGAATTTTCGGTGTTTACTAGGAATGTTCCAGCCAGCCCCTCATGGCACTTACATGTTGACCAGAGTACACACGTGCAACCCCCCAGAGGTACTAAGCATGCATAATCCTGGGGCTGAGCAGGATTTTCATTGAAACTGCTGCTTCTCAGAGCAGGGGCCATTATGGCACCAGACAAAAATTGTGAGCAGTAAGTTTGGAGAAGGAAAACCTCTTATTACTACTAACAAATGTCCTGCAGTCTATATCTGCAAAGTAAAAGTCTCCCATAATCACACAGCAGTATTTACTTCCTTAAAGGTGTTAAAGAGGTCCCTATCCATCTCTAAATCAGAACCTGGTGGACCGTAACATGCCCCAAACACTATCCCTGGAGAACTCTAGTAGCTTTCTTCCCCAGTGTGATTCTTACACAGGTTGATTCTGTCTGATTAATTCCATCACTTTGAATTTCCTTACAGTCTACCTTCTCATTGATGTACAGTGCTGCTCCCCCACCTTTGCCCTTATAGCTGTCTTTCCTAAAATAAGTCATGACTACTATTCTACCATGTTTCAGTTATCCTTATAATATCTGGTCTTATTTCCTCTACCAGTGGCTCTAGTTCCTCCATTTTGTTACCCAGGCTTCTCACACCAGTATATAAATATTTTAGTTTTTACTGGCTGGTTTCATTCATGTTCCTTGCCTGATTCAGTACAGTCTTTATGGCCAATATCTCCTGCTGGGTGGCATTTACACTACCCCTCTTTTTGTCTTCCATGCTGCTCCCTATTTGTGTCCTTTCTTATTTTACTTTCTTTCTTCTCAACACTAATATCAGTCACAGAGATTATTAAGGCAACTCCCAACAATCTTCCCCAACTTTCTAGTTTAAAGACCTGTTGATCAGTTGTGCTAACCTCCCTCTGAGAAGTCTGTTCCCCTCCCAACTCATGTATAGCCCATCCCAGGAGAAGAGTCCTCTGTCCATGCATGCCTCTTGGTGACCATACTATGCCAAAGCTCTCCTTATAGTATCACTGCTTTAGCAATCTGTTTACCATCAGGATCTACTCGTACCTTTGTTGTCCTCCTCTAGGGACAGGTATAATCCCAGTAAAGATCACCTGAGCCTCTATTTCCTTCAGGGTCCTCCCAAGCCTGGCATAGTCAACTTTGATACATTCCAGTGAGAATCTACCTACATCATGTGTACCCACATGAAGGACAATCAGAGGCTTCTTACCTGCAGCCTCAGATCAACATCCTGCATCTTAGCACCCAGCAAGCAGCATGCCCTTCTGTTCTCAGGATCAGCTCTAGTTAGAGGACTGTCTGTCCTTCTCAGCAGGGAGTCACCAATCACATAGGCTCACCTTTTCCTGGAAAAACTGCAATTCTCTAGCCTATCAGCAATTCTTTCCAGCCACAAATGCTCAGTTCTATAACTTTTCTGTGCAATCCTCTGCACCCACTTCTCAGTCCTTATGGGGCTCTTATTTGGAGGAATCTCCATTGGCTCGTCCCTTCTTTGGACAGGACTAGCTGCTCTTCTCTTCTTCTTTGCACTCCCACTTTCAATAAATATATGCTATGTGCCTTCTTCATTTGCTACCACCTTAAACCTGTTTCTGAGCTCTATTTCTCCTTCACTAGTCCATCTTTTCCTCTTCTGACTTCTCACAGTCACATGCTTCCTCCAACCACTTTCCTCTCCCAATATTCTGCCCTCACAGTCTGACAGTCCTGCTTTCATCTGCACGTGTGGGGTTTCTCTTAAAACCCCCTCATTTGTCTGCTCCATCAATTGTTGAAAGACCCATCTAAACTCAATGAGAGTTTCCACCTGCATCTCTAACCCCTGAATCTTCTCCTCCTTCAGCCTTATGAGGTGGCACTTCATACACATGAAAGTCTTTGGAGAGCCTCCAAGATCATATACATTCCATCATCTTTGCTATTTCTTCCCCTGCTTGAATGTCTACCATTGCTGCCTCTGTATCTGCCATAGTGCTTCCCTTATTTCTGAGCTGCATAAAACAAAAACACACCCCAATGCACCAAGCAAAACAATACAAGAATCCCACAGTCCCCCCTGAATCTCCCTCTCAAATTCCCTGGTTCAAAGCCCTTTTGTCCACCTCTGTGTACTACTGCCTGATGGAGTGGCTGCCTTTATAGCTTCCTTAGCAGGGAAGCCCCACCCAGAAGTGGGTCAGCTGATCTCTCTCCACCACTCAGCTCCTGCAGTTTTAACAGAAAAAACAAGAAACCCAAACTCCAGAAAAAACAAAAACAAAGAGCACAAAAACACAGACACAAGAACTCACAACTCCCACAAAAACTCGTTCACAGCCTTTAAGGCCCACTCTAACTCCCTGAGTGCTGCTGCAGCTGTGTGTCAAAGTCCTTAAGCATCCCAGGGGAAAATTCAGTTCACATTCAGCATGGATAGCGTGCCTTAAATAAGGCCTGGAACCATCACATTAAAAGTGGAGTTTAAAAAGAAATACTAAATAATCAACCATGCACTGTATGAAGCAGGGCTTCTGCAGAAGAAATAGTCCATGATTATCTATTTAAAAACTGAATCAATCATAATACATAATGAATTCTAATGCATAACACATGGGGGAAGATGAATTAAGGTTGCAAAACAATACATTTTATATGAAATTGTAGACAGGTGGTAGTACCTGACACACAAAATGGGTGGCTCCTGGAGATGGTACTGGGGAATTTGCTCAAGTAGCACCCTTGTCCAATGGTGTAACAGGATGCCCCTGATCTTTGTAACTTTTCTGTTCACTTTTGCAATGCAGTTGTGTAGTTTAATGCAAAATATGTCATGTAAGGTTCCTTTTTTGAATTTTCATACCATACTCTGCATTATTGTTATGGTGCCAGGTTTCCTGCAGCATCATGTATGTTTACATATGTGAAACATGTTCTCATGAATTTCACACATCTGAGGGTAGGGGGCAGGGAGGCAGACACTCAGAGCTGCCTCCCAGCACATGCATCACAAGAACTATGGAAACTGTAGACTTCTGACAGATGAAAAAAGTCACCTCAGCCCAGAAAGAGGGAGGGCTAGAAGGGTTTTGAAACAGTCACACTTTGAACTGAGACAAGATTTTTATCAGAGAATCTCCATCTTGAAACAACTCCATCTATAAGTATGATCTGAACTCAGCCTAGGCAAAGTCATAGACTGGCTGTAAAGCCATCATCAGCCAAACACAGAGTAAGTTTGAACAATAAACTTTAGGTTAGATGTTGTCTTATGTTTTCATCTACTAGTGGTCAACTTTAGACAGCTTAATTAAATGATTGTGCATTGATTTGCTATATACTCACTTAAAATCATGTTCTAATCAACAGGTTAGTGTTTGTTTTCTCTAAAGCTGTGTGAACATTAGAGAGGATGAATGAGCAACAAGTTGTTGTATATCTGCTTTTCTATAAATGGACAAACCTGGAGTATATTAGCCTATATGTATTGGGGGAAGGGTCCCAATCCCTGCAGGATGGATGTTCCCAGTGTGGCATCTGGGGGTTCTCACCTGGGGACTATCCTCTGAAGTGCTGGAGAGTGCACATATACTGCCTAGAACCAAGTACATGCAGGAGGCTGCTGTGGGATGATCCAGGAATGGGTGACCACCTGGCAAAGCAAGGTAGATTGACGTTCAGGCGTGTGCAATCAGGAAGGCACAGCACCACACCAGACAAGATAGTGGGAGGGGAATTTCACAAGTGGTCAGTGCCCCCTCTCTCTATGGGTTCTAGTTCCAAAATAATTCTAGGATCTCAATCTTCTGGCCAAGTCATCTTAATTCCCCCTTCCAGGGTAAAGTCCAGCTCAGGCTGTCCCACATTGAGGCAGTGGCTGGCACCAATTCTTTCACTGTGCACTGCAGGCCTGTGGGAGGCAGAAGGGACCCAGGCCCAATCACTACTCCAGGCCCCAATGCACCCCAATTGAGCTATGCCTCAACCCCCAACTTAGTTCACCCACAGTTTATCAGGACCCCTGTGCCATAACCATACCTCCCCAATTATCTTTCCACCCTTGTGTCAGGGCTCAGGCTATCCAAACCTTGGCAGTTCACAGTGCACTGTCCTTGGTCCTGCTCCTGCAGTCCAGCCAACAGCCTCCTTCCTCCCTGCTAGCCAGATGAAGACTACTTCAGAGCTGGGCTGCAGCCTGCTTATACCCAGGCTCCTCATCCCTGGTTGGCCCAGCAGCCACCAGCTTCCATTAGCCACAATCTTCTGCAGAACTTTTAGCTCCTTAGTCCTTCTACAGAGTGGGGCAACTACACCATTTAAAATGTATAACATATAAAATATATTAAAATAACAGTCTGAAAAATCAAGCACTCATAAGCTAGTAATTGGAAGACCTACAGTTGCCTTTGAAGCTTTAATCTAGTTTGCATGTTCTTCCAGCCTGTTCATTGTCCTGTGTCAAAAATAGTATGTGATCATGCAATGAAATAATACAGATGTACAAAGGACAATTTTATCTCTATAGACAGAGAAGAAATGACAGACCTGATCCAGACTATACAGGAAGATTTGATGAGATTTAAATATAGCCTGGATGAGAGTCACATGAAGATCTTACGTGCAAGATTTTTCTTCTCAGTTTGAGGAGAGATCTTAGTGAACCCATGCCAATCAGTTTCTAGTTTTCAACCTCCCATCATTATTCTGGCAATGCCTAACAGACTAAATCAAGGGTGGGCAAACTACAGCCCACAGGCCAGATCTGGTCTGAGCTCTGGCCCATGCTCCCTCTTCCTACTCCCCGCCTTCCACCTCCTAGCTCCAAGTTGTAATGCAGGGGAGAAGATGCAGGAGGTTCTGAAAGGCATTTGGACTCCTGTACCCCTCTACTATTGTGAAGAGCTAGTCCAGTGCCTCCCCCCATCAGAGCCAAAGGGGGCAGTAAGTGCTGGTGAGGAGGTGGCTGCCAGGCTGGACTGGCCCTTCACTGAGAAGAGCCAGACCCAGTTGGGTGCTGCCTCATGTGTCCTAGGGCTAGAATTCCTCCTTATCTGTACGTGGTCCCCACCCAGTTTACATAGAAAATAAACTCAAATGTAGCACAACACTCAAGCTGCTTCCTCCTCCTCCCCCATGCAGAAAAGGAAAGGGAACTAACATGGGTCTGATGATGATATCCTTCTGGGCAGCTAGGGTAGTGGCCAGAGTCTGGAGCAAGATGCCTTCCCCTCCCAGTGCCTGGCTCTCTTTCCCAGAGACCCCACTGCTTCAGTCACTGGAAAGGCAGGAGAGGAGAGGGGAAGGGTGGAGGAGGGATCCCATCAGCAGCCATAAATAAGAAAGGGGAGAGCTCCTGGGGCTCAGCAAAGGTGTAAGTTAATGCCTAGCGTGGATTCCCCACATGTGTGTGGAGTGGGGGTCTGCCCCCAGCCCTCCTGCTGCAGCTCCACTGAGGCTGAAAGCTGACATTAGTCCTGAAGGAATGTAGGGAAGGACAAGGTTGGGGGGGGGGTATGTGATCCCCTCCACCAGCCCCCTACTAGAGTTGAACATAGGGGACTGCAGCCAGGGCTTTCAAGTTCCCTGACTTACCTTGCAGGATGATTCGCAATACAGCACTGCAAATGAGAGAAGGACTGTGGGGAGGGAGCTAGGGAGGTTCCTGGGAGTACGGGCTAAAGGCTGGATAGAATCTACTGGTATGGGGGCTCATGCCCCCAGATCTCCTACTGCAGCTGCAGAGCCTGAGTCAGTGAGGCTGAAAAACCTGCTGCCAGTCCTGAAGAAGTCAGGGAATAGGGGCTGCAGCCCCCAGCCCTACCCTAACCCCCATCCCTACCTCAGCTGTCCTTGAACTGCTTGTGGCATGGCATGCAGTGGGAATACCCACTGCTGTTCTTCTGGGAAGAGACAGAACAAGGAACCACTAGCCTACTGTCTACCCTGCCCCCTGCCCTGTTATGCTGGGACACCTTCTGCCCTGCACAGGGGGGCTGGCACAAATGTGGACTTGGCGCCTGGGCACCAGTAACCCTTGGTATGTCCTTGACTTCTGCTGCCAGACCATCTTTCCAGTGCTCCCCCTTCCAGCTCCTGGGCCTGGGAGAGGAAGGGAAAATGGCACCCTGTACTGGGGCCAGAGCATTGCTGCTGAAGCTGGGAGAGAGGGAAGATGAGCCCAGCCCCACCTCTTTTTCAAGGGAGAGGGATTGGCCACTCCCCTCTCCAAGACCACCCCCCACTCACCTTCCCCCACCTCTGGGCCGCTATAAGTGGCCTCATAGTGCATGTGGCCCTCAGGCCAAAAACACTGCCCAACCCTGGTGTAAATCCTGGATGGTGCTAAAAATTCAGCCATCCAGCCCACATGTCAATTTTAGCTATGACTGTAATATGGTTAACTTCCTACAGTGATTGAGACACTGCTTCAGTGTTTTGCACACATAGCTGGCTGCAAAAATAAAGTGGCTGGTCACTCATTCCCAACCTTTCCCACTTCCTTTCTCTGTTTTTGACTTTCTGTTGTGTATGTTTTCTCCATTTGTCCGTTTTCTTCTTCCCGAGATCCTTTTCATAAAGAGAAACAGAGGCTGGTCAATGATAAGATGGATTTATGATAAGAATTTCTTGCTCGAGAAATCTGATTAACATCTTTGAGTGAGTGACAAAGAGGACAAGCAGAGAAGAAGAAGAGATATAGTCTGTTTGGACACCAGGAAGTCTTTTCATAAAATGCTACATAAAAGGGCAGCATATGAGGCTACTAAATGTGTTATTAATGGTGAAATTTTCAACTGGATAAAATTAGCTTAGTGACCAAAGTCAGAGGGTAGTGATAAAACATATACAGAGTGAGGAAGATAGAGTTGTCTGGAACAGTTGACTTATAAAGGGAAGATTTAAAGAGCTGGGTTTGTTTAGTTTGGAAAAGAGGAGACAGAAGGGACATGACAACAGTTTTTGAGTACCTAAAAGGTTATTGGAAGTAGGGAGAAAAATTGTTCTCCTTAACTGCTGATGACAGGACAAGAAACAATGGGCTTCAATTATGGCAAGGGAGGTTTAGGTTGGACTATCAGGGTGATTAACAACTGGAATAAGTTGCCTAGGCAGGTTGTGGAATCTCCATCACTGAAATTTTTAAGAGCAGCTTAGACAAGCACCTGTCGGGGATGGTTTTAAGATGGTACTTGGTCCAGCCATGAGTTCAGGGGACTGAACTCAATGACCTCTCATGGTCCCCTCCAGTTTCTCTGATTCTATGAGTTCTGGAATTGGTGAGGCCCCCAGTCTCAAAGGGATTTTGCTGTGATTGGTCAAAGGCTGCAAAGATCCTAATCAGTAAAAGGATATGGGAGTTAGTAGAAATGAATTTAAAGCCACCACCTAAATATCTGGTGAAGCAAGTACAAATACAGAAAAGTCTGTTCAGACAAGGACAGAACATAAACATAGTGACTTTTCATCATTTATCATATACTTCATCCATTCAACCCAAGCGCTTTACAAAGAAACAGAAATATTGTTGCCACCCTTATAAAGACAGGGAAGATGGGACACAAAGGCATTCAGGGAACTTGCAAAGGCTCTTCTCCTTTGGGCTGCACAGTGGAGGATTTGTCTGGGGCACTTTGGGATATTTCAAAGCAGAAGCGTTGCTGCCCTGGGGAAAGACCTAGAGCACAGGCACAGGCCCTGCCCCCTGGCCATGGGCCCCACCCTCCACAGCCCCGATTCACCACCTGTGCCCGATCCAGCCTCGGGCTCCTCCCACCGCCAGCCTGGCCCCAGATCCCCTTCAGGAGATGGAGCTGCAAGAGCCAGGTGCCGGCACAGGGGTCTTGGACTGAACTCCCAGCCAGGGACCAGGCTGGGAATGACAGGCACTGTTGCGGGTGGTCAGGACTGAGACAGGGACAGGAAAGGCAGTCACCACCACCAGCGGCTGGGCCTTGGATCCCCGGCCAGGGACTGGGAAAGGAGAGGCAGGGACTGTCCCAGAGATTTGGGGCACTGGCGCTCGGACTCAGGGCACGTGCCCCATGCGACAGGCACCAGCGACGCCCCTGTTGCAAGGTAGTTCAAAGCCATCCACATTCTTTTTTAATGATCTAAATGGCATGTGGGTCAGCGCTCAGGCCTCAACTGTGTTGCTGGCCAGTTCAATGTTCAAAACCCCATTACAATTCTGACAGTGATATTTTTTGTCTCCTAACTATGCCTCACTTTCTAAACACCCTTAAATTACTTCAGTAACCCTTGTGGGAAATCAACTATGGATTATGGGAACAACATATAGACCCCAGCTGCACCTGGATGGAACTCACTTCCTTATCTTTATATGTGTAGGAAGGAGTATGTCCCAATCTACAACTAAGAAAAAATATTTATGCACCTTCTATTTTGGGAAACATTTTGCCATTTGGTTCTCTGAGATAATATAAGCCAGATTAGATAAAAATAGGTAGATAGACAGCCCTTCTATATTGGTTTATTTACCATTTTTGAAATTTAAATTTTAAAATTTCACCCAGTTCTACTCATTGCTTTATGCCACCAGGGAAAAACTGACTTTCTATGAAACTTTGGCCCTCAGATTTATTTTAAAAGGAGATTCAGTCCCTGCTTACCTTCTTGTGGCAATGCTAACTAAGAAAAAACACCAACTGTGCCATTTTCCCAGGTACTGTGGCCACACAAAATTGTCTTGTCCTATGTCTGATGGTTCCTTTGCTAAATGTGTTCTTGAAATTTAAAGTGATGTCTCCCACCACATTCTTGATAAGCTGCCAGTTGGGCCTTGTCTACTATAGACAGTTGCTCAAACTAGACCAGTTTAGTTAAAACAGAACAGTCCCCCCTAACTGTGAATCCTTCTGCACCAGCATATAGGAAGCTTTACACTGGCATAGCAAACAAAGTAACCACCTCACTTGCCAGGGTTAAAACCGAGTCCTTCTAGCCCTGTACTATAGGCACTGGATTATGCTGAATTCTCCTACAATAAGAAACACTGGTTACTATAGCAGCAGTAAATCATGTTAGGTTGCTCATGTTTGTACTCTCCATTATGCAGGACTCTTGCAGCTTTGAGAAATTCTCAGATCTTTATGGTTTGTAGCAGGCAGGGCCAGCTGTAGCCATGAGCCACTGTAGCACATGCTTGGTGTGCCTCAGCTTAGGGCTGGCACTGTGGGTCAGCCCAGAAGTTGGCCCCTGTACTCCCGCCCCTCCCCTGAGCTAGCCACACCACCTCCAAGGTGGGAACAGACCACCCCATGGGGTGGACTCCACTCTCTCACCTCACTTCTAGGCTGGCCCTCCCTGTCCCTGGCACAGAACAGCCAGCCAAGGGGAGAGGAAAGATCAGAGCCCGGCCTCTGGGCTGGCCTGCTCTGCCCCTGAGCCAGCTGTTCCAGGGAAGGTGGCCTAGAGACAAGGCTAGGTTCTGCACCACCACACACCAGGGGATGCAAAAGTAAATGCCAGCCCAGGGCACCACAACCCCTTGATCCCTGGCAGCAGGCCTTTGATGTTCAACAGAAACAATCCCCCTGGACTACAGAAGAGACTTTCCTTTGTCTAGGGGAATTCCCTCCACATTCGGCAGAGATATCAAGTGTTGAAAAAAAATCAATTTCTCTTCTCTCCCTTGAGTTTCTCAGAAAAATGTTAGAAGCCTGCTCAAATAACAATGTTCTGAGGGCAGGCTCATACCTCTTCTGCAACACCATCTCACTACACACTGCGTAATTAACTCCAGGGAAATGCCCTAATGGAAGGGAGAAGAGTGTGAAAGAGCAAGACTGAATTTCTTCCCTTCAGTAAAGCCCTGAAACTGCTCCATTGCCCCAGTGGCCCATTTTGCCATTCCTCCAGGTGACCACAAAAGCTTCCCTAAACAACTAGTTGAGGGAAGAAAGAGATGGGCTGGACTCCACCACTGTAAGCCCTCCAGACTCAGAAACTGGCCTGTGGCCATTCCTACCTCTGAAAGCAACACGTGGAACAATAGTTCTCTTATCTCTAGATGCAGAATAGAGATAGCTCCAGCCTGGACTGGGCTTCACTCAACTAATTTCTGGACCCAGAAACCAGTCTCTCAAGAGTAAATCTGTACTTCCTAACCTGCAACTGTCCAGCTTCATAAGCTAAGTGACATTCTTTTTCTTGTCATTTTCTGTGTGGAATAAACACAAAAGTGCTACCTACTGAGGCCAAACATTGGATGCTGAGTGCAGAGCTGGTTACTATATTACAGCAAATGGTAAAAAATTAGGAAATGTTCAGGAGATGGTTGCTAGTACGATATTATAATAAACACCAGTAGGCCATATTGTTGTGGGGAGACATTAAAAGCACTGGTGTTAATTTGAAATGAAGCAATTAAGAAGGGATATGGTGGAGGCATAGATAATTCTGACAGGAGTAGGGGAAGTGGATGCCATAAAGCTGTTTGAAAAGTGGCAAATTCAAGAAAAAGAAAGCATTAATTATATTAGAAGAGGACCAGACATTTCATTACAGGTAATTAATATGCAGAATGCTGAATCTACTGGAGCTATTCTGGATTTACAGTAGTTTAAGCACAGTCAAAATCTGGTCCACAGAGCTTTAGGAGTCTTTTTTTCTTCTCTCTGATGGACTTGCCTCAGCAGGGAATGGTTTTCTACGCTGTCAGGGGTATTAATTATTAAACAGCAAAATCTGGCATCTGTTATGCAAACAAATCATTCCTGCTTGAAGTGACAAATAACCCAATCAGCAATTCATATCTGTAGCAGAGTAGAAAAGCATTTCAATATGGCTATAAAAATACATTGTTTCTATAGAGGACTGACAAGTTTTAACCAATGTCTATGGGAATATTATACAAAGGATTAAATGCTAGACCAGGAAAAGGCAAAATTACAAACTAGTCGTCTGACAGGTTGGCTCCTGTTCATTTACAGCTTAGCGAAACACAAGGTTAAACAATAGATGGCTTGTGTGCTTGATAGCCATGAATAATACCACTCATCTGAATGAGAAAGAAAACCTGCAGTGAAAATGTGTGGCTAAATATGGTAAGTTGTTAGAATAGATAAAATAATTTTGCTCTCAAGATAAAGAAATGTAATAAAATAGAGTATTAAGATGCCTAGTTGAAAAGACTGCTAAGCATTTTGTTATGATTTATCTAACTTTATAATGAAAAGATTCCAACCCTCAAGAAAAAAAAAAGAATGGACATTGGTTATAGTCACAGGTTTACCAAAGGTTTTATACAGGATCATCAGTGATATTAAGCTGCAGAAAAATCACAATAAAAAGTAATTCTCTCTGGGATAGTTGGTAGAAGGTTGAACAGAAAGATTTTCTTCCAAAGGTAAGTAACTAAGATAACAAAGTAACCTTAGTAATTATGAAAAAAGCTATAGAGATGTCTGAATTTACCTGATCACATTTCCACTTCTTGTCCGAACAAAGCATTAAGCTACATTAGGCTTGATTGGTGCTTTAAATCAAAGATTTATATTTTGTGTTCTTCTGATCATGAGGATAATATTTGTGGGCATATCTATGTGCGCAGAGGTCACAGTCCTGTAAAACTTTATAGACTTGATGTTATTGACTTCAGAGGAGCTATTTACAATGAGTATAGCTGAATGCAGATTAAGTCTTCACAAGATTGAGGCCATGATGTTATAAATGAGAACAATGGATAGAGAAAAATACACGTTGATCTCATGTGATAGAAAAGTTCTAAATTTTGAGAACTGTCCACTAAGTTTTGGGTACTTAGCTTTCAGAACTGAGGCTTTCATATTCACAAGTGCTCAGAACAAACCATGGAATAACTATGTCACATGAGTGGTGAATCTCTTGCAAAAGTTTGACATTTGCACCTCAGTGCCAGGCTATTATGAATTCTGATCGCATCACTTTTTAAGAGAAAAAACTGCTTTAAAATATTGGAGAGCATTTTAAAAATTATAATGGGAAATATTTTCATTTGTCTTTTAACTGTTTTAGTATCTTGAGTCTAACTGTGCTACTCTTGAGAGAAGTAACTTCTAAAATGTTAAACACCTGAAAAACATCTAAAATCCCTCTTCTAAGATACAGGAATGCCCAATTATATTACAGTCCAATATTAACCAAATTGTTACCAGGCAGGGTGTACTATTCACAGCAGGCATCCTCTCAGTTTGTGCCCATGTTGAAGAAAATAAAGCTGCAATGCCAGGTGAGGCACAACTCTGCTCTAAGTCACATTCTGCCAAGTTTAAGCTATCTTCTGGCAGCATCTGGGGAAGGTCCACCTCTCCTCCAAACTCCCAACTCAAGCTACAATAATCCCAAGAAAGAAGTATGTCTTCCTGGATTCAAGATGGGAATCCTCAGATGTCTGGACATGCCAGTAAGGATCAAACCTGAAATGCTGAAGATCCTAAAGTCTGCTGAACTTTTTTTTAAATTACACACCAGCTGTTAATCAGGAGGGGTTGAGGAAAAAGAAATCTTTCCTGACTGACAGAAAGGTGGTATGCATCCACCTGATTGACAGCTGGAGTGTAATGCAAAGAAATAAGCTGTTCAACAGTCTCTAGCATTTCAGGTTTGATGCTTCAGGGTGTTTACAGGACATCTAGCACTACCAAAAATTTCCATTGACATAAAAGAGAGCCATATGCAGAATGATGGTACAGAACCACGATTCAATAACCTGTTATTCCCATACAAGTATTGCTTCAAAGATGATACTGGCAAGGACAGATCTTATTGAAACTGCCTTACCATCAACAAGCCCCCCGCCCCTTAACTATCCCGATTAGACAACAGAAAAGAGCTACGGCATGGGTGTGGGTGTGGGCAGGAGGGTTAAGGAAACCTGAAGGCTGGGTAGTAGGACAGGGAGGCAGGAAGACAAGGGATCACTGAAAGGATTGATGTTAAACCAAAAGGTTCTCAAAGAGAAAGGGAAACTAAGGCAGAGAATTTTGTGCAGTTTTTATGGGTTTTCCTATAAATTTGTGTATCTCTTGTGTTTTTCCTTATGAGTAAAATGTGAGGACATTTAGAAATCCCTTTGCAGAGTCTGTTACTTGCTATACTGTTGTGTAGACCCTGACGAGACAGATGGTAAACTAGAAGTTTTGGTGGAACTCAGAGCATGCAGGATCTACTGGGAAGGCCTGGGAGAACGTGCATTAATTTCAAGGCTTAGGCATTTGAACTGTGAGGTCCCTTCCGCTAAAAGAGGCATCAGACTGCAACTGAGTCCTAAAAGTCCAGGGTCAGAAGCAGTACCTAAACTGTGGGTAGCCCTAGCAAGCCAAGAGCATATTAGACCCAAGGATTGGTCCAATACAGTAACTTGGTCAGTGTCCATCAGTGGGAGCTCAATAGGGCACTAACAGGGATGTCACTGGGGCACGCATGGAAAGAAAAGGCAGTAGTGCCACATGCCATCCCAAGCCAAAACATAGTACCAGCCCATGCTTGCCTGACAGTAAGTTAATGAGGATACTAATATAATTTCAACTCAAACTGAAATTCCATTGAGTTTTAATTAACTTTTGTATGTCAGGAATGATATCAAGATACCATATTTATGTATATGGTATAAAAATCTGAAAAGAAGTTCAAACAGCTCTAAATCTTCAGCAAGTTAATTTCATTGGCAGAGAAACCACGCATCAAAGAAATCATAAAGCACATATTCAGTGTAAAAGTATGAAATACATGGGAATTTTTCAGTATTACCATCACTGCAGGATAGTAAATACTATTGTCAGACAAAAAAAAGAAAAGACTCAGTCAAAAACTCCATTACACATTAGATAAGATACTGGTCTTTACAATGACCTGCACTTTACTTTGAAAAACAGTACACTAAACTACAATTTCACCATTTTTTGATACAACACCACTTACTGATGCTCTTGATTTCCTATGAATAGATTTGCTACAATTATTCTGAGGTAACAATTAAATCTGTATGTTGGCTGACCTTGGCTGTCACCTCTGTATTTACCTCCCCTTGAGGATTTTAAATACATTCCTTTTCTTCTTTTTACAGTGATTTATGAATCAGAGCCTCTTACAGATAGAGAAATCTAGACCATACAAAAACATCTTGATAGATTAGCTGATATAACAATTTTAAACCTGCATGAGTTTCTCTGAAGCATTCATTGCTATTATTCATTGGCAAAGCAGCAATATCAGTGCAATGGAAAAAAATATCCTGACTTTATAGCCCCAAAAATTCAAAAGCAGCCATTCATTTAGAGTTGCACAAGTTCTGGGTGACCAATTTGACCCAGATTTTCCAAATTGCTTCTAGGAGCCCATTAAGACTCCTGAGCTCCCCAAACTGGTTCCATGTAGAATTTTGAATCCAGTTTAAGGTCTCAGTCCTTATCTTAAAGGGAAAGGCTTAAGACATCTAAAAGACTACCTAAAGCTCCAGTCTGGAGCCATGACCAACCTTGACTCCTCTGGCACAATGGAACCCTCTACAATAAGGTTAAAGGTCATTTGTGCAAGACAATATCTCCTGGGGACTGATCTAAACTGTTAATGGAATGAAATCCCCGGGAACTAGGAATCATCAGAAACTGCAATTTTTGTCCTCCAAGTACAAACCAAATTTCTTTGACCCACCTTCTCTGACATATAAATAATAATATCTTATTATACTATATACTTATTACAATGTTATGTTCCTCATAGGAAGAAAAGAACAAAACAAAACAAAACAAAGCATGCAACAAATTTAGTATGCAGAACATTGTGAATGCAAATCATGGATTTCAACTGATAGGCTTGAGTCCCCCCCCCCGTAGTGAATTACAATTTAGTACTCATGAAAACCATGGTCTGAAACCATCTTGAAGACAATTCTTGATCTTGGTAGCGTAACATCATCGTGCTAAATTCCTTATTATGTCTTTGCCTGCTATTGTTCAATTTATAGTTTCACTCCACATGCCCCATAAGTCTGATATCAGCACATGAAGATGGCCACCCAATTTAAGCATGATGTAATATGGAGAACATTTCTAAATTAAAAATTCACTCTGAATTAGGGAGGGTTTTGTTTGTTTGTTTCTTTGGGGGTTTTTGAGGCACATATAGACAAGTGGTGAGCTGAGACAACCATTTCTATGCCGAACTACGTTTAACTTATTTATCCCTTCTGCCTATTATCCTTCCATCCCATTGTCTCATCTACTTGCCACCCCTATGTGGGACACCTAACCTGTGACATCTCTTATCTAAGCCCTCAGTGTACCACTCTTTGAACTCAAAAATCCAATTGAAAAGGTATGCTTTACAGCATGTACTGAAGAAAAAGTGTGCTTTATTAAAATGACCAGGACTTCATTTTGTTATTGCCTGTATGTAGAAACTGCCTTAGCATGACATTACATCAGCGCATTCAGCATGGTCACCATGGGGGCAGGTTAGTGAAAGAGGAGGATTTTGGCAGGTTTTTATGCAAGATGGAAGGAAGAGGCATCACTAGCTGTGAAGCCAAAGACAGAAAAAAGAAAGAAGGCTGGTAGGAGAGGGAAGATTTAGGAGGCTGTATCTCATAACACTTCCCTCTAGCTAGTTAAGGACGTGATGGCTGTCTTTTTTTTTGGTAATTCTATTGCATTAGACTGAAATGGCACATTTAAACAAACATCACAGATGCTACATATCCCTTTCTGTGTGTTAAAATACATCACACAAGCATTATGAATGAAAATAATTCAACCCCTCCAGGCAACTACACAGTACGAATCAATTTAAACCTTCCCTTCCCCAAAGCAAAGCCACATCGCAACCCTCCTCCACATGCCTGCTCAGAATGAGAGCTTCACAGCCTGTCTTGAAGTTCAGCAAATTCAGGTTGTTGCTCAAGGCGGTTAGGAAATTTTAGAGCTGAGACCCTCTTGCTGTGAGTTCTGTGAGTTCTGAGCCCACACCTCTACCAAGGGCTTCCTCTCTTCCCCTCACCTGATCTCTGCTGAATGCAATTGCAGCCTCTCAGATTTTATATTGTTGCAACTCTCATGTCAGACAGAAGGGAAAAGCTATCATTTTCACTGCTATTAATTTATCTTCTGAAAAGAAATGGCTATCTTCCCAACTGCCAGATTTCAATCTTTGCAGCAAGGAGAACCTGAACTACTTCAGTGAAGGGGGACAACACAATCTCAGCTAAATCCTTCAGTTGCCACCCCTGACTCACTACAGCCACAATATTTTATCTGGTGCAGACCCACCAAATCATTCATCGCCATGGCCAGTGTCCCCCAGACACTAGGAAAGATGCTCAGCTGAACTCTCAAGGCTAGAGAAGGTATAGCTGTAATGCTGCATGTCATTTCCATAATCAATATCCTATGACCCATTTATTTTTAATAACTCTGTCAGTTTCACTTACACATTGCACAGGAACTCTGGTACCTTGCCCAAGACAGCAAGTGTAAAAGGAGAACAACCATCCAACATTAACCCAGAGAAGCTCTTTGAAAGACAGGAAGACCACCATTCTGAAGGTAGCCCTTTCCACTCCTGGATTGGAATGTCAATGTGAAAACATCATTTTATGACCATTAGATGTCAAAGGCAATTTCCAGAAGTAACAATATCTGCAAGGATACCTGGTTCATACACATCAGTGGGAGGAGATCCTCATTTAATATCACACATACTGTCTCTGTGCTATGCCCAGACTGAAACCCACATGACAAATAGAGGACAAATGTATCCTAATACTGTGTTGTTTCACAACCTTTTCTATAATCTTAACCAAGAATGGGAGTTCAAGAAACTGCGTGATAGCTGGCTAGAATGTGTGTGTATTGCTTTATGAATAAAGTCTACATTGGAAGTAAATCGGCAGTCTATCCTGCTGAAAGAGTGCGCTGATAGTACTTCACCAGTGGCCCTCACCAGCCAAGAATGGCAAAGCATGCGTTTCTAGCTGAATGTGATTAAGCATGTTATATAGTGCCAAGAGTTTCAGTTATACCTGAGAGAGAAGCAGGCATCACCATTTTGAATTAGCAACAAAAAGGACTTCCTCAATGCCTGTATCCCACAACTGTACACACGACTGCATGAAATGCAAGGTGTCAGCGAGTGCATGTGAGGCTCAGTAAGTGAGGCTTCATTGATGTTTTTTCTGTGCAGTTTCATGGCTCGTAGCTTTATTTTGTTCAGCCACACCCTGCCAGCTCAAGAGCCTCCTGTCCAAAGCTTTAAGCCATATAAGATAGGGCAGGATTTTCTAAAGCAGACAACCTTGACTCAACTACTTCTGACTAATGTCAGTAAGAGTTTTACCATTGACTGCAGTGGGAGCAGAACGAGGCCAAAGCTGAGTGCTTTTGAATAGGCTCTCAGCAGGCACACAAATAGGTTTTTCCACTTGGGAACATACAACAGATAAAAAGCAAAGAAAGGGCACAATTTAAGGCCTACTGAAGTCAATTGGAGTCTCTGGAACTCGAATTTTGGAGACAAGTATTTATCTACATTCATGCAAAGAATTATCTTCTTAAGAAGTGTGTAAATCTTCTGTTTACTACAGTTTCAACTCAAAAAAAAAATATAGTGAATCAGAAAGATACTGTTTTCCAGGGAAACGTTTTTTTCCCCCCCTACAAACAGATTTGTCTTTTGTCCTTTAGCTACTTATTTTTGCTAGCTAATATGTTTTGCTATTTCTCTCTCCTGCTCTTTTTTTGTCCTTGTCTTTTTGATTCTGTAGATGGCTACAAAATAAATACAGCAAATCTGTGTGGTACCTATTTAAAGTAGGACACAGGGCTTTCTGAGCTTTTGCCTTTGGGGCCTTATGTACACATCACTGTCACTTACTCCTCAAAAATATTATTAGTATTCCTATGTTAATTTTAATAGCAAATTAAAAGATAGTTCCACATTCATAATAGTTACATTCAATGCAGATAAAAAATTTTTAGGACAGTGGTAGTTTTGTGAATCTTGTATGCATTTACAAATACTTCCCAATATTGTACTGGATGTATACTAACAGATTATTTAATGGAAGTCTCCACCCCAACCCTCTTAAAAACTGACTGTTAGTTTTCAATCAAGAATTATCATTGCAATAAAGCAGTCACACACAACAACATTTTCCAACTAGTGACTGAGATACTACAACTACACAGAGTATTTAAGGTAGAACAAGCTCTTTGTATTATGCAGAATTTAAAGCAGCAATTGATGGACATATTGCGTGAAGTTATCAGTGATTGATTTCTCTTAGAACAGAGACTGATGGGGAAAAATAAAAAGCAAACAGCAGGGGCTGTCAGTTAGGTAGAGAAAAGCAAATGTTTTTCCTGCTTGGAGTTTGTTAAACCCAAATTAGTTTAAAATTAAATGATGGTTGATCAAGACAGGCCTTTTCCTACCGATTTTAAGTAAAAAAACAAAAAACAAAACAAAACTGTGAACCCCCACACTGTGCACTAACTTTGAGCACACTTGGATGTGTCAGTTTTACTTGCAGTGGGTGTTCCTAGAAATGCTCCCAGTGCATGAAATAACTTGAACCTGCAAAGCACTAAATAACTTCAGTTTCCACTAAAGTCAGTTCATGTGCAGAGGAAAGTTGCCTGTCACATCTGGTAGTGGATACAGTCACAAATGATTTTTCTGTAATGCCTGCTTCACAGCATTAGTAATAGATCAGAATTTACCATTCTAATTATGTTAATGGCTATTAAAAAATAAGACAACATTTATTAACAGTTCCCATGCAGTGGGATGGAAGCCAAAGGGATCTTTAATGAAGACTAGACTCAGTTTTGATTCATCACCACCAACCAGCCAAGGACCCCTGCAGCAAACCTTCTCCAGAAATTTATTACTAGGCTTCAGAAATCACAACAAAGAAAGCAGACGCAAAGACCTCATTCAGTGTGTCCAGCCTGGATTCTGAAATAAAAGTAATACAATTAAAACAAACAAACAAACAAACAAACCAGTTTCTCTGAATTTTAATACAGAAAATGCAATTGTGTTATCTCAGACAGCCTTTTGTGTTGACCACTGATAAACGTGGATTTTTAAACACCAAGTAGTACATGTAGAGTCAGAGATACCAACAGTGGGGTGGGAAAAGTTCAGTATCACAGTGCCAATGCACTTTTAGATGCTATTATCTTTTATATTTTCTTATGAAATGCAATCAAGCAATTATGTTTTTTCCACTCCACTGTTTACAAAGAATGAGTAAATATATGCCAAAAAGATCACTGAAGCCCTTCAATGGTTTAAAAAAAGCCCTAAATCACTCTTTTCACATCCCTGAAAAGCGAAAAATATTTTTCATTCTCACCTTAAATATATGGACAAAAATAAAAAGTTAGTTCTGAAAAGCAGAAAAATCACCATTTTGTTGTGGAAGCATGTTCTGCTGCAAAAAACCAACCAACCAACCAAACAAAAAACATGTTTATAATAGGACATACTTATCAAGATCACAGTTTTGCCTAGGGGTATCACGTTGCTACTATTTTTGCCATGAACACTGAGAAGCTATATTTGCTGTCTCAGACGAGGAACTATCACTTTGAATCAAAGTTGTGATCTGCTCACGTACATATCAATTTTTGCATACAAAGGTTTGCAAATACAATCTGGTAGCTTCAGCCAAGCTGTGGGCATGACATGCTCTCTGATCCTGCAATGAGCATGATGAATTCCGTGCATCTGTGCAGAGCTCCATTCACACCAATAAAGCTAAATGAGGTTGCAGGAATCTAGCTGCATGGAGATCCAGGTTGTGCTGTTCTAGCCAGTACAGTAGAAAACACAGTCTGTTTCTTAACTGGTAATGCCTGTGGGGTGAGATTGCCTGACCCGGCATCTATTTACTACTTCTGCTGGGTAGAGTGATTTAAGAGAACGTTCTTTCACTAATGCTGTCCCCATGATTCTTTAACTTGGGTACATTGCATATTTTTCTCACTGACACATCTATAAATAAGCATTTCAAGGTAATGTGATAGACTGCTTAGTCCATCCCCATTGCTCTTACTGCCTGACCAGCAGTCCTCTGTCTAGCTAGATTTTGTATACAGCCCTTGTTAGTGAAGTATCCATGCACCTTACTTTTTATTATACTTATTCTCAACACCCCATGAAATATGAAATTGCTATTACCCCCATTTTGCAGAAATAGCAACCAAAGAAGAGAGGAGCAAACAAAGCAACATATCAAATTCACTCAGAAAGGCTGTGGTAAAGTGGGGAACGTGAACGCGCATCTCATCAGGCCTAGCCTAGCACTCCAACCATTAAACTAAACCATCCTTCTGCATTTAATTACCCACAGTCTCAGTTGTGCAACTGACTCCTGTGTGAAACCCCAATAATTTCTGTGGCAGTCTAAGTGGAGCCCACACAGTTTCTACTCATTCTCAGTGTTTTCCTCTATCATAACAAGAAGCATATTTATACATTTGTATCCTCCTGCTGGCTTTTCATGCCCCTCTGACCACAAACTGATCATAGAACATGCTACTCAAATAGAATTTTGTCTCATCAATGGTTACATATACACACTTTTCCAAAAAAAAAAAAAAAAGAAAAGAAAAGCCCCTTTCTGAATGTCGTTCTGCACAAGTAGCACTCATTCCATGTGCATGTTGTCTTACAATAGACTCTGAATTACAGCTGGACCCTGAATAGAGAACAGCTTTTATGTTCAAAATTGAAGTGACTTTTAGAACATTCCACTTAGTGAACTGCCCCACACTTTGAGCTACCCTTTCTTAAGGGACATTTACACAGTCAGAAGTACAATTACCTCTAAAAGCACAGTTAAAATGCAGCTGTTTGCTCTTTCATCACAGAGATGTTAAATATGGCCAAGCAGGCTTTAGGTCATCCAAGTTTCTTAACTTCACCTGTGCCTTTCCTTGTTGTATCCTCTGCCTGAGGGATTTGGTCAAGCCCGTTCACACCTCATAATTATTTATACTTCTCCAAACAGGTTTTTAATTTATACAAGCAAATTATTCTAGGTATGCATGAAAATTAGAATGTGATAATATACTTTCACTATAGCAGTAACAAAAGAAAAAAAAACATAACTTACAAGGTGAAATAGGAAGAAAGCAGTGGGTTCTAAAACACTCCCTTTATGGCTGTAGCTGCTTGAGTCTGCCAAATATAAAGAGCTAGACCCTCCTCAACCCCCTATCCCAGAAGCCTGCTGGGAAATAAATAGGCCCTATACAAAAGGAAAACCTGAGGTGTGGGGGTAATAGCAAAGATTAGAGAATGCAGATAGGGAGGCAGAGGTGGAATAGTGCTAAGGGAGCTTAAGGTTCATGTAGAATCACTTTTTTTCTAGAAAGAAGTAGCTGTTATCAATTTTCTGCTGCTTCTGATTGCTCATGGTGTAGAGTATATATATCTCTCTAGGTTTCTATAATATGCTAGTAAATCCTTAAGAGATTAGGTTCTCTAGTGCTACAGTGTATCAAAATAACTGACTAATAGGATTTCTGAATAATAACTATCCATATGCACATGAACCCTAGGACTAATCTAGGGGGGAAAGAGTTCATGTTATGTTCTAGTTAACTTCTAAAACTTGTGTGTTTGTGTTGAGAGGAAGAAGAGGAGTACTTCTGGGGTGTAACTAGTCAGATGCATAAATTTTAAAACAGTGGAGTCTTCATGCATATGTAGCTTTATCCTATAAATCTGGGTTGTCTCAAAGGACAACACTGTTTGAACATCATTCTCTGCTTGAAAAACCTGATTTTTTTTTCATTAATATGGTCTGCTTAGGAGCATACTATATGCCTACTCAGATTTTAGAGGGGATCAATGAGTGGGAACAGACTTAAGAGCCTGATGTACCCTGAATGATTTCTGGGAATAGAGTTGGTGTAGTAGATGTCTCTCTTTAGCCAGAATGAATAGAAAGGAAGGAGTAACAAGTATAATATAAGTCAACCAGGACAGAGGACATGCTTATTTACTGATTGCTATTAAACAATGGGGAGTGCCCCCCCCCATAGTCTTATTACCTCCCAGTCTGTAAGGACATCATGTGCTCTGGAATGTATTCCTGGGTTATTCTCCATGCAGTGCTGGAGACAGAGTAATGCATAGCTTAGTCTGAGAAATCTTGTGTAAAAACAGATCAGCTAGGGTGGGCCTATACTGGGCTATTTTTATCTTTTAAAGTACTATCAGACATTAATTATCATAGTAAAGGCTGGGAAAATAGTTAGGCAGTTCAGTAAGGCACCATAGAGCTACGTCCAATTTTTCTTACTGGGGAGGCTCTGATTCAAATTCTGAGTGGTGATTAGTGTTGATTCTGAGCTCATATTAGCAACAGGAAGTGGATGGGTCCCTTTTTACTACACATGTAAGGAGGCTTTGTTTATTCTTTCATCTGAACTGAAAAAAACTCATGACATTTCTGAGTTCGTCATTTGAGAATGTGCATCATCAAAACACAGCAGGAGGTTTGAAAAATGTCACTCTTGGTAAAATCTTAGTTCATGGTGAATATTTGGGAACAGATATGGAAGGCTTGTATAATCTACCTGCACATGGTATTGTTAGGGTGTCAATTCTGAAGGGCAGTTACCTCCCCTCCTTGGAGTAGTAGAGGTATCAGTTATTGGGAAATTTATCTGTATGAGTCAGATGTTTATTTTTTATGGGTCTTCAGTGTGGCTACTTGTACTTTAAGCTAAGCAAATACCTAAAATTTGGAAAGAGAAAGGCTTAACCAGGCCAAAAAAAGGGGTGGGGGGGACAGGTCACATCACTGAAAGGAGGGGGGAAAAAAGGCAAAACAAAAACGTGGAGCTACTAAGATGTTTGCCTATCATTGCTCTGCTCACTTTTTATTTGACTCCTGGAATCTACATATCTAAGACTGATAAAAAAGCAAAATGAGTGTATGAATGGTAGACATTTCATTAATCCTTTTTTGTTGTTGTTGTTTTGCTTCAGTGAAGAAGACTGACTTTTTTCTTGCTGCAATTTCTTCATGGGAGGAGGGATCTGAGTGATGTGATAGCAGTTGTGCCTGCTCTATCAGGTCAGGAAGAATGCTGCAGGCATAAGGTAACTTAGGAAAAACACAGAGATCATTGAAGAACTGGATGACTGTGGAATTGACCATGGTTTTGCTAAGTTGAACTGAGTGTTGCTCATGCAATGGAAGAAGCAGCAAGATTAAACTGAAAGGGGCAGAGTTATGTATATCTTTGAAGAGGAAGGGTGTTATGTTCATGGAATACAGAGATAAGTTAGATGAAAATATAAATAGTCTTACTGTAAGATTGCAATATAATACTATGTTAGAATAACAGAAGGATGCAAACCAGAGAGAGAGAAAGCAGGCTGCTCCTTAAAGCAGACAGGCATAACTCACCCCAATTGTACTCTAGCCGATTGCCTCTGCTGGATCTAGCTCATTTGCTTCCCTACAGAGTCCACAAGTCTGTGAGCCATACCAGGAACATCTCCCTCCTCCCCCCAAGAAATTAAAGTGAGATACAAATTTAACACCATTTTCAATACACCACAAAGGGGAGGGAGAAGTTTAAATACAATACAGCAGAGCAGAGAGAGAGCTAACCAAGGGAGTCATAAAATTAGACAGAACAATAAATAATAAACAGTAAAGAATAAAACAGAAGAAGATTGCCTTGGCAGTTGTATTTTGCATGGAATGAGATTTCACTGGTGGTGTTAAAGGGACCAGACATTGTAAAAATCAAAATGAAGACCAGAGTGTGGAATGAAGGTTCTGAAGCAGAACCAAAAGGAAAGATCTGATCTTAGAGAAGCTGTGGCAGAATAAATTACAGGATTTGGTCCCTGTTTGATAGCTAAAACTATGATTCTGTAGTTATTTATGCACACATGTGCACTGAGGTTTATTTTACACAGCAGCTGGATCCTCTGGAATCTTCAGTGACAGAAAGCTGTTCATTTTACCACCTGGAGTATTGATTTGCTTTTCACTTTGGATGCACACTGATATGCAAAGACCAGGGTTTGTTTTCCTTTTTTGCCCCTGAATTACTTTTCAATATCATACCCTCAGTCCATGTCCCATATTTACTCTTTTTTTTTTACATGAGTCACTTTAGACATTAATTTTTCCTGCTTTTATATTGATCATAATCCAGCTACACCAGTTTCATAAATGCAATTCACTTTGCAGTTGGTTCTCAGTATTATGTTCCCCCTGCATTTCCAGAACTCCACCCCTTGTTTCTCCAAAACATAATATAATATAAAGCTATCTTTTTTTAATATAGTGCAGTTTTTCTTGCTGTCTGGCTGTTTTATTACAACATCATTTATCTTACAGAATACATCTGTGCTTCCTCACTGCCTGCATAACTACCAGTAATGAATGTAAAGTCACTTTGATAGTTAGAAAAGAAGAGTTAGGAATGGCAGTTTGGGGCAGGGGGGAGTTAACTGTGTTAGTATCTTTTGAACAAACAATGAAGAGTGTCGTGGCACCACAGAGACCAACAAAAAGGTTTTTGGGGATAAGCTTTCATGGTCTGGAACTCAGTTGTCAGATGAGGAATGATGCTGTGGCTTAATACTAGTGGAGAATTCACACCTGGGTAGGGGGACTAGTACTTGGCCAGTGTACCACTTGCTGAAATATCTCCCCTGGTATAAAAAGGAAAACCAGTACTTTCCCCCTTTGACAGCAAAACATTAATATCTGAAATAAGGCAGGAGTAACCAACAATACCCCAAAACTAGACTTAAAAGTATCAGCTATTACATATTGACTGAATTAAAAAATACACACAGCTTTGGGTGATTTCTGCATAGCATTGCTGCACAGCTGTGTGCCTGACAAGAGGCTTCATTCTGCCTCATGCCCAGCTTCCCTGGCTAGGTAGTCACCATGAGCTGCTAACACTAGCCATGAACTCAAGCTACACTCACAAGCAGCAGTCAGGACTGGTAACTGTACGTGACCAACTCCAGTATAACTAGGGTATGTGTGTGTACAGGTACTACATATTAACTATTGACATAATTGGTTTTGTTCTCATAATAAAGGTGGTATATTTCCTTGTCCCCCTGAATAAGACCCTTCTAGTCTTTTCATTTTCTAACAAGGGTGGGCAATTAGGCAGCTGGTTGATGACAAATGTTAATAGAGAGAGAAAGAAGAAATAAAATTTGAGGTTGGTAGAATATTAAAGTCAGTGTCACTTCTGCTTCCTGTCTAAAATGGGAAGAAGTTGATGTGATGAATCATCTCCCCACTTGCCAAGAATTTCACCTGCCTGCCAGGCTTTTTCAGATGCTGAAATGTTCTGCTTTCTTCTCCCCAGTCCTTTCAATTTCTATTTTTTCCTGACCAGCTTCTAAGTTTTCATTAACAAAGTTTACGGAACACTGAAAATTAGGAGCAACATCAAACAACCCTAATAATAAAACAATGCAAGGGATAATCCTTGACCAGTATGGGGGTGAGCCTATGTTTATGGAACAGTGATTCCCATCTACATACCTCCTATCATATACTTTAAAACTAGCATGTCACCTAGGCTGTGTTCACACAGCCCTCTTATTTCGAAACAACAGAGGTGGTTTCGAAATAAGATTTAGGCTGTTCACACAACACACGGTTGTTTCGAAACAAGTTAAACCCCATGGGGGACAAAACAACTTTGTTTCGAAATGATTGTTTCGAAACAACGCAATGCGAACATGTTGTTTCGAAACAACAGTGATTTGTTTCGAAATAACTGTTGCCTGAACCTGCTATTTCACTTTGAGCTTCTTTCCTTAATTCAAATTAACAAACTGTTAATTCGAATTAAGTTATTTCGAAATAAGGTGTTATTTCGATACAAGTTGTTTCGAAACAACCATATCGAAATAACCCCCTGTGTGTGAACACAGCCCTAGAACCCACAGATTTCCTGTCAATGATCTAGCAAACTGCTTATATGACTTTCACTATCATAATGCCTTACATCCATTAATTGGTTTTAGCCTCACAAAACTCTTTGGAGGAAGACAAAGGCAATTCCCATTTTATGGCCAGGAAATGGAGACAAAGGAGTAAACTAAGTAATTTACACAACTGTAGGAAGCATCTGACTGAAATTAGAAGTGAACTCAGATCCTTCTAATGATTGCTAAGCATCATAGTCACCAGCCCAGCCTTCCTGCCCAAGATATGATACATTAAATATTTTGTTCTTTTCACTGAAAATCAAGCTGGTAAATTGTGTGGTCCATTCCCTAAAATTTCAATATCATTATTAATTTAGGGAAAAAGTTCTAATTTTTGTTCTGGGTAAATTAGATTCAGAGTAGTCTGACCTCAGGTATTTCCCTTGATCTTCTGTTCTATTCTAAATTATTTCATAGTAAAACTAGTTAACATTCATCTGTACAGTCCATTAGGGACCCATTACCTTGACAAAATCCACCAGTTTTATATGTAAAATTCCATATGGGAAAATGAATATACAGTTAATGGTGCTGTAAGTCACTCAAATCTACAATTCAGATATAACATGATCAGTGTAAATACAAGAGGTTTGAGTCTCCCCCTACTCCATGATCCAACACTGCATATATTGTAAGATCTGTTCCCTATGCCAATAAAGTTTTTTTTTTCTTTTCCACATGGTATAGCACAGTGCATTGGTGGTAGATCTAAAAGAAAAGCCTGTTTTGTTTAGAGAAGTGGGAGATAATGTTCTCTCTACTGGTGGATGATAAGTATCAAAATGAACCTTGATTTGTTTCAGTGCATAGAGAAAAGCAAGTATATATACACAGTGAAAATCTAGATGCATGGTTTTCAGCAGATGAGAAGAATGCACTAGAACTCCATAGGGCTCTGCCCAAATTGTCTGGTATCCTGCTGGCTGTGTGTATCTTCTCTAATTAGATTATAAATGCCTAGGTAATAGTATGTGTCTGTTTGTTCTGTAAGGTGCTTCACAGTTGCCTTGTTATTCTTAAAAAAAAAAAAAGGTAACCATGTGCATAGACTTTCAAAAAAAACTAGGTGCATGCATAAATTGGTTTAAAATTATCTAGGTCTATGATCAGTCAGATCAATGTACAGACTTTGCATGGGACCACAGAAGTAGGATTTCCAAAAGATCTTGTGTGAGACTGAGGTATACTTTCTTTCATGTCTTTAACCCCTGAAGCCTCTGCAACTCAAAAGGACACTATCTTTTTTTTTTTAAAGCTTCTAGAAAGAATTTTGAAATGATGTCATCCACATAGTTTCATGAAAAAAAAAATCAGTGAACAGTAATGACAAGTTTGAGTGCTGGTCTGAATGTTGCAAATTTTAAAATGGGCATGATATAGACCATGTGGCCAAGTTAATATGCCCAACCTGTATCTTGTCATGAATTCATTCAATTTCCTTTGGGAAGGACAGTCATGCCTGGACTTCACACAACTTCTTTGGCCAGAAAGCTCAGCAATAAATATTAAATATGTGCCTTTTACTCGTTTGTTGGGCTTTTGAATGGGAATCTGTAGATTGGGGAATGGCAGATAGAACAGGGAAAAGGCTTGCACAGACTATTTTGGATTTCACACAAAATGTGTGATACCTTTCACTGAATGAGAACACTGTGCCAGACACCACTCTTTTGAATTCACCATCCTCCGCTGGTCAATTGCTTTTTCACATGATCCGTGGATGCCCAGTAAGGCTTCCCATGTAACTTTTTAAATGGCTGGTGTTTCATGACTCTGTAGAGAATATGTGTGAGGTAGAAATTAGCTGTGTCAAGACTGAGCTGACTATGAGCCTTGTGGGTGGATTGAAGATAAGAAGAAGGAAGAGTTTCAAGGTCCTATAAGTGCCATACTGGAACAAGATAAGGTATAAGACAAATACTTCAATGTATTGGAAACCACTTGCTCTCACTGTTATAACTGCTCAGTATTGCCAAAGAACAATACCAATAGAAAATGATTGGTCATACTGGGAAACCTGTTAGTCATATATACCACCAGCTTTTTGTGCATGCCTAAAAATATATTTATCACTTATCTTAACTGGGTCTCTAACTTTTTAAGCTGTGCACTAGTGCAGGTACAGGAAGAAACATCAGTAAGGTGCAGCAGCTAATGAGAGTGGTCTTTGCATTCCTGTCTCAGCTTCTTGGGTTACCACTTCTACCACTGCAAGAGAAGATGTACAGTGAGTCAGCCTCCTGTTCACCAGACCTACAACCATATGACAAAGCTTGTGATTCTGCACTATGAAATGACCAAGTTAAACCCCTCCCCCAGGGCTTTTAGCCTTTTGCTGTCGTTGCTCCTATGAGCTGTCTGACTTTCTGTTTCCACAGACCTGTGGTGCTACTGAGCAAGAAATGACTCCTCCTAAGTTCTGTCTGTGGCATATGGTTTTGAGGTGGATTCTTTATTTGACTGCTTATGTTTTTCTCTCATACCTTAGCTCAAATTTTGAATGTGGTTGCAAATTAAGGATGACTAACTTCGAATACATGGGGCCTCACAATCAGAGGTGCTGAATTGATATTACCATGTAGGCTGTAGCAGACTTTTCAATTTCTGTGTGCTGTAGTTTCTCAAGGGGGAAATGAGTCATACTGTGTTAACATGGATTACAATGAGCACCCTTAATTTTTATTAAAGTCTACAGAAGCTGTGAGAGGTCATGACAACTGAAAATTAGACTGAGTTTGTCCAACTGGCCAGCCAAAAACTGAGGCAATGAAAATTAGTGGATAGTCTCTTGAAAATGTTGGCCATTCTCAGCAAAATGCACAGCAGTGGTCTAATTATTGCTAGAAATGTGAGAAAAGCAAAAGATATTTTCCTTATGCCTTGGATGAGTGCTCACTCCAGATCTAATAGCAAATAACATATAAAGTAGCTCATTACATAAGGGTAGGTCAATGCAGTGTAATTGCTGATTGGCAGTGTCTAAGGAGAGGAGGGGAATTATGTGGATTTGAGAAATCTATTTTCCATCATGAAGACCACAAACCAGGGCTTAAGTCATTCTTGGGCTTGCCAGGGCTGAGCCTGAGCACCTCTAGGCTTGGCAGTTTATAGCTCCAGCACCTCTGAGCTTGTTTTTTCACTTATGAATGTAAAAAAAGAATTGCTTGAGCCTTAGCACCTTGTTGATTATAAATGTAAACACTGCCTCAAGTCTAAAAAATATAAGCAGTAGAATGGTGATTATCTCTATCAAATAATAATTTGCTTGTCATGGAATGCCAGAGGTTGTAATTACTGACAACAGACCCTAAATCTAAAGGGCAAAATTTCAGGATTTTGATAAGAATTATCAGTTTAGGAACATCACAACCCTTGCAAAAATATCCAAAAAGTAATGGTATGGCTCACAGAGAGATTCAGACAATGGAAAATCTGTTAAAGAAAACCTAACATAAAAACAAAGCCCAATATTTATCCTTGCTGTATCTCAGAAATATAGCAGAATATGACTTCCCCAGGACAGATAGTAGTAAACAGACAAATATCTTAATTATAAATAGAGCTATAACAGTAGTAACAAACAAAAATCAAAATTTAAAAACCCATCTGTGTAAAGTTAGACATCGAAATACCTACACAGATATCTAAATAGGTGGACTTAATGGCAGTGGGAGAGAGACATCCTTGCCCAGTGGCTCTCCCTCAGCTAGGCTAGACGGTTGTTCTTTATACTTTCAGATATTTTCAGATTCTGCCTTGCTCCTCTCCTTTGGCAAGGAAGGTATAGTCTTCCTGGACCTACACATCAGGTTGTGGCTAGTGGTCCATCCTTGTCAGCCTCTAGAGGACCCTCAGCCCCCTCAGTTCAACCTCCTTATTATTTTTTAGCTTTTGCCACTGTAAAAGGTGAAAAAAGAAGAAAGAAACTGAAAAGAATGGGGAAAAGTAAAAAAAAAAAAAAAGTCCCAAATCTATGAATGTTTAAAATGAAAAAAAAAATCAATCATCTCTATTAATAAATTCTGTTACATTGTTTAAATGAGTGACATGCCTCCAATAAAGTCATGCAAATTTGCATATGTGGATGATCTTGGCATGGCAATGTAATCAAGTACCCTTATTGACATCTAGTCCTTCTTGACAAGGGACCTGAGTAGCATGGAGGAATATTTCTGGAAATGTAGGCCCAATCCAAATCCTCACAAAACAACAGTCACTGAATTCCATCTTGATAACTGCAATGCTAGGCAAACTTGAAAGTCACCTTCTGTGGCAACACTGTGTGACATGACCCCATTCCAAGTTATCTCAGAGTGAAGTTGCATCCACAACCATCAGAACACAGTAGCAGACAAGAGGAAGACAAGAGTCAATTTGGTCCCAGTATTATTAAGCAAAAGCTGGTAGGCATCAGCATCAGTGCTACGGACATTGGTGATAGCCCTTATGTACTCCATTACTGAGTACTATGCACCAGCATGATCCAGAAGTAGCTATATTTGATTCGTTGATGAACACTGCAATGTGGTGCATCCCTAGAAAATTCAAGTCGCTAACTTGGCTGCTGGTATTGTTAAACATTGCTCCCTGTCTATTTGTCTCAATGCCACAACCCTTTAGGAATTGCAGAGGAGTGTGGAAAAATAAGTCTTCCTGTCCACCAGCACCTTAACAACATCCCTCACCACTGCTTGAACTCACATATGCCTTTTTGAATCTTCATAGAATCAAAGGATTGGAAGGAACCACATGAGGTCATCTAATCCAACCCCTTGTAAAAAGCAGGAGCACTCCCACTAAATCATCCCAGCCAGAGTTTTCTCTAACTATGCCTTAAACGTTTCAAAAGACGGAGATTCCACCTCTTCCCTAGGTAAGCCATGCCAATGCTTCACCACCATCCTAGTGAGAAAGTTTTTCCTAATATCCAACTTTGACCACCTCAGCTGCAGCTTGGAACCACTGCTCCTTGTTTTGTCCTCTTTTACTACTGAGAACAACCTAGCTCCCTCCTTTGTGGAGCACACCTTCATGTAGTTGAAGGTTGCTATCAAATCCCCCCTCAGTCTTCTCTTCTTGACTAAATAAGCCTAGTTCTTTCAGTCTCTCCTCATAAATCATGTGACCTAACATGCTAATCTTTTTCATTGTGCTCCACTGGACTTTTTCTAATTTGTCCACATCCTTTCTGTAGTGCAGAACCCAAACCTGGACACACTATTCCAGATACGGCCTCACCAGAGCTCAACAGAGGGGAATAATCACATCCTTCGATCTGCTGGCAACACTCCTACTGATGCAGGCCAATATGCCATTGGCCTTTTTGGCAACAAGAGTACATTGCTGACTCATATCCAACTTCTCATCCATCATAATCCCCAAATCCTTTTCTACAATGCTGCTACTTAACCAATCGGTCCCCAGCCTATAGTAGTACATGGGATATTTCCATCCTAAGTGCAGGACTTTACACTTGTCCTTGTTGAACCTCATGAGATTTTGTTTGGCCCAAAGCACCAATTTGTCTTGGTTTCCCTGAATCCTATCCCTGCTCTCCAGTGTGTTTACCACTCCCACCAGCTTGGTGCCATCTTCAAATTTACTGAGCATGCAATCTATCCGATTACCCAGACCATTAATGAAGATGTTGAAGAGCCTGATGTTCCAGCCAGCTTCTATCCACCTTACAGTCCATTCATCCAAACCGTACTTCTTTAACTTGCTTACAAGAATGCTGTGGGAAACAATATCAAAAGCTTTGCTAAAGTTGAGGCGTATCATATCAATGGCTATTCCCACATCCAAATATCCAGTCATCTCATCAGAGAAGGCAATCAGGTTGGTCAGGCATGATTTACCCATGGTGAATCTATGCTGACTGTTCCTGATCACTCTGTTTTCCTCCAGGTATTTCAAAATGGATTCTTTGAGGACCTGCTCCATGATTTTTCCAGGGATTGAGGTGAGGCTGTTGGGTCTGTAGTTCCCCAGGTCTGCCTTTTTTTCTTTCTTGAAGATAGGCACTATATTTGACTTTTTCCAGTCCTCTGGACCTTCTCTGTTCACCATAAGTTTTCAAAGATAATGGCTAGCAGATCTGCAGTTGCATTGTCCAACTTCCTCAGAACCTTCAGATGCAGTTCACCTGGCCCCTTAGACTTGTGCAAATCAACTTCTCTAAGTAGTCCCTAACCAAGGGGTTTCAAACTCAAAATACCTCAAGGGCCACATGAGGACTAAGACATTAGCCCAAGGGCTGCACCACACATAAGGACTACTACAGTGGCCCAATGACTGCACCACTGATACCATTTCATACAATGATATTGCAAAAATTGATAGCAAAAGTGTAGTTATGGGCTGCAATAAATAAATTTACGTCCTGCATGTGGCTCTCGGGCCATGAGTTGAGACCCCTTCCCTAACCTGACCTTCCATCACTATAGGCTGTTCTCCTCCTCTCCAGTCTGTGTTACTTAGTATAGTAGCCTGGGGGCTGACCCTGCCTGTGAAGACTGAAGTAAAAAAAGCTTTGAGTACTTCAGCGTCTTCCACATCATCCACTATGAGGATACATGCCCTGTTCAGTAAGGGGCCTACACCATCCCTGATCCTCTTCCTGTTACTGACATGCTTGTAGAACCCCGTCCTGTTAGGCTTCACATCCTTTCCTAGCTGCAACTCCATTTGCTCTTTCGTCTTTCTCATTTTGTCTCTGCAGGCCCGAGCAATATCTTAATACGACTCCCTAGTCATCTGTCCAAGCTTCCACTTCTTGTAAGCTTCCCCTTTGTGCTTCAGCTCACCACAGAGTTCTCTGCTATGTCACACTGGGCACCTTCCATATTTCCTGTGCCCTTAGTAGGGTTTCTTTAAAACAAAGCCAGCTCTCTTGGATGCCTTTCCCCTTCAGATTAGCTTCCCAAGGGATCCTGCCCATCAGTTCCCTGAGGTAATCAAAATCTGCTTTTCTGAAGTCCAGGGTCTGTGCTCTGCTTCTTTCCTTTCTTCCTTTCATCAGGATCCTGAACTCTACCATCTCATGGTCACTGCTGCCCACGTTGCCATTCATTTCTACTTTCCTGATCAATTCTTCTGTTTGTGAGCAGCAGGTCAAGTACCAGGCCTCTAGTTGGTCCCTCCAGCGTTTGTACCAGGAAGTTATCTTCACTGCTCTCTAAAAACTTCCTGGATTGTCCGTGCACAATTGTATTCCCTCTCAGCAGACGTCGGAGTAACTGATGTCCGCCTTGAGAACCAGGGCCTGTGATCTGGAAACTTCTGCTAGTTGTCCATAGAAAGCCTCATCCACTTCCTCCTTCTGGTCTGGTGGTCTACAGCAGACACCCACCACAACATCATCCTTGTTGCACTCTCCTCTAAACTTAACCTGGAGACTTTCAACAGGCTTGTCTCCAATTTCACAGTGGAGCTCTGAGCAGTCATAAAACTCTCTTACATATAGTGCTACTCCTACACCTCTTCTTCCCTGCCTGCCCTTCCTGAACAATTTATTCCATTGATTACAGTGCTCCAGTCATGCAAGCTATTCCACCATGTCTCTGTTATTCCAATTACATCATCGTTCCTTGCCTGTGCCAGTACTACCAGTTCTTCCTGCTTGTTTCCCAGTCTTCTTGCATTTGTGCACAGGCACCTAATATCCTGGGCCAGTTGCCCTACTTTCTTCTGCCACCTGTCTCTGTTGTTGCATCTTCCTCCTTGGATTTTCTCCCTGTGTTCGCCTTCCCTACTCACCTCAGGGATCAGGGCTTCATTAGGACACCTAAGACACTGATTTGATTTTCCCCTCAGTTCTGACTAGACTCTCTCTTATCCATGCTGTTACAGCCCCAGATCCCCCCAGGTTCCATCCTTTCCTCCAGGTCTCCCTTATTGTGACTTACCTGTGAGCTTTGGCCATCTTCCCCCTTCAAATCTAGTTTAAAGCCCTCCTCACTAGGTTAGCCCGTCTACATCCAAATATGCTCTTCCCCTTCCTTGAGAGGCGGAGTCCATCTCTACCTAGTAGTCCTTCTTCCTAGAACAGCATGCCATGGTCGAGGAAGCCAAAGCCCTTCTGGTAACACCATCTTCACAGCCAGGCATTCACCTCCAGGATACATCTATCTCTGCTCAGACTCTTACCCTTGATCAGAAGAATCAAAGAGAACACCACCTGCACACCAAAATCCTTCACCCATGCTCCCAGAGCCCTGTAGTCACTTTTGATCTGTAGAGTGTTAAATCTCACAGTGTCATTAGTGCCCACATGGATGTAGTGGGGTAGTAGCCAGAGGGCGGATGATTCTGGACAATCCCTCCCTCATGTTTAAACTTCAGTTACACAGCTTCAAGCCTGATGAAGCTTGGAAAGCCAAACACAGTTTACAAGAAGTTACAGATAAACACCTCATAAAGACCCAACACAGAAGATTTCTGGCTTTGATCTCTCCCAGAAGCTTATGGGCAAACCTAAACTGCATCTGCACAGACCATGAAAGACTCTCCAGTATATAGCTGTGGTCACCTAGAACAAAGGAACATACAAGAACACAGTGCTCAATTCACACATATAAAGGAGCTATCACAGCAGTACACTCTGCTATGGTGCTACTCCAGACACAATTATCTGGCTTATCTATCTTAATGTAAAGTGATAGTTGTTACATCATATTTACGTCAGCCATACAAAGAAGAAGAGTTATGTTACAGTGAATTACACACTGTATGGAGGCACTGAGGGTCTCATAGTATTAGGTCTTACTGGCTATGTCTACACTACAAAAGCTAAGTCGACTTTGGTAAGTCAACTTAATAAAATCTACTTAAGGTCATCTTTATTACATCGACTTAGTGAGTCCGTCCTCTCTTAAGCTGACTTAACAAAGTTGGTTAAGTCAACTTAAGAAAGTATCCTAATTAAAAATGTTTTTGCTTAAGTCAATTTTACTTAGTCGACTTAAGCAGGCACATGTTATTACATAGGGCCTCTTCAGTTGACTTACATGACCACGTTGCATTAAGTTGACTTAATAAAGTTGACTTAATGCCTAAGTCGACTTAAAGCATAAGAGTTATTAAATCGACTTAAGGAAGCCCTTAATGAACTCCAAATATGGCCAGGGCTTTGCTTAAGTTCACTTAAGCCCATAGTGTAGACATACCCACTGAGAGCATTCACCAGGTTTTATGTCATACTATAAATGAGAAAACTAAATGCTACACTAAATATTAAACCTGCCATCACAATGCATTTATCCACTTATACAAGGCTGTAGGACTCATCACTGGGGGACATGCTTTGAAAGGCTAGTGTATCATTAGGGAAAATGGATGTAAAAGCACTAATTTACTATCATAAGCAAGTCAAATATATTCTTGTCCAGAACTTTAAATGTTTTTGTTCTTTTAAATCAAGCTTGTGTATGAATTATCTGATATTGTTTAAATGATTAAAACTTCACTACTCTTGTGTCCTCGAGAGTTAGAAGTCCCTTGCACTTGTTATACAAGTTGGTACTTAAGGATGCATTTATCTTTTTATGCAATAAAGATTTAATTATTGCAGTCTGCATTTTTATAGGTTATACCTAGATCTGAGGGAACAGAGCTTCCTAAAAGAACTAGAAAAGAGTGAAGAAAGTATCATGTATATAAGCCTGCCTTGATCAATGACCAGACCTAATTTCTTCGAAGCATCTGAGGAAGTGGGACCTTCTCCCATGAAAGCTCATGCAAAAAATAAATCTGTTAGTCTTAAAGTGCCACACAACTCCTTGTTGTTTTTTTACTGGACTAGACTAACATGGCTATCCCTTTTGAAACAGACCTAATTTACCTGTATATCACTTACCAGCAGGGTGAATTTAACCCCTGCTCCCAGAAAATCATAGTCTTTGTACCACTTATTGCTCTTATGACCTTAAATTTGATTCATGAAGTCCAAAATAATCAGTGAAATTTCCTTTTACTATGATAATGGATCCAATTAACTCTTCCCAAATCCAAAAAGAATTCAATATTCAAATGTCTCAAACTTTCCTTCTCAAGGAATACAGTCCAGTTACAGTTTGGACCTGGCCTTTAAAGAGATTCTCTACTTCAGATATTCTGAAGCAGTGCACGGTTGGGATTTGCAGATTCTTAATCACATTACTGGTTTTGTCAAAAATCATTGAAGTCTTAGCTCTGTCAAAAATAAAAACTTTTGGGTTTCCTTTGTAATGAGATGGGTGGGTGATTGATTGCTCGACCAAATATGGTTTATCCATTGTAAACATGAGAACATGGCAGAAATATATATATATATATATAAAATTCCCTTCTCACCCTTATGGGTGGTATGTGTCATCCTCAACCTCGGGTCCTCTACCAGAGGCCTGGGAGTTTGAGGGTTCTGCGCAGTATCTTAGCTGTCCCTAGCACTGCACTCTTCTGGACAGAGAGCTCTGATGTTGTTCCTGGGATCTGTTGGAGCCACTCTCCCAGCTTAGGAGTCACAGCCCCGAGTGCTCCTACCACCACTGGGACCACTTTGGCCTTCACTTTCCACATCCGCTCTAGTTCCTCTTTCAGGCCCTGGTACTTCTCCAGCTTCTCATACTCCTTCTTCCTGATGTTGCTGTCACTTGGCACTGCTACATCAATCACCACCGCTGTCTTCTGGTCCTTGTCTATTAGCACGATGTCTGGTTGATTGGCCAGTACCTGCCTGTCTGTCTGGATCTGGAAGTCCCACAGGATCTTAGCCCTGTTATTCTCCACGACCTTCTGTGGGATCTCCCATCTGGTCTTGGGAGGGTCTAGCCCATACACTGTGCAGATGTTCCTGTACACAATGCCAGCTACTTGGTTGTGCCGTTCAGTGTATGCTGTTCCTGCCTGCATCTTACATCCTGCCACTATGTGTTGGACTGTCTCTGAGGCCTCTCTGCACAGTCTGCACCTTGGGTCCTGTCTAGTGTGGTAGACCCCTGCTTCAATGGATCTGGTGCTCAGTGCCTGTTCTTGTGCTGCTATGATCAGTGCCTCAGTGCTGTCTTTCAGTCCAGCCCTTTCCAGCCACATATACAATTTCCCAATGTCAGCCACCTCAGCTATCTGTCGATGGTACATTCCATGCAGGGTCTTGTCTTGCCATGGCACTTCTTCTGCTTGATCTTCCTCCCATGTCTGCTGCTG
>ML681992.1:36781917-36893185 GCA_007922195.1 Podocnemis expansa
AAGATCAAGCAGAAGAAGTGCCATGGCAAGACAAGACCCTGCATGGATGCCAAGGTACTTGTAGCTGGTCTGTATGTCTGCTATGTGGCCTGCTGGTAGTTCCACCCCATGCTGGTAGTTCCTCCGCCAGCTTGGGGGGCAGCAGGGGCGTTAAAGCCCCTGGGGTGAAGTGCCCCGCTGCCCGCTCCTGGCGGGTGCTTGCAGGGGGCTGCGGGCACCCGCCAGGCGAGGCGCGGTGCCTGCAGCCCTCTGCAGGCACCCACGGGGTGCAGTGCGCCTTTGCACTGCACCCTGTGGGTGCCTGCAGTCCCCTCCCCAAGTGAAATAGCAGGTCCACACTGTGGACCTGCTATTTCACTCCCTTATTTTGAAGGCACCATTTTGTTATTTCGAAACAAGTTATTTCGATATAACAGGTTATATCGAAATAAGTTATATCGAAATAACTTGTTTCGAAATAACAAAACCGTGTGTAGACATAGCCATAGAGTGGCCACAGTCCCTGAATGCTTGCTAGTTTAGCTGTTCTGCTTCTAAGCCTGACCCACAAAGCAGTTCAGTGGCAGCTCAATGTACACCACGCTGATAACTATGCTTGCTTTGCTTCAGTCCTTGCTCCTGCTTTGCTCCAAACCTTGTTCCAGCCTGTGTTCCCCATCCGTGATCATCTCTGGATTCAGATTTCTGGTTTTGATCCCTGCTTTGCCTGGCTTCTGACTCTCTGATATTGATCATAAGAATGTCAACACTGGACAAACCCTTGGTCCATCTATCCTGGTATCCTCTCTTCAGCCAGAGACCAACGTCAGATACTTCAATGGGAATTAACAGATCAGGGCAATTATAAAGTGATCCGTCCCCTGTGTTCAAGTTGCAGCAGCTGTCTGTCAGAGGTTTTGGGACCCCCACAGCATGAGCTGATCATCTTGACTAATGGTGATTGATGGACCTGTCTTCCAGGAAATAATCTAATTATTTGTTGAACCCAGTAATACTTTTGGTGTTCACAGCTTCCCTTGACAGCAAGTTTCACAGACTGTGCATTGCATAAAGGAGTACTTCCTTCTGGTAACTTTAACCTGCTGCATCTAAATCTCAGTGAGTGAACCCTCATTCCTGTGTTATGTGACAGAGTAAATAACATGTCCTCCTTCAGTTTTTCCAAACCATTTATGAATTTATAGATCTCTATCCTATGTCCAAATGTCATATCCTTTCCAAGCTGAACAGTCCCAGTGATTTTAGTATCCCCTCATACAGAAGCTGTTTCATACCCCTAATCATTCATGTTACCCTTCTTTCTACTTTTCAATGTCTAATATACTTTTTTAAGATAGGGTGACCAGAACTGCAAGCAGTATTCCAGCTATGAACCTACCATAGATTTCCACAGTGGAACGATGAAATGTACTGTTTTATTTATTCTTTTTTGCAGTAATTTTTAACATTTTATTAGCTTTTTTGACTGCCAATGCACTCTAACCAGATGTTTTTAGAGAACTATCCACAATGATGTCAAGACCCCTTTTTTGACATGTAACAGCTGATTTGGACTCCATAATTTTCTAACTATGATTTGGAATAAGTTTTCTATTATTAATTCCTTTGCACTTATCAGTATTGAATTTCATCTATTTTGCTGCCCAGTCACCCAGTTTTGTGAGATCCCTTTGTAACTCTTCACAGAGCTTTGGATTTAACTATCTTGAACAATTTTGTATTATCTACAATTTTTCTACCTCATTGTTTTACCCTTTTTCCAAATCACCTAAGAATATCTTGAACAACACTGGTCTCAGTACAGATCCCAGTGGCACAGCACAATCTACCTCTATCCATTTTAAAAATTGACCATTTATTCCTACCCTTTGTTTCATACCTTTTAACCATTTATTGATCAATGAGACGACCTTCCCTTTTATCCTATGACTGCTTAGTTTTCTTTTAAAGCCTTTGGGGAAAGACCAAGTCAAAGACTTTTTGAAAGTCTAGGTGCACTATATCCAGGGGTTAAAGTATAATTTGGTTGGCCCTGGAACCCTCCTAATCACATGGAGCCCATTCCAACATGGGGTGGGCCCCCTTCCGGCATGGGTGGGCACCGTCCTGCACATCTGCCCCAGCACAACCCAATTCCTGCCCTGAAGGGTTTAAAGTGTAATTTCAGGGGCCCTGGAACCCTCCTAAATTGGCAGGACCCCTCGTGCCAGTGTAGGATCCCCCACCAGCCTCTTCCTACCCTCCTACTCTCCCAGTCACCCCCAGCCAGCCCAATCCTGTCCCCCTGCCCTCCTGTCACCCCCTGAGGTGGCCCAGTCCTGCCCACCCACTCTTCCATCACCCCCTGAACTGGCCCGATCCTCTACCCCTGCTCTCCCATCATTCCCCCCAGTCAGCCCGATCCTGCCCTGTCCCCAATCCCTACCCCCACCCCCTTACCTGGACACCTGAGCAGTGTGGTTTAGCCACCTGCTGCTCCTCTGGCTGGAGGAAGTTCTTACTGAGCATGTGCAGAGGCTCTGCGAATGCTCAGTGAAAGCTTACTTTGAGAGGGAGTTTTAAAACTCCTAGCTCTGAGCAGCTCTTAGCTGACCAAAAGACTCTGTCTTCTGGCTGGCTAGGAACTGCAGCTACCGGCCATGTGACGCTGGCAGTGATCCACTCTATTTTTTGGTAGGCCCTGGAATGCAGCATTCCAACACATGCCCCTATTTTGGGGGGGACCTGGAATGCAGCTTTCCAGGGCATTCTCCTATTTTTAGGGAGTCAGCATTCAGCGGGCCCTGGAATGCAGCATTCCAGCATGTGCCCCTATTTTGGGGGGGAACCTGGAATGCAGTGTTCTAGGCCATTTCCCCTTTCTTTACCCCCGACTATATCCACTAAAGGAGGTTTTTCCACTTATTTGTTGATGCCTGTCAGATAATTAAAATTTACAAATTCATGTTGACCCTTCCGAACAACTAGTGTTCATGTATATGTCAGATAAATCTGATGCCAGTATCTGGCTCTGTTTTATGACTCTGGTTTTCTCACCAGCTTTGGCATTTGGCTTCTATTCCTCTGGAATTGACCCTTGGTTTATACCTGAACTCTGCCCACCTTAGACCTAGCTTTAACCGGTAGGCTGAACTTTTGCTTCCACTACTAGATTTGACTGTCTAGGGTTGGTGGGTGACAGCAGGGCCTTGATTCAGGGGATAAAGGCTTCAAAGTTAAACTTAAGTATTTAAAATGCTTTATTGCAAGTTAAGTGCTTTTCTGCATCAGGACCCGCACAAAGAAAGGCAAGTGGGAGTGAATGAGTGAGGAACTGAAAGGAGGGGGGATGAATGTGTGAGAGAAAGGCTGGAATATATTTTCTTGAAATAGATTTGTTGTCATATGAAATTGCAGCCACTCACCCAAGTAGGATGATGGTGTGGTTACACCTACATACAGCTTTTCTCTAACTGGCAATATATATGTGAGAGAAACCATTTTAAAAATTGTTGTGATGTCACATTTTGCTGCTGTAGTGGACATGGGCAGTGGGGTGGAGATTACTGTGGTTACAAGTCTGGTGAATTGAGAAAGATTAGTATTAGCTTTGAATCGTAAAATGCATCCAGTAGATTAACATATAGTATTTGTGTTATTGAGAATGTCATAACTTTAAAATGCTATAAAGATAACACTGGTAAATTATCAAAGATTTGTGTGTGTCTGTGTATATTGGGCAACACAAGTATGATGCCTACTGAGACATTAGTAGCACTTTGGTTTAAAATTGGAAAGACCATCAGGGGTCAAAAGCTATATCTTGAAATTCTAAGTGGTTAAATATGCATTGATACCTAGTCACTAAACGTCAAATGAATTGCATTTATGCATTAAGCATAGGAATAAAAATGAAGTTTATACTTTTTCCTAATTCATATTGACATTTAACCTAACTTACAGGGATTGCTGCTAAATCCAAATGGATACTAATTTGCAACTGTTCTTTAAACATTATTCTGGCTTACCCTCTGGGGTCTATTATAATTTTTTCAGTTCTTTTTTAGGGCCTGAGCATCTCAGTTAAAAAAAAAAAACACTTTACACTGGTTAACCAGGTAATTAATTTAAGACTGCAAGGAATGTGGTCACATTCAATGTATTACTCACTCAGTTTTGGTTTTTCCAGTTAGCAACTTACTATTTGAGGCAAGATTAGAGCAATGACAGTTTTTGGTGCTGGAAAATATGTTTCTGCAAAGCTTTGCTTATTTAGAAGAATGATAAAGAATAGCACAAAAAATAGAATAAAAGAATAGCAGAAAGTTGGACCTTTTCATATTAACATTTATAAGATCCTAGCATATGCTATTTTTCACACAAAGTGAGATCTTCATGGGAGTGCAGTATTTAACAACAGAGATGTGCTGACAATTAATATGAAAGGTCATTGTGAAACTGGCCAGCTCCTACCCATTATCAAAATGTAATATCAAGGTACAAGAGAGCCTGATCCAAAGCCCAAAACCAAAAATCAACTTTTTGTTGGTGACATTTGACTTAGTTGATTAAAATGTAAGTCCTGTACTGCTTTGGTTTGTTACCAGCATGGAAGCATGTCATCAACACAAAAGCATGTCCTCTGGGATAATAGTCAAAACATGAAGGTATGGAAAAATCAGGAGTATGTTACACATTATTAATAATATTATTTGCATAGCTGGGAAAAGAATGGTGGATTGTGAAAAGAAGAGCTGTTCAGAGAGGAAGAATCAGGAATCAGCTGATAGACCAGGTGCTCAAGAAGAACGTAAGAAAATATAGATTGCTGTGCACCATATGCAGACCTGAGCAAAGCCCTCATCCACTGCAAAATTACATCGGATGCTAATTTATACTACCTGAGGATCTTAGTCTTCTCTAGATGGATGATCCCTATTCTTAGTTTGTCTGTTCCCTCTAGCCAAAATACAACAGGTTTTCAGGCCCAGTCCTAATAAACCAAATACATCTCTGCTGTTTTATCTTCTGTTGGTCAACTGGTGGGTTCTGTCATCATCTACTCTGTATTTAATGCCTCTTCTCCCCAATTCCTCTGAATGGTTCAGCTAGCACATTGTTGTAAAACTGTCCCTAGTGACTTTCACATGACTTTAAACAACTATTGAGCCTGTCAGTAGCTTTCATCACACATCATCCCTTTCTTGGTTTTTTGTTTCTTTTACAGCCACTTATATTTTTGCTCCCTGTGTGCAAATAAAAATAATTCTAATAACACCTTCTACATTCACCCCATGGATTCTCTCCCTTTCTTTGGTCTCTAGGTAAATAAAATGCTGTTCTATAAGGCATGTAAATTACACAAGTGAAAGTTCTCGAAGAACATTTCCTGTCCACTGAGGTCACTGACTGCCAAAAAAGACTTCCCATCCATTTATACTTTTAACTTTTTTGTTAAAGAAATAACATGGTCACAATTTTCAAAAGTGGCCTCTGATTTTGACTGCCACAATTTTTGGCTGCCCAATTTTTTGACACCCAAACTCAGAGGCTGTTTTATGCAAATGTTGGTTTATATGTATAATAATGAAATGCTGATCATCAAGGGAAAGCAAGAGCAAGACAGTCTTGTTTTACAGTTACCTGGGAATTTGGCAGCAGTTGATGGGAGTTGTGCAAGCTATACAGGGTAGCTTGCACAACTCCTACCAACTTCATAATTCCTCTTCTGCATGGCATTTTCACTTCCTTCTGCCTATGGGATACATGTTCCCATTGATGTAGTGCTATACCACTTGAAGGGGTGGTTTTTACACTTTGGCTGACTTCCAGATTGATTAAGTAGGTCGCCAATAATCACTTAATTGATTTGGGAAGATCAGTCTGGTGGCAAGGAATTTGGCCCAGTCAGTGAAGATATGCCCTAGGATTACATTTTTGGTTTTGTCTACAGGAAACTTTCCAGAGTTTAGTGTTTAGATCAGATGGAAGTACAGTTATGGCTTTTTCAAGTATACAACATACAAATTATGCAAGATTAGCCACTTTAATATGACTACTGAGGGGCAGGCATAGAAATTAAAATTTGACACCTTTTGGAGGGGCATGTTTGGTGTCTATCCCCATGCCTCTTTATGTCCCCCTTGACTCTAGGAGCAGCTCGCTGTTCTGCCTCCCTTCTGCCCGAGCAAGTGCTTGCTCCTCCCAAGCCCAGCCCTGACAGGAGACTGCTCCCAGCCTTGGGGCCAGAGGAGTTTTCTGCCTGACAGTAATGGGGGGAAAGGAAATGACATGGCCTTGCTTGCCTCCCCCTGTAGGCCTCTGAGTCTACCTTGTCAAACATTACATTGCCTCTGTATTTACCCTAGTATTACTGTTTCACCAGAGGACTGAATTTGGGGGGTAGAGGGGAGAGAAGAGATAAAACAAAAAAAGTCTTTTTGGCACTATGTTGCTTAAAATAGCTCAAACTGGAAATGAATTAATATGAGGTGGACATTGCAGATGATTAAAGAAAGGGAAAAAAATGTAGAGAACAAATGGTATTTTGATGTAAAGAGAGGCTGTGTTCTAGTAATTTTTTTCCCCAAAGACTGAATTTACAAGACTATTTTAAAAGGTTGTTAGATGAATGATTCAAGAATGGTTGCTGAGTTTGAATAAGGGAATACTGAAATTGTCATCTTGTTTTAGATGATGAGTGGGAAAATGTTAATGACATATCCTTGGTACTTAAAAAACAAGCAAAACCCCCCCAAAAAATAAGATCTTGCATTTGAAAGATAAAAGGTAAATAGAAATTGACTTGTGTAGGTTACTCAGTTGAGTACCAACGTTCCTTAATAATTGTGTCAAGGATAGAAGTTATTGAGTGAAGACAAGAAAGACATAGAAATAAAAGTTAACAGATGGCTTTGCAGATACGCTCAGTGTCCTATTACTATTCACTTTGAGGTCAGCTGTTCAAATGTGATCCAGGATGGTAATGTCCAATGTCATCATAATCAGATTTTTTTTTTATTTTTTCCCCCAGCAGTAAAGCTTCACTGAGGAACAATCCAGCTATTCAGTCATTTTGTATTGGGGATATAGGTAATCAACAGTACAGCTCACCTTAGAGCCTGAGGTATCCTGATAGTTGGAGCCCTTTCACTAACAGCAGACTTTCTGTAAGCCATGATGAGGAGAGCAGCCATCTTTTCTCTTGCTCCTAGATCTGACTGCAAGTACCTAGATGAAGTATAACATAACAAAGAGTCCTGTGGCACATTTAAAGACTGACAAATTTATTTTCCACATAAGCTTTTGTGGGCATAATCCCACTTCCTTGGATGTATGGAATGGAAATTTCAGTATGTTGGGTATATATAAACATTCAGTGAAGGGTGGATTGCAAGGTGAATTCAAACAGTTCCAGAGGAGAAGTCTGTTAGTTTAGTTCAGCAAACAAAACAAGTTCTTTTAATTCAAATAGTGTGGATGTAGGCTTTTAACAGTAGATGAGAAGGTGAGGATGTTAAAAGAGGGGAAATTGTAGATGCAATGTGGTATTCTGCTCCTATTGTGGGGAAATCTGACTAAATTTGTATGTACTGATAATTTTCTTTCCTGGAAAACATCGTTCTTCTTTCCCAACACTTTCTTTTTCATTTGCATTTGTGACTGGAATTTTTTAAAATGGGTGCCTAAAGTTAGGCTTCTAAATTCAGATTTTGGCACCTAAATAAATGGGTTCATTTTCCAGATACTGGGGTCCTAGTAAACTCCATTGCATCATGCACATATATATCACTTCCTAGCGTGCGCACACACACACACACACACATCACCCTTCAAATGAACAACTACGTTTGGAATTCACAGTTGGCTCACCCCTTGAAGAGCTCATAGCTATTCAAATGCAGTGTAGGAATAACCATTAGACAGTCTTGCTGTGAATGGCAGTTTATTAATAAAAGTTACCAGTTACTGAACTGCCAAGTAAATGTTAGGAGAACAGGAAAGTACAGAGAAAATTTCAGGAAGAGGAGAATCTCAGAGGTGTCAGAAGTGACTGACAGGTCAAAGAGGATGGGTGCTGACTAGGAAGTGGTCATTATAGAGTTAGAAAGAGCAGTTTTAGTGGAGTGAAAGGACATCAACCAAACAGCAGAAGGTCGAGGGTGGAATTGGAGGAGGAATTCTGGCCAGCAGTTATGAGATCATGTTCAATTAGTTTAAAGAAGAAAGGAAGATAGGACAGTAGCTAGAAAGGTCAGTGAGATGAAGGGTGTTGTTTGTTTCTTGGTTGTTTTTTTTTACTGTGTGTTGGGGAGGGGGGATTTATGGCAGAGGCTAAAGCATGCTTGTATTGTGACAAGAAAGAGCCAGAGGAGGGCAAGAGTTTAAGATGAAGAGTAAGGAAGCTGGTGTGATGGAGATCAGGAGATGGGATGGCACGAAGCTAGAGTGCATTGTTCCAGGGAGCAGATTTAATTTTCTGACAAAATAAGTTTTCACTCCTTTGTCTGCCTCTGTACAAAAAAAACCAATTCCATTAGGGTATGTTGAACTGGGTTCTCTTCTGGCTCATGCAGCATCAAAAGAATTATCAACTATTCCATTTTGGGTGCATGGCAGAAACAGCACACATCATTTCAACACTGAATTTGTAGTTTGATTGGTAGGTGTGGCAATTTTGAAAGCTATTTTAATCCTTGAAGGACCTGACTCCAAATGATCCTAAATGCATGGCTGTGATCACATCAAGGCCTGGGTAAGAGCTGAATAGAATTTAGTGTCTGGAGTGCAAGAACTGTTTTGGTCCTACTTCAGTAGGACCCCAAAGGCCAAGGAAGAAGAGAAGCATAGTCCTGATAATTCTTACATGTTGGCCTGTGGAGTACAGATGACTCGCAGGGAGGAGAAGGCTGTAACCCTAGAAGTGTAATAGCGTGCAAAGGCAAAATGCCTCTCTGTTCTCTTCTTGTAAATACCCCATTGAATGGGAAGCACTTAATAGTGCTTAGCCCAGAGTGAGCAAATTGGAACTCACTGTGATGTGGAATAATTCCTAAAGGGAGAAACAGGGCCATTTAATATAGTCACTTTTCGGCTATAAATGTAGTTTCAATTATATGTCTGGCTTTTGAGTCTCAAGTAGCTCACCTTATGGTGAGTGTATCAGAAATTCACTGTCTGCAAACCACTTCATCGGCCTAATCCTGAAAATAATAATAAGAATTTATGTAACACCACAAGTGTGCTAGGTACTCTGTACATAAATATTCAGACAAGTTCGCGCTCAAGTGCACTTATCATCTGAATGGATAATTAAGAAATGGGATATTGGGAAAGGGACTAAACAACAATGCAAATTGATACAGCAGTTTCAATCAGTATATGTCTTGCAGTTCTATTTGTTTAAATATATGCTACCATCTATTGTTCTTGTGGTTGTGTGACTTGTTATTTTTAAGCTTTTTGGCCATTGTATAGAGGGATATTCAGAAGGAGCATATGTGGGGGCTTCATATGAGTCAACAGCAAGAAGGTTATAGGTAGGACTGGTTGAAAATTTTCCAACTTTTTTTTTTCTAAATGGAAAACTGAGTCATTGACTCAAAAAAAAAATCTTGGTGGAATGTGTCTGTTTTCCCAAAAATTGAGTTCTAATTAGAAAATAAACACATAAAACAGTTTGAGGGTCCAATAAAAAGTTGACCTTTGTCAATATAAATGTCAATTACAAAACTTTTTGCTGTTTTACTCAATTTATGATGGTGGAAGGGAAGCCTTGTAGTTCAACTAGCTCTACTTACAGGCATAGAAGGAAGTTTGAAAGAAAATTCAAGGATTTAAGTGGGTTAAGGTCGCGTTCCTTGGGAGAGGCTCACAACTGTGATAGCCTATCCCAGAGCAGACTGTTGGAAAACAAAAGCTGTATTCACACAGCACTTTTGTTTCAAAACAACCATGTTGTTTCGAAACAAAAAAAAACACGTTCACATGACGCACAGTTGTTTCGAAACAAGGGGAAGCCCTTGTTTCAAAACAACTGTGTTGTTTCGGAACAAGTTAAACCCCACTTGGGGGCGAAACAACCTTGTTTTGGAACTCGTTTCAAAACAATGCGTGTGAACCTGTTGTTTCGGAACAAAGTGTTCCGAAACAACATTGGATCCTCAGCACCCTGGCCAGGGAACCCTTAGGACCCTGGCCAGGATGCTGAGGGCTGTTGCTCAGCCCCCGGTGGGGGGTGGGGTGATCCGCTGCAGGCTGGGCTCAGCCTGCAGCGGGGGCTGCCCCCCTAGACTGTGGCCGGTCGGGGGTGCGGGGCTGAGCCACCTCCGGCGGGTTGGGGGGGCAGCCTGGGCTGCGGGTTCAGCCCGGCACCCCCGAGCCGCCTGCGGTGTCAGGAAGCAGCCTGGGCTGCGGGCTCAGCCCAGCACCCCCAACCTGCCCGCGGTGTTGGGGGGGCAGCTCGGGCTGCAGGCTGAGCCTGGCGCCCCCGACCCACCCGCAGTGTTGGGGGTCAGCTCTGGCCGGGGGCTGAGCCACCCCACAGGGGCTCACCTCCTGCCAGTGCCTGCAGCCCCCTTTCTGGGGCTGCAGGGTGAGCCAGCAGCAGCTCACCCCCAGGGGGCTGCAGCCCCCTGCAGCACCTAACAAAATAGCATGTTCACACTGTGAACATGCTATTTCATTTCCCACTTTTTTCCCTATTTCGAACTGACTTTTTGCTAATTCACATTGTCATTTTGAAATAAGGCGTTATTTTGAAACAAGTTGTTTCGACACAACTTGTTTCGAAATAACCATGTGTGTGTGAATACAGCCAAAGGCAGACATCCCTGTAATCTTTCTTTGAACATATTTATAGTATTGTATAGTACTCGAGATTGTATTCACTGGGGAAATAGTGTCTTTATCCATGTGGGCTTTTCCTTTGATGGCAGAGAATGGGGAATTCACTTAGACTTTTGACATTCAACCATACACATAATTGGCAATTTGCTTTGAAATTAGCATTTTCTGTTAAAGTCCTTCATTAGCATTTCATAAGATTTATTTGATGGGCAATTAGTTATAAAGATATTAATCATGTAAATATTTGGTGTTATGTTGTGACAGTAACAGATAAGAGAAAACAATGCACATAACATCCCATGTAACATGCCATTTGTTTTTGTGAATTTTAAACATCTGAATACAGACTTGTACATTTAATAATCAGTTACACACATGAACTGACCAAAATACACTGTAGCATGACAGGATCAGCTAGCATCACAAAGGGCGTTAGGAAGTAATAAAGCATGCACTTGGATGGGGAGAAATGGTACAGGGATAATGAAGGAGGAGGAACTTGACATGATAGCTAGGAATTAACTATGATGGACCCTGCGGGGAAGACAAGGAAGGTACATTGGAAAAAAGAAATAAGGAGAAGTGATTTGAGAAGGCGCTGGACATAAGGGAAAAAGGGAAGTTGATATTTTTTTGAAGAAATGTTTCTGATGGATTGAAAGAGAGCTTGGCCAGAAATTGGAGAGGAGAATGTTGAAATAATTGAGATGAGTGAGGATCAGCATTTGAATAATGCTTTGGCCATGTGAATGCAGAGAACACAAAAATGAATTTAAAAGTATTGATTCATATCTTCATGGGATGCCATGTACTAGAAATGTCCGAATACTGTTAAATAATGTGTAATCCAGTCAGAAGCATCTCCAGATAAGTAGGCAATAAAAAGACAGTGGATGTGGTTTATACAGACATTGAGAAAACCATAAGACAGCAGGCAAGTACAGCTTTAATAATGGATCATCTAGTCTAAATGGAACCTCATGACACAGATAAAGATACAAAATTAATAGCAAGTGGAAGACCTAGGTGATAAGGTATATGATACATTCAGTATCAGGAAAAATAATGTAAAATGTAAGAAAGGTGGCAGTGGACATATGGCAAAAGATGGTGTGGGGGAAAACTGGTCTGGGTTCTCAACCTGGAAAGAGAAACCACAGATCATCCCCAATAATGCAGGCCTGTTCCCAGCTGAGACTCAAATAAGCGGAGAATGAGGTGTGGTTCCAAATTTTATTACTCAGCTGAATAATAAACTGACACAAAGAACTGCATCAGAGAAAAGAATAAAAAAAGCTTGCCCTACAATGATGGCTGGTGGCCTTTTATACCTAAAGCAACTACTTGGAAACAAAAAAAGTCCATTCATGTGAGTCACAGTTCTACCTATTAACAAAATTCAATTAGCAAATATTAACAAAAATTCAATTAGCAACCTTTATTAGTATTTACTTCCTATTTATTGCTTTTTTATCTATATGAAGAGTCTGCCTTCTTATCGATCTAAGACACTAGCTCCCCTGACTGTCTGTGACTTAATATACATTCTGTAATTAATGTTGTCTCAGTAATTAAGTTTAGCAAACAGAGCCTCTCACACAGAATCTCCAGGCCAAATTTACTCCATCTTGGATTAGTCCTGTTTCATCTTGTAATTTCCTTTACAATTCCCCCTTTTCGACCAAGAGTAAAAACTCGCTGGTTGATTCTTAGACATGATTTCTAACATGCGTTTGATCAATTTGTTGTCTGCAAACACAGGCCACAACCACATATTTACCACTACGTCCTAGGGCTTTAACCCTTTGCAGACACACCTGTTAATGACCAGAATATCGAGGTAGCATTTGCATAAGGGAAGCGCAGCATTGTAAGAAGCAATGAAAAACAATACAGCAAGCAATTATTCCAATCACAGCGATGAACAACTGTTTAAGCCAGGACAAATCAGGTAACCAACAAGTAAGCCAGTCCCATATTTTCTTTAGACTAAAGGAAGAATCATCCAATGACACCTTATGAAGCAGCTCGGCCTGAACTTGAATTTCATGAATGTCTGTTTCCACCCATCCATGCTGATTTATATATGCACAACAGGAGGAGTTAAACAACCTACAAACACCTCCTTCTGAAGCTAACAAGTAATCCAAAGTCATTCTGTTTTGCATTGTTTTTGAAGATACCTGATTCAATTCCTCCTGGAGAACCTGCAGAGCTTCTATTGTATTATTTGCTAATATTTCTAAGAATGCAGACATATTTACTATAGCCTTTTCTAATTCACTAACTCCTATCCAAGGTAGAAACCATCTAACAAAGGAATGAAATGCTGTTTGCCTAGTTATCAGCGGATTTACATCTCAATAAAGCTGACAGACAATTCCTTGTGTCTACCCTCGCGTTTCTTCTGAGGTGTGAACAGTTACTGCTGGGATAACAGCACCCAGTGTACAGCTGCCCCACCACCCGGGAGGAAGAGTTTTATAAGCAGTATGATTGCATATCCAATATCAGCCCGAGCCTTCAGGAACTGACCACGGGGCGGAACTAAGTGGACCTAGAGAACCTATCCTCTTGATGGTATTACATTCCGTAAAATTCCTTACAAAATGAATATACCCTTTGGTGGGGTCAACAGATGTTCCTTTTCTTGAGATACAAGTAGCATAGTTGTTAGTTGCAAATACAAAAATATGCCACTTCTGGCAGGGATAGCTGCTGTAAAATGTGGTGTTTTTCCACATGGTGTGTAAACTCAGATTATTCAGAAGTGGAATTCCCACTAACGGCATACCATGATCACTGTGGGGAGAGGTATGAGTACAAACCCAACAGTTAGACCTGTTTATAGCAATACCTATGGCCTGTGTGATATTTACTTAAGTGTTTTTAACCCAGGATGATTCAGACCAGAGAGCAGCTCCTCGAAGGGGAAGGCAAGTTATCATTACTATTACCCACTGCATTCCTAAAACAAAACAGGGATGTCCCTGGAACCTTATTATTATTCTTATTCTTCCAACAGAAACAACCCCAAATTAATCCCAAAATTCCCAGTCCTACTACAACAATAACTACAGAATAAACATTCAGCTCAAGCATCACTTCACAGTCCACTGATCTTCATTTAGTTTTTTAAGCAGAATATATGAAACTAAAGTCTCTTCTTCTTCTCCATCTTGCAAGCATGGATTTGAAACTGTGGTGGTCACTGCAGCAGTAGTCGGTTCTTGTCCAGGCTTTAGGTGACTATGGTGAATCGCGCTGTCCTTTCCAGCAACTTTAACTGCCGAATGTGTGGTCAACAGCACCTGATATGGTCCTGTACACTTTGGAACAAGAGCGTTCTTTCTTTTATACTGCCTGATCCAGCCCCAGTCACCTGGCTGATAAGTGTGTAAGTTACAGTCCAGCGGTACTGGTTGAGCCAATGCAGCAGACCTATAGAGAGAACGAAAAGACTTTTGCAACGATAAAACATAATCAGTTAGCTTATCATCTCCCCCCAGGAGACTAACATGGGGATTAGACCATCTTTTATACAACACAGAAGGGTGACCAAACAGCAGTTCAAAAGGAGACAGGCCTATTGGTTTTCTTGGCCTGGTCCTAAGAGCAAGCAGCACTACTGAAAGTGCATCTAGCCACTTTAAGCTGGTTTCAGAGCAGATCTTTCCTAAGAAGGTCTTAATACTCTGATTCATTCTTTCTAGCTGCCCTGAGGACTGAGGGTGGTAAGGGGTATGAAACCTCGCCGTAATGCCAAAGGCCTTGTACACTTCCTGTAAGACCTTTTCGGTAAAGTGAGTGCTGCGGTCAAAATTGATTTCCTCTGGAAGTCCAAACCTTGGTACGATGTCTTTAAGAAGAGCCTTTACAACTGCAGCAACATCCGCTTTTCTTGCAGGGAAAGCCTCAGTCCATCCTGTAAGCTGGTCTACTATGACTAGACAATGTTTGTATCCATTTGCTTTGGGTAAGTCAATAGTCAATCTGCAATTTCTGAAATAGTAGATATGCCCATGGGCACCCCCCTTTCTGTCTAGACAGAACTGACAGCTTATTAAATGCTCGACAGGTAGGGCAATTTTGAGCCACCCTGGATGCTTCTAAATGAATCCCCGGTGCAAACCAGGATGTGAGAACATGTTGGGCTATTCCCCCCTTTCCTAGATGGCCACACCTGTGGGCATCAAGGGCAAGTGTCCGAAGGAGATAACGGGGAGCGATGGGACGACCATCAGGAACTTGCCACACACCCAGGTCAGATATTGCTTTCCATTTAGTTTGCCACAAACTGCATTCTGGTGGGGGAACAGTCTGGTAGGCCGCGGACAGCGGAGGCAAAGCAACCTGTGTCACTTGGATGGGAATGGAAAGAGGCTGTAGTACAACCGACTTTGCAGCTGAATCAGCAAGTTGATTGCCACGAGCAACTTCAGAATCTTCCTTAGAATGCCCAGGGCAATGGACCACAGCTATAGAGGCTGGGAGGTGGATAGCCTGTAAGAGTTCAGATACCTCCCTGGCATTAGCAACTGGGTGACCAGCCGAAGTCAAAAAACCCTGCTGTTTCCAGAGCTGGCCTGTGGCATGGCACACACCAAAAGCATATTTGGAGTCTGTGTAAATTGTTACTGAAGTGACTGCAGCTAACTCACAAAGTCGTCTGAGGGCTATGAGTTCCACAGCCTGAGCACTAGTACCCTGGGATAGAGGCTGAGCCTCCAATACCCATCGAGAGAGCACCACAGCATAGCAGGCACACCAGACTCCATCCCGGACAAAGGCAGAGCCATCAGTGAACATTACATAGTCAGAGTTTTATAAAGGGATATCTGAAAGATCCTGCCAAGGTTTTTCCTGAAACTCAACAAGCACACAACAGTCATGATGGGGTTCACTAGCATCTGGAGGAAGTAAAAGGGTGGCTGGATTGAGGGTTGAGCATCGCTGAAGAACAACATTGTCTGCTGCAAGAAGCAATGCCTCATACCTGTTTAGCTGTTGATTAGAGAAGTGTTGGATGTTATGCTGGAGAAGAAGCACTTCGACTGCATGCGGAACTTTAACTGTTAGGGGGTGACCTAGGACCACATTTTGTACCTTGTCCACCAGAAGAGCAGCAGCAGCAACCACACGAAGGCACAGAACCGCAGCTCGCGCAACCGGATCAAGCTGAACAGAGTAGTAAGCTACAGGTCTCTGCGAAGTACCCCAGGGTTGTACCAGTACTCCTGAAGTGACACCCTTGTTCTCATGTACAAAGTAAAAGGTTTAGAATAATTCAGTAAACCCAGTGCTGGAGCTGTCATGAGAGCATGTTTAACCTGATGAAAAGATGTTTCAAGAGATGGGGTCCAGATAAGTATGTCAGGGGCGTCCTTGGTAGTAGCCTCTACCAGGGGCTTAACCATCTCACCCAATGTTGGGATCCAGGGATGGCAGAAGCCGACCATCCCTAGGAGGGCACGGAGCTGATGTTTTGTCTGAGGCCTGGGGAGATTTTGAATAGCTTGAACTTGCCCTGGAGACAGTTTTCGAGTTTGATGACTTATAATGTGACCCAAGTATTCCACCTCGAGTTGGCAACATTGCAGCTTATTTGGAGATACCTTGTGCCCTCTAGTAGCTAGTCCTTGGAGCAAGATTTTAGTATCTGTTTTACACTGAGCATCGGTAGGGGCTGCCAATAGAAGGTCATCTACATACTGAATCAGGGCAGACCTTGCAGTCAGGATTATAGTAGATAAATCTTTATGTAAAATCCGAGAAAACAATGTGGGGGATTCCACGTACCCCATAAGAAGCTGTGCCTGTTGGGAGAAATGTTGTTATTGTTAGCTGTGTTTGCCTTATTATAATCTGTAACATGTATTCAGTTAATCAAATATGTGATGTTATAAGATGCGGGTAATGTTTAAGCACGCTCCTCCCCAGAACTGGGCTCTGGCTCAGCCGGACTTAATGAGTGACAACCACTGTTGGCAGGCAGCCACAGGCTGCGAAGTCTGCCCAGCAACAGACTCTGACTGTGGGAGCAGCCATGTTAATTCTAGGGGGCTGTGCGCAGATAACTAAGGGCAGTGTGGAAAGCATCTAGAAAGTTCACCATTCTGCCTATGGGACTGCATTTTGGTGCAAACCAGGCAGCGCCCTGATTGGCTGCAGGTCTTCGCTACTTAAGGAGGTGAGAGAAAGCGCGTGGGAGAAGAGGGAAAGGAGAACAGAGAAGAAGGGGAGAGCAGGGAGAGAGAGAGCTGCTGTGGTGACTGAGTGAGGGTGTGAGTGAGTGAGTGAGTGACTGAGTGTATGGCACACGCGTGAAGAATTGAAGAACAAAAGAGCCTCGGAGTTCCTTTTCTAGAACTCCTGGCAGGCTGAAGATTCAGAAGCCCCTGAAGACTTGGGCATCGAACTGTGTCTTTAGCCCAGTTTGGACTCTGTTATTAGGGCGAAGGACATTAAGTACAGGACTGGCCAGAAGAGGCCCTGAAGCAGACGGTCCGAGTTTGGAGGATCCGTGCTGGAGATCGGGGTCACCACCAGTTGGGCGAAGAAAAGCTGTGAGGATCAGCAGCGGGTTCCTAGATGGGAGGGGGTATTTACTGCTTTTGATGGGGTACACCTCCTAAAAGGAGTTCTAAGGTTGCTATGGTCAGAGGGGCAAATTACTGTTTGGTGTGTTATTGCCCATGGTTTTTTATTCTCTTTTCCTTATACCCCTTTTCCTCCCCTAAATAAATGAAGTTAATTTTGTAATCTAAGCCAGCCTGATTTCTTGTGACTTCACCCTGAGAGCAGGAGGGGACGGGTTGATAGATGCCCGAGGGTAAAGTACTTCAATTAGAGAACAAGAGGGGTCCAAAATTAGCTTGATTTGCAACTTTTCCTCTAAAATGCCCAGCAAAGTTGATGATGCTTCCAGATGAAAGCAAAAAGGTATTGGGAATTGAGGTGATTAGGTATACTAAAGAAAGCAGCACATAAGTCTATTACAGTGAAGTACAGTGCAGATGCAGGGATGGAGGTAATAATTGTGGTCGGATTTGGAACCACAGGGTGATGTGTGATAACATAATTATTGATAGCCGAAGGTATTGCACAAATCGGTACACCGGCTTGCCTTCTGGACCAGGCTTTGGCATCTTTACCGGCAAAACAGGTGTATTACAGGGAGAGATACACTCAAGCAGAATGCCTTGCTTAAGGTAGCTATCAATAATAGGTTCCAAACCTTCCTCCGCTTCCCTGGGCAAAGGGTATTGTGGTATAGAGGGTGGTGGTCCTGGCTTCACTTTAATCGGAACTGGATCAGCGGATTTAAGGAGACCGACTTCAGTAGAAGACCATCCCCACAGGGAGGGTGGTCAATCTTGGAAATCAGTTGGAAGGGTACAGGAAGGAGAGGAGGGTGCAGTAAGCACCGTCTGGAGCGCTTCTAGCTGGGCAGTTGGGAGCAGCAAGGTAATTCCCGAAGGGGAGCACTCAAGCGTGGCGTGCAGTTTGCAGAGACAATCTCTTCCTATTAAATTAACAGGAGTGCCTTCTTCAAGGAGAAAGGAATGCTCCGATGGCCTGATGATAGGGAGGGGATGCAGGAATCTGGCAGGCTGTCATCGCCAATTTTGCCTGCTGGGCTTCCAAGTCCTGCATGTCTGCCCACACATACCAGTAATCCAGTTGTTTAGGGTGGCAAATCTCCAGGATTTTCCTGAGGTACCTCAATTGGTCCAAATCCAAACCTCCTAATTGGGGCCATTGTAAATTTGGATACTCATGGGTGTAATCTGGCCAGTTTTTTTCACAAAGCTCCATCAGCTTCTGTTTTTTCAAAACCCTGGTGCCCGCGAGTCGATTTCAGTTTACCAGAACTTTTCCTAGGGGACTGTCTTCCGGAATGGACTGACCTTCTCCCATTGTCACCCTAGGCAGATGTCCCTTTCCTAACCTGCCTGACAGATCTAGTCCCTCCCAGAGCCTGCCTTCTTGGCCCAGCCTAGCCTACTCAGCCTGGAAAGGGCAGGAACAATTCTCCAAACTGGAAAGGAGAATTCCTCAGCCAGAATGGAGGACTTATCCAGAGTTAAAAGGGATAGATGTGGTTTCACCGTGCAGGAATGGAGACATCAATTTCTGCCACACAGCATTACCAACTGCTCGATCCTATGCGCCCTGCAGTTGGAGGGACAGTTACACTAGAACTGCCTGTGTCACCCAAGGGTGGTGAAACCACAAGAAGACTGGCCTATGACATGACAGAGGCTGTTGTGTATGGTCTAGGAGACACTTAAGCCTGTCATTATCCTCTTGTAGAGGAGTAGATAAACTCTAGATAAGGTATACATGTTTGTGTGTGTTTGGGGGGGCTTTCATTGCTTTAATTATTCTCTCCAAAATGCTTTGTTTCTATTGACAAATAAGCATTTTTGTTTGTTTGTTGTTTTAAAAAGCCTGTGCTGGTCACTGAAATCCACTGATCACAAGTTCACAGGGAGGGACTGTAGCTGGTATGCATAGTACTAAAGCCCTGAACCAGGTATGAATGTGGAAAACATGTGATCCCACTCAGAGAAGTGAAGGCCCAAGATGGAATGAGGGAAGAGCACTCAGAAAAACAGGGAAAAGAACAGCACTGCAGTTACCACTGCATAGGGACAGATGTCCTGATGGGGTACATTTTGAGCTCACCTGTGCCTATGTTACCCCAGCAACCTCTGAGGTCTTATCATATAAATAAAAGTGCTCTGAATTTCCAATATGCTGAATGGACAGAGCTCCCATTAACATCCAAGCAATTCAGGGATTCAAGACCTGTGACCATTGGGTCACTTAAAACAGGGATTTAGGACTCTAAGTTTAGACACTCAGTTTTGACATTTTTTGACTAGCATACACAGGAACAAGGTAAAAGGGTATCAGCGATGTAGTACATCACGCTGAGTAAATCCAAGAGGCAACCATGCTAGGACAAACCTAATCTATATTGAATGCAGACTTTAAGTTCAACTAAAGGTCACTCAAAGATAAGATGTGAAAACATGTAGCTCAGGCACATAATGCTGCCTTTACTCTTTCAGTTAATATTCTGATGTTTTGACAATAATGCCTGGCAGATATGTCTTGATGCATGATTCCTGGATTTGGATTTGTGGAAAATGCCCTTGAGGGCTCCTGAACAACAGATGGCTAAAAAGGGGAAGATAGTTGCAGACATGAGATGATTCCATGTAATGCTTTTTGGAAGTTACAACTTAAAGGGATGAATCTTTACTTTTAGATGCTCAAATTGTGCATACAGTTCACATTTTAATCCCACTGGGATAGACTGTATTTTGCTGTAAACCAATTTATTATCTAATCAGAATCTGTTGAAGATAATTTTTAAACTATTTAAAACCCTTAGCTTTCCTTTCTTGTTAGATTATTTAGCATACTGTAGTGTGAAGAGCTGGTAAAACCACAAAGATAATTTCACATGCTAAGTCTGGACATAGTGTATTTTAAGATACCACAATAAATATGTCTGGTTGCTAGAGAACAGCTAATATTACAGAAAAAAGTATTTAAAAATACTCTTTCAAGTGAGTTTTGTGCATTCTGTGTAGAAGGTAAAGCAAACAAAGAGTCCTGTAGCACTTTTGAGGACTCGCATATTTATGTTGCCTAGTTCCAAGGGGCATGCATGTTAGTCTAGTTCAGTAAAACAAACAAGAAGTTCTGTGGCACTTTAAGACTAACAAATTTATTTATTTCATGAGCTTTAAATGGGATTTTCTCCCATGAAAGCTCATGCAATAAATACATTTTTTCGTCTTTAAGACTATGTCTACACTAACAAATTAGTTCAAATTAAGGAGCCTAAATTCAAACTAATTTGAACCGTGTCTACATGAGGCTTTGCCTAGTTCAAACTATATATTTTTTTTTGTTTGAACTAAAGAAAGCTTAGTTTGAACTGGTTAGTTCAGCTAGTTAGTCTGAACTAACTGCTTAGTTCAAACTTATTTGTATATTTAGTTTGAACTAGCACAATGTAGACATTCTAGTTTGAACTAAATAAGTTTGAACTAGCAGTTATTTCGATCTAAGCATGGTTTTTTAGTTCAAAATAACTTTTGTTTGAATTAACCATGCTTTTTTAGTTCAAACTAAAAAGTTAGTTTGAACTAGAGAAAGTGTGGCAAGTTCAAACTAAGGTAGTTCCAACTAAAAATCACACTTAGTTCAAACTAACTTTTGAATTACTTAGTTTGGTCCAACTAAGTCCGAACTAAGATTTTATGTGTAGACATAGTTTAATGCCACAAGACTCCTTGTTTGTTTCACATATTTATTTGTCACATGAGCTTTTGTGGGCACGATCCCACTTCTTCAGATGCATAAACTGAGAAATATAGCATGTTAGCTATAAATATGTTAATGCAGAAGAAGGTGGGCAATAAGGTTAATTCAAAGAGATCCAAATGGATAGACTTCTAGCCTTTCTCCGCAAAGTAAATAAGCTGCTTTGATTCAGTATGGAAGAGGGAAGCAAGAACTGTAAGCAAGAGCTAAGAATGAATGGTACTTGCAAATCATTTTTACTAACTTTCTGCTGTCATTCATATGAGTGCTTTTGTCTGTAAGAGTGTTAGTATCACAAGTGTTTGTGCAAATGTATTTGTGCAAATGTTAGTGCCAAACGGTTCGTGTCTATCTTCCTATCTCTGCTTTAGAATAGTTTGTTATCAAATAAAAACCATTATCACATGGTTTTGCTGAGCATGCAGATGAGAAATAACAAATAGTTACAAGCTTATTTTAAAGAACCATATAAAATATATTCAGGTGGTAGGCTGGATCTCCAATCCACTAAGGCCACTCGTTGCCACATGAAACCATATACCAGTCTGATAAGTTCAGGTTGCCTACATGCAGCCCTAAATTGTGATAAGTCTGAGCAGTTGTTCTTAATTAAGGAAGTGCAATTGGTTCTCTCCTGCAGCTGCTACTATCTAATATGTCTAAATCCCGGCATACATACATTTTTTCTATTTGTGTAACTATTTCAGGTAGGGGTATAATGATTGTACCAAAAGTGATACAAGCTCCCTTGTGTGAACCCAGTTATGTCAGTAGAAAGTTACCTGATACCAATATAACTTGTTCACCTTCCCATACAAGCAACTTTATATAATTCTGTCCATACTATGGAACACCTAGTACTTTTACAACAACCCTAATCCTGTACTTGTTATAGCTATACTTTTGTTTAATGTTGGTAACAACCAAATATAGCTTGGATTTAGTGGAAAATAAGGACTACAAATAAAGAGGGTTTTTCCCTCCACAGTTATTCAACAATGTATGCATAAAAACTGATGGATAATTCAGACAGGATAAGGCAAAATACATCAAGTAAATTGGCCCTGCTTTAGTGTGAACAGAATTCCTCACTCCCAGAGCTGTTGACTGTAAATTCTTCTTGCTTAATGATGGTGAAGTCACATGAACCTTGTAAGAAGCTGAGGTGAATTTTCAGCAAACGTGCACAGAATTAATGCATAGCCTTCTATCATTAACAGTTGTATGCCTAACTTTGTGCACACTGTACCAAAATTGTATTCCAAAGTGACTGTGACATGATAACAAAAGCATTTATTTATAAAGTTTCACAAAAGACGGACTGTATGATGAAATTTTCTTTTGGTCCTTTTTCTCCTCAGTAATAGAATGCATCTGATGGGTAAAAATAAACATTTCTCTCAAGTGCAGAAACTCAGCTGTGTCCTGAAACCCGCATTCTCATTATTTTGCAGCATAATCAGTATTTAACAGTATCAATCCCCATCAAATCAGTTATTAACATAATGAATATAAGGCTTGTGAAAGCAACCACTTCCCTGAGCTTCATCACAAGCCTAGTCAGCAAATTAACTCCTAACCACTGATACTAACCAATTCTCCAAGTATTTAAAAACATGATATAAATGAAGCTCACTGTTTGAGCTATTAATTGTGGAAATAAACATGTAAATTATTCTTATTGTTCAGTTGACAAATTAAGTTGGCTCATTTAATGCCTGGTTGAGACAATCATAATTAGTAATGTAGTAATCATAGCAGCCTATCATAACTTTTTTATGACTGCTCAGTTTTCTTCTTTATTTGTATTGTGGTATGGCCTAGGAATCCAAGTCACAGACCCAAAGCTGTCCCTGGGAGAGGTGGGACCCAGGGCCAATCAGCCTGTGGGGACCCCTGGCCTTCCCCAGCACTTGTGGTGGGGGGGGGGCAGAGGAAGTCAGCTCAGAGGCAGGGCTGCGCACTCCCATCCCACCCCTGAGCTGGCTGTTCCACCTCTGGGGGTAGGGCAGGCCGGCCCAGTGGCCAGACTTTGTGTTTCCACTCTGCCCCTAGACTGAAGGGTCTATCCCTGAGGACAGGGTGGGCTGGGGCCAACTGGTGTGCTGTGTAGCCTCTACTGTGGCCTTCCAGGGCCCCTGGGCTGTGGAGGACTGCACTGGAGGATGTGCCATATGCCAGCTGGCCATGTGGGGCCAATGAATCATGGCTGTGGGGTAGTTGCTCTGGCTGCCCACCCCTCCCCCCAAGGATGGCCCTGTGCAGACCAGGAACCCCATGTGTGAGGTACTGTCCAAACATAGGTCAAATAGAAGATTCTTGCCCCCAGAAAGCTAGGAAGCTAAAAGCTATTTAATGGCCAGGAAGCTAAAAGCTATTTAATCTAAGACCAAATATATATAAACTGGACATGAATAAATTGAGGGTGGAAATTAAAGAAGGTCTCTAACCATCAGAGGAATAAGGTTCTGGAATAGCCTCACATTAGGAGTTGTGGGGGAAGCAACTTAGTTTTAAGACAGCTTTTCTCAAATGTATGTGTGCAATTGTGTAAGAGTGTTTTGTTGGGGTGGGTGTCCCTTCTTGTTCATGTCTCACCTTCCTAAAATCTCGTGCTTCATGGCTTCATCCGGTTACCATAGCTGTCAGGAAGGGACATTTTTTATTTCTCAGTGCACCCTAGGTGTTGTGTCTCGGTTGTTTTTTTGTTGAGTATTTTTTTGCTCATTTCCCCTTGGGCATTCTAGATGGCTGCAGCTTGAGTTGGCACATTGGATGGGATGGGCTTGTGATCTCCATTTGTACCAGATGTTCTCTTTATCAAGTGCTCAGCTTGCTGATTCTTGCTGAGATGCTCAAGGTGGGACTTGTGGTCATAGGTTGAAGAAAGAAATTTTCCCCCAGGTCAGACTGTCAAAGACTTTGGATTTTTTGGTTTTCCCTGTAGTGTGGTGTATAGGTTACTTGCTAGGATTTTCTGGTTGTATCTCACTTGATCAGTTCCCTGCATAGGATCTCAGTGCTTCCTATTCTCTGCATAATAATGTAGTCTGCTGTGGACTGCAATACTTTGGTCTCATTCTAGTAGCTGTGTTAGTGTGCGGGTCCCTGGTTTTTTTGGTAGCCTGTTGATACACAGGAGCTCAGACTAAATGATCTTGTGGGCCTTTCTGGCATCAAATACTATGACTCCATAAAAAGAAAAAGAAAAAAAAAAGAAAAAGAAAAAAGAACCAGATCTCAAGGTTTGGGAGGGAGGCCTATGTGGCTTCATGAATCCTGTCAGCCCCCACCAACCCAATATGCTCCAACTAGCACATGCTATCTAATGGTTCCCAAAGAACTGCTCCTATGCTCAGCTCAACCTGGGTCTCTCAAACCTTCTCCCTGCCACAGGCTGAGACTAGACTAACCCATTTTGTAGGGGACCAGGAATAGGTATTCCAACCATGGACTCCCTATGCTACAGGAATCCTTCACTACTGTCTTAAGGCTACTTTAAGTCCACCTTGTGTTGCTGCAGTGTCACTGAAGAGACTAAAATCCTAAAGAACTGGCTATGCGCATATCAAAAAGCAGTAGAAGCAAAGGTCCCAAAGCTTTCATTGGGAATTCTGAGTTTGGCTGCATGGGGAGGAAGTGCTGGTTCTGTAAACGTTCAAATCATAATGGCATCTTTCTGGTAGGCATTAGTACAGAATAGATGGCATTGCATTATGTTATGCTGTTTAGGATACCCAGCATTTATACATAGACATGTCTAATTATTATTGTATTAGCCTTTAAAATAAGGTAATAGACCTGACCTTTATGTGTGTGAATTAAGAACAAATAAAAACACACCTTCTCCCTCTTAATGGAGAGTTTAAAAATAGCATTTCTCTTCTGTTGTATCCTCAACTCTGTCATTTCAGCTGATGCTCACATACAAGTCTAGTTCCATGACAAGAGTGACTGCTAGGCACTCTCAAACTATGCATGAAGAATGTGACATACATGTAAAGCTACTGAAATATTTCTGGTGGTAGTTATTTTGCAGTGCAGTCCATTTCAAAGACTTTAAAACACTGCTCCCTGCAGTTGTAGGGAACCTGACATAAAATGTTTTCAATGTTTTATTTTATTTGCCAGTCTAATCCATTTAATCAATGAGTCATATGCAACTGTCTGTAGCTATGGTAATGCAATGCTGATGTATATTTCTCAGGATATACAGCATCCTTTACATAAGACTGAAAAAGAGCCTTTATGTTTTTCTGCTTTGCTGTCTTGCCTCCCTTGCCATCCACTTGCTTACAACCATTATTCTTTATAGTGAATCTTGTCATTCATTATTGTATCCCTGTAATTAATAATATAGTATCTGATCTTGCTAATTCCTGAACAGTCCTATGTGATGCAAAGGACATCAAGAAAGGTGAAAACAACTTCAATACAATGGAAGTAGAAGACTTTGTATTTCTCTGGAAATGCTTAGCACCTTTAGAGCTGCCTCCTTGAATGTTTGAAGGGTCCATCCAGTCCCATCAAAATGGATGACAGATTTTAAACAATTCTCAAGAGAGCCCATGAACTTTCACAGACATGACAGAAATGTAATTAATAAAAGAGTAAATTTATCTAATATGCAGTAATTAAGCTGTTGTAGGGACAAATCCAGTCCCATCCTTCCCAGCTGCAAAGGGCTTGTTTGCGGTGCATACAGTGTGGTTATGCAGCTGAAAGGCTGGATATGGTTGTGGTGGGAAGCTTTGCAAGTACTCTGCAATAGACTTGATTAAATTGGAGACAATGGTGTAAATTCACAGCAGTAATGTAAGGATGTCTTCTTAAAAATCAGCTAGCAAACAACAATTGTTAGAAAGATGAGACATGTTAAGGTTAGTCTTTAAAAGAGCCAATTTGAAACTATGGAAGTGCAGCGTTCAGGCACTCCAGTTCCTGCATCCTGCCACTACACATGTCCTGCATGAAACACAGGTCTGTGTCTACAGTGAGTAAGGAGGTGTGATCTGGATTTGCATAGGTGTTCCTATCAGCCCCAGGTGTATTATTCAATATTCTTACACATGCAAATATAGTAGGTTATACTGAGATATGCAGTTTCCTACATTGTCTATGTAAAATAGGTATGGTTTTTATCTTGTTACCTGAAATATGTAAAACAGGTTATTATAGATTTGCAGCTGTATCTGTTAACCCAGTAGGGTGAAGGTACTAATAGAATGAACAATTACAACCAAATATCCATTAAACATTGGACAGTAGATAAAGAGGTTGATTGAGACAAGGGTTAGTAAATGATCCTATCTGTAAAGCCTCAGGAGAAAACATCCGGCGTCCATAATAATGGCTCCTCCTTCAACTCTGATAATTCTGTTTTGAAAAGTTAAATAAGTTACTATTTTTACAGATTATTTTTATGATTTTGCAGAAAGCCAGACACAGGACTAGCAAGAATAGTGTCATTTTGCTGAGAGACAGAGCTGGATTCAGTCTTTCATATGCAGGAGTCTGTTATTGGATTTCTAATCTAATTCCCTGCTTTCACTGCATACAAAGGGTTTTTAAAAACTATGGATGCACAGTTATCTTTCTTTATTGTTTTGAAGCATTTGGGTCTGCAAAACCATCTACAGTTCTTTACTTGCTTTTAATGAGTTTCCCACTGAAGACTCAATTCTGCAAGGTGCTTGGAGCCTCCTCAGAAGTGCCAGACATATTCAGGTCTCATAGAAACAAATGGAAGTTGAAAGCATTTTGCAGCACATAGTACCATGAAGGATGAGACCCTGAAAGGCCTATGGGATTTTAGTTTTAAATGGGATATATTTGTGAAACTTAATATGCATTCTGCCTTCCTTATTTTAAAGGGGTTGGATCACTATGGATAATGACAGGCATTATCATACATCAACATATAAAAGTAGCATCGACTTATTTTTTTTTAACCTGGATCTATCATAGACAATGTTTAGACCCATATTCAGCTCTGCTCACTCTTATTGAGCAGTATCTGCATTGATTCACTGGGGGCAAGACACTACTCAATCTGAGTAAATTTGACAATGTAATGCATTGAAATTAACATTTTATGATGGGTTCAAAAATATAAAATAGCTCAAGATATTTTGTTACCAAGAAAAGGATGAAATATTAAACAGTTATTTAAGGTCAAGTTTCAAGTTGTTTTATTAATATTAAGTAGATACCTTCTTTTCAAGCACTACTGTTGATTTCAATGAAAGGGTCTACCTGAGTACCCACTCAGTAATAGGCATTGACAGTAAGACCTAAATGAGTAAAAGCCTAAGAAGTATGGAAACAAATATGACACAGAACTAAAATTGGCTGCAATTGTAATCATATAAAGGTTTTTATTTTAGTTAATGAGGAATTGTCTGGAGCAATAATAAAAATAAATGTCCATAAAAATAAATGATCTTCTGTCAGCCAATTTATGAGTTGGCAGCCCTGTGGATAGCTTCAGATTTTATCTTCTCACTGTCTTGTTGAGGATTCCTTTGGAACGTTGGATGGTGGTTATCAAAGGGTGTCATCTGCAGGATGAAGATTTAGGATAGGGTTGGAGACATAGCTTTTTTGCACAAATGAAGCACTCTGCACTTGCCCTTGGCTTTTCAGTGGTGGGGGTGGGAGGAGTCTCTGTTCCTGTAGGTGGCACAAACATAGTGAGTGCTTAGTACAGACAGTACTAAGTATGTGGATGAGAAGTGCTGGTGGGAGTTTTCATCACAATTTTTTGGGTTGTGGGGGTGAGAAATGCTGTTTTCATCTAAACTGAATTCTTTAGAAAACAATGTTGACTTTGACCAATTGCCATGGGGAAAAATGAAAACAAACATTTGTTTAAGATATGTTGGAATGTTGAAATTTTGTTTCAGAATGATCAAATTCAAAGTGATATTTCCACATTCTGAAACAAAATGTTGCCATTCAAAAAATAAAATAAAAAAAAAATCTGAAACCAATTTTCAGAGGCATTCCAGTTTCATATGAACTTTCAGAAATTATTTGTTTTCAATTATGTTTGAAATGAAAATAAATTTTGAATTTTCAAGATTTCTCACAAAATTGAAATTCAGAGTTTTAGTAGCTTGTCTGAAGAGTGGGAAACTGTGAAGTGAGGAGCCTTTGTATGACACTGTCAGAAAATGTGAGTTGTGTGGATGCAAGTCTGTTGCATGAATTTGGATTGAGTGTTTGTGGCTATTTAAGTGTAGATTTAAAGTTCCACACATAACAAACATCTTCATTAATGTGCTTTCAGATATATAAGGGAAAAATTTGAACTATAAGCATTATGATAAATCCTTTGCAAGTTTTTATTGTCATTGTAAATTCAATCAATAAACATTTTAATATTAATTGCTTAAGATAATTTTCTGTTTCTTCTTGATGGCATCAACAACAGTTGCAGGTACTTATTAATATTTTGGACAATTCATCTTTTCAATCTTTTTTTATAAAAGTCCTTAAGATTTGGAGGTCTGATTACTCTTTATTTTATTTTTTTCCAATATTTGAAACTTGTGTTTCTAATCCTATAGACTAAACTACATGTTTTTCTGAAATAGCATTCTGCGTCTATACTCATCTTGAGGGTTAGTTGACAATTTTCTCTTAAAACTGTATTTCAGTAGAAATCTGGGTTTTCAACTAAACTTTTTTTGTGAAAAGTGTGTACATTTTTCTCAGAAAGCCAAAGTTTTGTGAAAAAGTAAATAAACGAACAATATCCTCCCAAAACCTGGAAGAAAAAACCTTAGATTTTGACATTAAGATAAGATTTTGGGACAAAACCTTTCGGGACTCATATCACTTGTCGTTTCAGTGCCTCAGACTTCTATTTTCCTCTGTGGACATGGTTCCCCAGTTGGACTACATTAATCATGATGCATCATGGTTAGGAATTCCCATAATGCACTGTGGTGTCACAGAAATAGGGAAGACTATGGTGCACCATGGGAAATGTTCTGAAGTCAGGAGGATGTGGGGCATGAGGGACTGTAGACGGACAGTGGTACATGATCTGCCATAGGGGCACCTCATGTTGATGTTACTGGGGAATTTGCTCAAGTGGTTGCTTCATCTGATGGTCAATGTTCCATCCATCCATGGACTCTAATCCCGAGTGTTGTTCTAGGACCTAAGCCTCCAGCTGAGTCCTCTTAGTTCCCCTCTTCTGGGCTGAAGTCTAGCTCAGTCCAGCCCACTTTGAGGCAGTGGCCAGCATCAGTCATTGCACCACCCACTGGTGTTCTGGAGGAGACAGGAGAGCCCCAGGCCCTCCCTCTTTTCCAAGCCCCAGCCCATGGACACTGTGCTCTTCAACTTACCTATGTCTCAGCCCCCAGCTCATTCCATCCACAGTCTATCATGTCCTCTGAGGCACACCTCCCCACATACCTTTCCACCCTTGTATCAGGGTACAGGCTAGCCAAGTCCCTTGAGTCCACAGTACCCTACCTTTGCCCATGCTATTTATTCAACACCCTCTTTGCTCCTTGCTAGCCAGAGAAAGACTACTATAGAGCTCAGGCTGCATCTTGCTTATACCCAGGCTCTTTATCCCTGATTGGCACAGCAGCCAACAGATCCTATAGGCCACTCCCTTCTACAGGGCTTTTAACTCTTTCAGCCCTAGAGCAGGGCAGCTATCCTGCTACAAGGACTTTATTTACACTTCCCATAAACACTATACAGTATTTCTAAATAGAAAAGAGACTAATTATTGATTTTTTACTTTTTCTCTGAGATGTTGATATTTTTCATTGCATGTAGGGGAAATCGTGGGATTGTCATAGGATGCACATCTGAGCACCCTGGGTTATTACCTGTATGATTTGCCTGTTTACTTGTACACTGTGATTATATGACTTGTTGCCAGTTACACCATACATTGTTTGTTTGTGGATGCTCATAACATATTCTACATGATTAGTATGGTGTCATGTTTGCTAAAACCTCATGAGCATGTACAGATGTGTAACATGTTTTCCATTGCTCCAGGGGACAGGAGATGGATAGAACTCTCTCCCAGCAACATGTAAACAACCAAAACTGAAGCAAGCAAGTACCTGCAGGGAGGTAACAAAGATATGTTAATTAAGGTGGCTCAGACCAGAAAAAAGAGATCACCTTTGCCCAGAAAGGGAGGGGCAAAAGGGTTTTTGAAACAGAGAGACACTTGGAGGGATTTGGGGCTTTTGCCCTGGAATCCTCATCTTCAAACAGTTCTAAACAAGATCTGGGCCTTAACTGGCCTCAGGCAGAGAATTGCTGTACAGATATCTGACAGTTGAACATTTTGTCTATGTCCACATGAGACTTTTATTTTGAAACAATGGCTGTTGTTTTGAAATAAAAGTTGAGATGTCCAAATGACATTTCTTTATTTCAAAATGATGGGTCCCCATCATTTCAAATTAACATCCGTCATTTTGAAACAATAAAACCTCACTTGAAATTGAAATAGCCATTGTTTCGAAATGGTTGTTTCGAAACAAGGCCGTTTGGATGTGTTATTTCAAAATAACGGTTATTTCGAAAAAAAACACTTTTGCCCTTTTCCTTCTCAGTGTTCCTTCCTTTTTGTATATATTGGGCAGGGGCATGGCCCAGCGAGGGGGCCATGTTGCTACACCTGCCCCTCTCCTGAAGTGAAATAGCAAGTCCTGTGTCCAGACGTGCTATTTCACTTTGAGGTTTTCCCTTATTTCAATTTAATATTTGCTTATTTCAATTTAAGTTATTTCACAATAAGGATTTTATTTCAAAATAACTTGTTTCAAAATAGGAGTTTACGTGTCAACATAGCCTTTGAGCATAAACTTGGACTTTGAAGTCAGTTTAGGTAGAAATATTAGGTTAGTATGCATGTTTTACCTTTTATTTCCATATGGTCACTCCTGACTCATTTATTTTGTGATTCTGCCTTGGTTGGCCATATTCTCACATAGAATTATAATCTGACCAATAACCTAGTAATTGCTTTATCCAAAGCTGTGTGGTCCTTAGAGGGTGTGAGTGAAGAAGGCTGGGCACAACCCATTTCTGTGTTAAATGAATGGACGTGAGTTCATGGTGATTGGGAGGGGGTCCCAGTGTCTGCAGACAGTGGCTCCCCTGTTGGTATCTGGGCCAGGGGTGCTTGGGTGGGGACTGTCCCTTAAGTCACCAATGGGCATAGACCCACTGCTTGGGACCAATTGCACAGAAGAGGCTGGAATGGTGTGACTCAGGAGTGAGTGGTCATTTGGCAAACCAAGGTGAATCAGGGCTCAGGAGTGAGAAATGAGGGATCACAGTGGCACACCAGACCAGATCTGAGGAGCAGCCTGTCACAGGGACATTTTCCAAATAGTTTTGCTCACTGCTGGTGGATTCACTCTTGCCATGCCTGCCAGAAACTTTATATCACACTACTGTTGGATCAATTATGCATTCATTTCTTTTTTGAGAGAATTTTTTTCCACTTCTTTTTTCTGAATTAATTTCCAGATGCAAGAGAAGAAAATCTTGCCATATCTTCAAGAGCCATATAAAATCAATAAATAAATACTATGAAATCCAAACAACTGTTTTCCCTAGGAATAATAATCATGGAAAACCATTCTGAAGAATTTCAGGCAAATGATATTCATAGGATGATATATGTAGATGCTAATTACTAGGGCTGATGGTATTACATTAGATCAGTGGTTTCCCAACTATTTTTTCTCAGGACCTAGTTGAAAAAAAATCATTTATGCCTATGATCCAACAATCACATCTTTCAGCAAGTCATTTGGTGTTGGTAATAGAGGGTGCTATGACTCATTACTTCACTGCAACTTAGTACTGAGTCCAGGTCTGTAGTTTGCAAACCACTGCCTTAGATAGGTATTGCTGGAATAATTTCTTCAGACTCTTCATAAAGCAATAACAGGTGCAGTTCAGGGCAAGGTCTTAAATAAGAGATTACCATAATGCCAAATTCCCTGTATAAAATTCCACAATTAAGGCTTGATTCTCTTGTCACTAAGAACCCTGTAACACTTTAAAAGCAATGGAAAGGGACCCTAATGTAAGAGAATCAAGCCTGTGAAATTTTTTTCTGCATGTTTGTTTAGATGTAGCAATGAAGAGCACATTTCTTGAGGACTGGTTCAGATGTTTATTGTGCAAATATTACATACTCCCTTTAATTTCATTATTTAAAATAAAACCTTCTAACATATTCATCAGGACCTGATTTTCACAGGTCCTGAGTATAGCCAAAACCAGTCAGAAATGTGATTATTCAGTAACACTGATCATTCAAGTTGCAAAGGGACAGCCATGTTTGTCTAGTAAAGCAAAAAAAGGCAAGGAGTCTTGTGGCACTTAAAAACTAACAGATTTATTTATCACATGAGCTTTCATGGGAGAAAAATTCCACATTGTCGGATGCTTTGAAGAGGGGGAATTTATAGAATGGGATGAAAATAAATGCAGGGCAGTATAACACATGGGATCAGGTCATACTGCAACAGCAAATCAGAGCATTTGTAAGGATTCAAACTCTAGGAAACAGCACATGGAAGGTGAAGTCAAATTACCTGTTATAATGTGAAAAGAATCCATAGTCACAATTAAGTCCTGCTTTTACATCAATCTAATTTGCATATTAGTGGGATTTCGGCTGTTTCTCTTTGAAGTCTTGGTGTCCCATTGATTTTCTTGATGACCATCATTAACAAATCATTAAGGGAGCGATTAGGAAGATGGAAGTCCTCAGCAATTATTTTGGTTTTTTTTTCCTTTGTGTGTGTGTGTGTTGTGATTTCTGATGTCAGTTTTGTGTCCATTTAGTCTTCTGCATAGGAACAGTCCTGTTTGTCCAATGTGTAAGGTGCGGGGGCATTTCCGGCACATGATGGCATAAATCACATTAGTGGATGAGCAGGTGAAGGACCCTTCGATGGAGTAACTGGGTTGACTAGGTCCTATGATGGTGTATTTTGTGCAGATATGTGGACAAAGTTGGCAGCATGGTTTGTTGCAGGGATATGTGCCTGCTTTAATGTTTCTGTTGTTAGATCTGTAGGTGCTAGTGAGTATCTGTTTAAGGTTCGGGAATTGTCTGTAGGCAAGGAGAGGTCTGTCTCCCAAGGCTAGAGAGAGTGAGGGGTCATCTTTTAAAATAGGCTGTAGGTCCTTAATGATCTGTTGTAGAGGTGTGACTTGAGGTTGCATGTTGTGACCAGTAGCGTTCTACTGTTTTCTTTGGTGGGGGGGGGCTTCCTGTAGTAGTTGGGGTACCCATCTGCCCTGTCAATCTGTTTCTTTACTTCTCCGGGTGGCTACTGTAGTTTTAAGAAAGCTTGATAGAGATCCTGAAGATGTCTGTCTCTGTCTGAGGGATCAGAGCAAATGCGGTTATATCTTAGGGCTTGGTTGTAGACAATGGATTGTGTGGTGTGTTTAGGATGGAAGCTTGAGGGATGTAGATAACTATACCAATCAGTAGGTTTTTGGTATAGAGTGGTGTTGATGTGTCCATCCCTAATTTGTACTGTAGTGTTCAGAAAGTGGATCTCCTGTGTGGAGTGTTCCAGGCTCATTTTGATTGTGGAGTGGAAATTGTTGAAATCTGTGTGGAAATCTTCAAGCACATCCCTGCCGTGGGTCCAGATGATGAAGATGTCATCAGTGTAGTATGAGTAAAGGAGAGGTGCTTTGGGATGAGACTTGAAGAAATGTTGTTCTAAGTTGCCCACAAAAATGTTGGCATAGTGTGGGATGTTGCTCATTCAGTGCCTGAAGGTATAGTAAGGGCAATGTGAGAAACAGGGGGAAAATAACACAGCAAGAGAATGGCCAAGGTTTTGAAACTGTAGGCTTCTATCCCATGAACAGAATCGCATGGCCCATGCAAACCCTACAGTCACTGAGATTCAGCATAAAGGGAGCATGGCAGCAGCAGAACTAGGCCTCTTGAGATGTATTAATTGCAAGTGTTATGATAAAGTGAAAGGAAATGTCAGCTGTGGTTGAATTATACAAATTAGTAAGAGCTATTAGCTGATACTATTATACTATAATGGTAACAGAAAAAATATTTCTAAGTTTCTTTTCTAGTGATGCTATTGTTGTTGTGGGTTTTTTTTTGTTTTTTGTTTTTTTTTTTATCACTGTGTGTAGAATGTATCAAGTGAAGACAGGATTCTCTAGTTTCTCCATAGACCACCTGGCTTTATAACACTGTTAAAAGATCTATTAAACCACTCTGTCAGTGCTTCAGAACAACAGCGCTCAGGAGTCTTGCTTTTCGTTATTGTTGTTGTTCAGATTCTGAACTTTAACTAGAGATAAAATGGTGAGTAAATAGAGGATGGGATTGCTTTAAATGGTTTGTGAGCCCTCTAGTATTGCTCAGTGTTTTAAGTTTTAGAAACTTCAGAAACCAGCCACAGTAGCAGTATGTTTTGCTTTGCATATTTGTGTATATTTAGCTGTTCCTGTATGATTTCTTCTTATTCATTTGGTGTGTAAAAGGCAAAAATCCAGCATATTAGAAAATAAAGAGAGAGGGACTGGACAATACCCTAGTTTTCTATGAACTAATGTCCCATGTTCTTGAATGTCACAGTCTGGGGGAAAAGATCATGCTCTTAACTTTTCCACTACCCTCAGACACCAAATTCCTATCCTAGAATACGAGACCGGGATCTATAAGAATCCAGCATCATCACAAACACTTTAATCGTGCCTACACAAAATGATCCAGATCTGTATGGTCTTAGGTTTGACTTTAGAACAGGCAATGCAATGACTGGTGCAAATTAAGCATTCCTATAGCTTATCAATGATAAAATATAAAATATCCGCTTTGTGTCTCTTGGCTAAGACCTGTCCTCAGCACTGATCATGTGGCAGCGTTGACAGATGTGTTTCTTGAAGAAATGATGAAATTGCTTGAATGACTCTGCTATTCTAATTCAGGAAACATCATGCCTCCAGCTCAACAAGACTATGCAGCCATTAATGGCCTGTCTAATAAATAAGATACATGAAGTAATTGTTAAATGCTAAGTCTGTCCTGTATAGAACCCAAAGTATATACTGCCTGGTCCCATGATTGTCTATGGAGAGACAAAAATTTGCTTGGGGATGGACTGTTGTTTTGAGGGAACAGAAGATTCATCTCAACTGAGTGTTCCAAGTATTTCTTAATACATGTGTATTCTGATGGGGTTAGACCTGAGGGATTTAGGAGAGTGATCCTATTGAAAAGCGGGCGGTGGTGGGTGAGCGCCAGCCCACCCACTTCTAAAACCCCTCCCCCAGCCTATGGGGAGGTGGCACTAGACCCCTTTCCAAATGAGTCCTTGGGACAACTCATGAAAAAACAGGGACGGGTGTGAGGTCATAGGTATATAACGAGGGACTCGGAAGGGGACACCGAGCAGAGAACCCCGGACAGCGCCCACTGCTCCCGGAAGCTGTCGAGGGAGCCAGTGGACGCCGCCCAGAGGAACTCTGCCCGGAGACGTGCGCGAACAAGGGACCGGAAATAAGCCCCACAGTCGCAGGCCCCTCCGTCAGCCAACCTCCTCTCTCTGGTCCTGTAGATGGCCTGTTTCGCGGAGGCCAGGAGGAGGTTGGCGAGGAGGTCCCGTGACTTTGTGGGGCCTCGGATAGGGAGTGCATAAAGGAACATGTGTGGGGAAAAGTGCAGCCAGAACCTCAGGAAGAGGTTCTGGAAGAGCCGGAAAAGGGGCTGCAGCCTGGCACATTCTAAGTAAGTGTGCGCCAGGGTCTCCCTCACGCCGCAAAAGGGGCAGGCCTCGGGGCGGATGGTGAACCGCGCCAAGTACACGCCCGTGCTCACAGCTCCATGGAGGAGCTGCCAACTGATGTCCCCGGCGGGCCGTGGGGTCAGAGTGGAGTAAAGGCTGGCCCACCGGGGGTCCTCGCCCTCTGCAGGTAGAAGGAGGTCCCACCATTTGGTATCAGGGCGGGACGCGAGGGCGAGGAAATGGATGGTGTGGAGCACGAGCGTGTACAGATATTGTCAGGGCACGGTTCAGAAGGGGACAGGCTGCAAGTCCAGCAGCTGGCTCGGCGTATGGGACGGGGACTGCCGGGGGGGCTCTCAGGGCTGGGGCCCGATGGCAAGCTCCGGAGGGCCAGGACTGAGAGGGGGGTGGGGAGTACCCTCTCTCAGAACCCACTCGAGGTAGGCCCGAGCAGAGGGGGGCAGAGCCGCCCTCACCTCCTGGAGTAGGCGCCGGGGGGTTTAGGAGAGTGATGGAGGGGGTGTATATTAGCCCCAGGATTAGTAAATCCTTGTTCCCTGGGGTAGTTCAGCCAGGGTTACTTCAGGTTGATTAGATCACCTGGAGTCAATCAACAAGCCTGCCACATTGCTTAAAAGCCTCCCTCTCAGGCAGGGCAGGGCAGCTGAAAGGAAGTTACAGAGGAGCAGGGTTGCTGGAAGAACAGTTTGAATAATGTTTGCAGTTTTTTAACTACTGCACCAAGAAGGTATGGAGAAGGCTGGGGAAAAAAACTCCCCACAAGCAAGGATCTCAGCCTGAAGGGGAATTAGGCTGCCCAGAGAACTGAGCAAGGGAGTGGATGTGAGGCAACCTCACACCAAATGAGATCACAGAGACTGAGACCTCAGGCTAGGAGGGCATGGGGCACTCTTTAGCCTAGAAGGACAGGTCAGGGTGGATGGGCCCTCAGGTTGGTGACCTAGAGAAGCCAGTGGCCCTCCTGAACTCAGTTTGGAGGCTACTACTCATAGGATCCCTGGGTTGAGTCCTGGGGTAGAGGGTGGGACTGGGCCTTCCCAATTCTCTCCTGCTGCCTGGCCCCACTGTGGGATAACTGAGCAGGGAAGAAACTCCAGTAAAAGGACTAGCTGGGCTATAACTTGGATCCATCCCAAAAACAAACATTACCCTGAGGGGAGATTCTGAAGTATAAACTGGACTTTAGTAGTCTGTAGGATTAGAGTGCAAGACCTCTAAGGGGAAGACTAGGCCTCACCTCACCACAGTATGGTAACACAATTAGTTAAGATGGGTGATCTATTAAGTTTCACACCAGAAATGCAATCAAAGGTGGCAATGTGGATGAAGAGAAGGGAATCACGTTGGGTATGTCTACACTTAGACTCGGATTTGAGTTGATGACAATCAATTCAAATTCAATTAAGTGCATGACCACACTCACTTTCCTCAGTTTGAACTGAGGAACTCAGTTTGAATTGAAGAAAGATGACTTTGAAGTCAGGGTCAATTGAAACCTAACAGTCTAAATGTAGATATAGCCATTGAGAACTGTGTGTTAAAAGGATTCCAGGCTGAGGATCCATACTGTGTTCCTAAAAATATGTATATTGAGCAAAATCACCATTTTGCACTTTTAGGATTCAGACTATTCCTCAAGACTCATCTCTTCTCTTAGGTGCAGCATAGAGGATGTAAAGGAAAATAACAATAATAAAAAATATCTCTTTTTAAAAGATAGCAGAACCACCAAGAGCTGTGTAATCACAAATCAACATGTGAATTTATTGTTCAACCTTCATCCTGTCTGTCCTTTATTCCCAATCATCAATCCCAATGTTTAATGCTCTGACACATTGCATCATGTCTTAAATTAAACTGTAAGTTCTTGAGCCAGGAGCTTTATTATTTGTATTTCATGCATGTGTAACAAGCTTGATGAAAAGATGTTTAGAATAAAAGCAATAAAGAAAGGCAGAGGCAATCTAGAGGCCAAATTATGCTTTATCTCAAGCAGTTGGGGGCAAAGTAGAAATCAATTAAGTGGGGAATAATCACAAGTAAATTAGTTTTAGTAGGAACTACTATTAAACTTACACCAGAGAGTACTGTCATCTATTATTGCTATCTACTGTATATTAACTACTATTATCTTAATTAAACTCACTTTATTGGTTACAGTTTACCTTTATGAAATAACAAGATTTTGAATTATAAAATATAATACATCAGAACATAAATCCAAGTCTTACACTTTTACTTTTCAGTTTGCAGCTTTTGCAATCCCAGAGTTTGGATGAAAATTTCTTAGGATGTGTAGTTATATCTTGACTAATCCTCTTGTGCAGTCTGTTTACTTTGATATAGCTCCAGCCTCTGCAAAGCCATGATGCTGTGTGTTGGTTTCTTGATTGAACAATTTTACCTCTGTTCCTTCCTTGTTTGTAGCCCCTTTGTTTATGATGATTTTTTTGTTCCTGTCACTTCACCTTGTATATCTTACGATGTTCTGTTTTACAGACTTTCTTTTTCTTTCTTTCTTTCTTTCTTTCTTTCTTTCTTTCTTTCTTACTAAAGCTTATTTCCTTCACATTTCATTACGTTTTTGCTTTTCTCAGTTTAACAATGTTTTTCTAATAGCTTCTTGGCTTCTTAGATTCTCTTTAGTTGTTTTACCTCTTATTTAACTATAATGTTTTTCTTTAACTTTTCCTCTTTCTGGGTGTTATCTCTATATTCCTACTACCTCCTTCCTGTCCCTCATGAATGGATTTTCTCCATTTTAGCATCCTTAATGCAACCAAGGGCATAGGGATTCACCATTTATTGTCTCTATTATTTTCTGGTGCCAGTTATTGTGGTGCTCACTACTGGCATCTCTCTCAGTGCTGGGGAACCTTCCTTCTGATTTTACCACTGTTTCTTTCCCTTGTTGCCTGTTTCATCAGCTCAAAGCAGTACTCTTGAGGGAAAACTGCCTGCACTTTCTTGCTGTGTTTTCTTTGTTTCTCACCCCTCCCTTCAAAAGTCATCCCAGGCTTTAACTCGGGCAGCTTAACTGCTCCAGAATCATGAGATTCTCCAAGACACACCCCCAGAGAGGATATTTCAGGCTGCTGTTTTTAAAGTAAAAATACCCTGAAAATTCTAAACATTGCAAGATTGTGTTTAAGCAGCCAACGTGTGTAGCTTTCCTTGATTTTTTTTTTTAACTTAAAAGCCTTTAATAAAGGTGAGGCATTACACACACACACCAGAAATAAAAGAAGTTGGGGATTGAACACCAGAACTGATTGAATAGCTTAGGGGAAAAAAGTGTTGTGAATTGAGGCAGTGAGACTAGTTCTCTGTAATTTAAGGGATTGCATTTTTAGAGGTACCTAAAGTAGGAAGGGGAAGTACCTAAGCATTGCCTTTAACACAGAAGAATTTTTTTTTTAAAAAAGTATAAATTTGCAAAGCTGCAGATAAGAAATTGCAAATACAGATTGTCAGTGAAGAGAACAGTCAAAAATAGTGAATGATTATTTCATAGCTGAAGAATCTGTGAACAGCATAATAAAGGGACCCAAGCTGCATAACACATGAGAGAATTACAGGAGTCAATCTGCAGGCAGAAGCTGTCCAGAATTCATCTGGAACTTGACATAAATATGGCCATTTTCTCACACTTTGTATTTGCTCTGAATACTGGTTATACCTATGTGTTCAGCTCAGAGAGGCACATGCTGTTGCTGCACCACCACTTATCTTAGCAGAAGGCCTGACTCTTGGCATGGAGCAGATACAGATGTCATCAAAGCCCTTATGCCACTTTTATCTATACCTTTTAAACTCCTTCACCACATCACTAAAGGAGCTACAAGAGGATTCCACTGCAATTACAGGGGCTTAGTGGAAGAAAGATAGAGCTACCCCCTTCAAAATCCTGTACTGCCACTGGCTGCAATCCTGAAGTAACCATGAAGGCAATGTCAGTGTCAGAACCTTAGGGAAGAAAGGAAGAGAGGTGCTCCCTTCAAGCAGAAGGGGAGTGGCTGCAAAAGCTGGGCAGCAACAGTGAGGTCACTCACACTCTGGTTGATCTGGCCCATCCAGTAGCAATGAACAGATAAAAGAGAAATCTAGTATGGACTAAGATCCCCGAGAATGTGCTGGGCTGCAACAGGAAAGAGCAAAGGGAACAATCCATTTCTCTTGCCTTCCTTCTTGTGCACCTTAGAAAGAAGGAGGGTGTGCTTGTGCTTAAAATACTCTGCTAGGATGTGGGAACAGGAGGTTCACTTCCTGGCTCTCCCAGAGACTTCTTTTGAGGGTTTGGGTGAGTCACTTAAGTCTCAGGTTTTAGCATTACATGGCAACAAATAATGCATACCTTACCTCACTGTGGGAGTGTGAGGATAAAGTCATTAATACTCATGAGACAGGGAAGGGCAACACTGAGCAGGGTGACATAAATATCAGGACAGAAAAAAAAAAAAAAACTACAGTCCAGCTGAGCTGAATTGGAGGAGAAATACCTACCAAAATGAAATATTAATCATTGGCCTTTGACTAAGGAAAGCCCCAAACTAACTCGCTCAGCATTTATTTCTATTTCCCTAAGCTTTGCAAATGGATTAACTATAGCAAGTTTGTTCTTTAGCTTTTTGACCAAGGGCACTCTTGACTGTATCACAGTCACAACTTATTTAGCATAGGTTATTGCAGCAGTTCCCAGCCTTTTTGACTTGAGGGCCACAGGCATCATTTTTACAACTCTGAAGGTCCACCAGCCTACAACAACAGGACCCTTCCATCCTGAAAAGCAGTTTGCCTCCTTTTTCGCTGATCTCCCTTTGTCCTGGCTGCAGCAAGGTAACTGCATGCATCCTGCAACTCTGCACACTCTGTGTCCCAATGCAGTGGCTCCCTTCTGCTGCCAGGAGGACAGAAGATTACTGCTCCCCTCCCCTCCCTCTGGCTCCAGCAAGGACCCCAGCACCTATGGACTTCAGCAGAATGCCTTGCCTCTACAAATAAGGAGATGGGTGTGCTAATCTCCTATCACTTTGACCTCAACAAAGAGCACGCATCTGCCTTTTAGCTCTGTGGAAATGCACTCCACCTGAGTCTTCGGATAGTGACTCTATGCTACAGCCAGCAGGAGGGGAGGTGAGGGTCACTTTGAAAGTCCCCAAGGACCACTTTTGGCAAAACACAGGTTGGAAACCACCAGGTTATTGTATAAATCCTCTTGGATTTTTCTGTTCAGACTCTAAATGCTGCAGCCCCCCCCCCCCAATATCACACAGTTAATGCCATGTCTTGTCACAGAACTGGAGGTGGGTAATATTACTTAAAAATGAATATTAAATTTATTTCACACAGCTTCAGATGATGCTTTGGCTCCAATAATCATTGGAACAGGTGACAGCCATTTCTGCTACTAAATAGGAAGTTATATTGATTAAGTTTTTACACTGTGGCACCAAAATGAAGACCACAATGACACAACATCTAGCTGTTTTGTTATTCTTTTCCAAATGTGTATGAGCACTCAAGAAAGCAATATTAGTAAGAAGGACACTGCTGTTCTCTACTTTTCTTTAAAGGTAATTCTGACCACTGAATTGGCACAATCCCCTTGTGCCATTTAAGTGACTGTATGCTCAGATAATTCTAGATACTTGCAATGTCTCATTAATTGCTAATAAAACAATGACTTATTTATGAATCCTTGTTCTTGATGGAAATCATCAGCATGGGTACAAAATGTATTCTGACTGCAATATTTCTGTTGATGCTGTCTTAGACTTGTCCCATGCTGAGCACTCTGGCCCACATTATTGAAGCATTTAAGCATATGCTTAACTTTAGATATGTGAATAGAATCACAGAATCCTCGGACTGGTAGGGAACTCAAGAGGTCTATTCCAGGCCCCTACATTTGCAACAGGACTAAATGTTATCTAGATCATCCATGACAAGTGTTTGTCTAACCTGCTTTTAAAAATCTCCAGTAAAGGAGATTCCACAACCTCCATAGACAGTTTATTTCAATGTTTCAATATACTGAGTGTTAGGAAGTTTTTCCTAATGTCTATCCTGAAACTCTCTTACTGCAATTTTAGCCTATTGATTCTTCTTTGTATTCCACAGGATTCAATACCTTTCTGGCTCATCCCTCAAGAGTACAATTCTCTTTTTACACTAACATCCCCACACAAGGATGGATTACAAGCTATTAAAAGAACCATCCCAGATGATGCCACAACACAGCTTGTGACTGAACTTTGTTACTTTGTGCTCACCCACAGACATTTCAGATTTGAGGGCAGTTTATACCTCCAAGTCAGTGGCACTGCTATGGGTACCCACATGACCCCAGAATGGCTATGTCTACATTGTAAAAGCTAAGTCAGCTTTTTTAAATCAACTTAATAAAGTTTACTTAACGTCAACTTTAACTAGACCTTATTAAGTCGACTTAGTGAGTCCACGCCACATTAAGTTGACGTAATGGTAAAGTCGACTTTATAAGTGGACTTTTTAAAGTTGACTTTACTGGACCCTAAAATCGACTTTATTGCCCTGCAGTGTAGGCAGGGCTCTGTTTAAGTCGACTTAAGGGCTCTTACGTTGACTTAAACACATAGTGTAGACATACCCAAATAAGCCAACATTTTTATGGCCGACTAAGAACAATGTTTCCTCAAGTCTCATCCCAAAGCACCTCTCCTCTACTTATGCTATATTGAGGACATCTTCATCACCTGGACCCATGGCAGGGATGTGCTTGAAGATTTCCACACAGATTTCAACAATTTCCACTCCACAATCAAAATGAGCCTGGAACACTTCATGCAGGAGATCCACTTTTTGGACACTACAGTACAAATTAGGGATGGACACATCAACACCACTCTATACCAAAAACCTACTGATTGGTATAGTTATCTACATCCCTCAAGCTTCCATCCTAGACACACCACACAATCCATTGTCTACAACCAAGCCCTAAGATATAACCACATTTGCTCTGATCCTCAGACAGAGACAGACATCTTCAGGATCTCTATCAAGCTTTCTTAAAACTACAGTATCCACCTGGAGAAGTAAAGAAACAGATTGACAGGGCCAGATGAGTACCCCACAGTCAACTACTACAGGAAAGGCCCCAAAAAAGAAAACAATAGAATGCCACTGGTCACCACATACAACCTTCAAGTCAGACCTCTACAACAGATCATTAAGGACCTACAGCCTATTTTAAAAGATGACCTCTCACTCTCTCTAGCCTTGGGAGACAGACCTCTCCTCACCTACAGACAACCCCCGAACCTTAAACAAATACTCACCAGCACCTACAGACCTAACAACAGAAACATTAAAGCAGGCACATATCCCTGCAACAAACCATGCTGCTAACTCTGTCCCCATATCTGCACAAAAGACACCATCATAGGACCTAATCAAGCCAGCTACTCCATCAAAGGGTCCTTCACCTGCTCATCCACTAATGTGATTTATGCGATCATGTGCCGGAAATGCCCCCACACCATATACATTGGACAAACAGGACAGACCCTGCAGAGAAGACTAAATGCACACAAAACTGATATCAGAAATCAAAACACACACCAAAAAAACAGTTGCTGAGCACCTCCATCTTCCTAATCACTCCATTGATGATTTGTTAATTATGATCATCAAGAAAATCAATGGGACACCAAGACTTCAAAGAGAAACAGCTGAAATTGAATTAATATGCAATTTAAATTGTGTGGAAGCAGGGCTGAATCGTGACTATGGATTCTTTTCACATTATAACAAGTAATTTGACTTCACCCTCCCTCTATATGCTGTTTCCTGGACTTTGAATCCTTACAAATGCTCTGATTCGCTGTTGCGGTATGACCTGATCCCATGTCTTTCACTCCCCTGCATTTATTTTCATCCAGTTCTGTAAGGTCTCCCTTTTCAAAGCACCTGATGAAGTGGGATATTCTCCCATGAAAGCTCGTGCAATAAATAAATCTGTTAGTCTTTAAGTGCCACAAGACTCCTTGCTTTTTTTAATTCTCTTTTTGTGGCAAGTAGTTACACCTCCCAGACTACAGCAAAGAATGGGGAGGAGCCAGGCAGCTCTCAGTGGTGGAAGAATAGGTCCAGGACTATTTAGAAAAGCTGGACATATGCTAGTTCCTGGGACTGAAGAATTTGCATTCCAAGGTATGGAGGGACTTGACTGTTGTGATTGCAGATCCACTAATATCTTTGAAAACTTGTGGTGATTGGGGTTATCCCAGATGACTGGAAAAAAGGCTAATATAGTGCCCATCTTAAAAAAAAAAAAAAAAAAAAAAAGATGGAGGATTCAAGGAACTGTAAACCAGTTAGTCTCACCTCAGTCCCCTGGAAAATCATGGAGAAGTTCTTTAAGGAACACATTTTGAAACAGTAAAAGAAAGGAAGGTGATTAGGAGCAGTCAGTATGGATTCACTTAAGGCAAGCCATGCCTGACCAACCTGATTTACTTCTATAATGATATGACTGTCTCTGTAGATATGGGGAAAGTGGTGGACATGATATATCTTGACTTTAGCAAAGCTGTTGATATGCTTTCTCGTGGTATGCCTGACAGCAGTTAAAGAAGTATGGTTTTGATGAATGGCCTATAAAATGGATTGAAAACATCAGTCTCAATGGGTAATGGTCAATGGTTTGATGTCTAGTTGTCAGCTGGTAACAAGTGGAGGGCCCCAGGTGTCACTGATGGTGTCATTGTTGTTGAACATCTTCATTAATTATCTGGAGGACAGGGTAGATTGTACCCTCAACAAGTTGGTACATGACACTAAGCCAGGGGGACTGGTAGATACCCTTAAGGGTAGGGATAAGATACAGAATGACATAGACATATTAGAGGATTGGACTAAAAGAGATCCCATGAAGTTCAACAAGGACAAGTGCAAAAACCTGCACTTAGGATGGAATAATCTCATGCACTCATACAGACTGGGGACAGACTGGCTGTGAAGAAGTTCTGTAGAAAAGGAACTGGGGGTTATAGTGGACAAGAAGCTGGATACAAGTCAACAGTGTGTCCTTATTGGCAAGAAGGCTAAAGGCATATTGAACTGCACTAGATGGTACATTGCCGGCAGATCAAGAGATGTGATTTTTCCCTTGTATTAGGCACTAGTGAGGCTACATCTGGAGTATTGTGTCCAGTTTTGGGCCCCCAGTACAGAAAAGATGAGGACAAATTGGAGAGAGGACAGTGGAAGGCAAAAGAAGAAATGTTTAGGGGGCTGCAGCATGTTACTTTTAAGGAGTGGCTGAGGGTACTAGGTTTGATTAGTCTACAGAAGAGAGGAATGGAAGGGGAAATTGATAGCACCATTCAACTAACTGAAGAGGGGTTCCAGGGAGGATGGTGCTAAGCTGCTGTCAGTGGTGGCAGATGACAGAACTAGGAGGAATGGTCTTAAATTGCAGTGGGGGAGGTCTAAACTGGAGATTAGGAAAAGTTTTTCACTAGGAAGGTGGTGAAGCATTAGAATGAGTTACCTAGGGAGGTGGTGTAATATCCATCTTTAAAGTTGTTTTTTTTTTTTTTTAAATAAAGCTTGACAATGGCTAGAATGATTTAAGTGAGTTGATCCTCCTTTGAGCAGGGGGGAGACTAAATGAACCCCTGGGGACCCTTCAAACTCTAATATTCTATAATTTTTGATTAACTCCACAGAAGTTTTACTTTATGCCATGTGTGAAAATTTGTCATCTCTTTCCATATGAGTGTTGCATTCCAAGGTACAGACACATCAGTGGGTTCTGCTTGGTACTTGACTGGAGCAATGGAAATATATATACAGATAGAACAGCAAAGCAAATATTTTACTTTTATTTATGTGCACACTTTAAAAATGTGCTTTGAAAGTTTTAAGGGATATATAAATCATGCAGATATCAGATACAAAGATAAACATTGCAAAAGTGTGCTTTTGTTTCGAGAAACACTGTATAGCTATTTAGTCATCAGATCTCTCTGTTTAACAGGATGTTTCCATATGGCAGCAAATAATACCATACTTTGCACTACGCAAGGTAGTGGTTTTTGATTACCTTACTAAATTGAATGATGCTTTCTGATAACTTATGATATTTCTATAGGTAAATAGGTACACACATATAAACTAAATTCAGATAAATATATTTATGAATCTAAAGAATACCATTACTATATAAACTGTGACATACCTCCAAACATTGTAATCAATACCTCATTTTCCAAAACACCTTCATGTCATGGCAAAACAAATGTGCCACCATCGAATCATAAAAGATATTTACTCTACACTACCATAGCCATGTACAACCTGCAAATGGCCAAAGTTTATTTCTCTTCTGTTCTTGAGGCACTCAGCTATTAATTCTTCCATCCGAGCACCTCTTCTGTCTTTCCTGCCCACCACATCACTTATTCACAGCTTTTGTGATGTTCTTCACTTGCTTTTGCTCTCTCCATTTTTTTTGTTTACCCATGTGATAGCAAGCACACATATTCCCGTGCTCTATTGTACATCTTTCATCTTGCACTCTTCTTGTCTTCTTAGAGAGTGTTAATTTTTCTGTTAGGTTAATCACAGCTGTCAATAAAGCACTGTCTAAAATCTTGGGCTGACACCACTGAAGTCATTTACAAAATTCCCTGTTGCTTCCGTCGGACCAGAATTGCACCCTTTATATGAAAAGAGTCCCTACTCTTTATGACATTGTTCAATCTTCTACAACTTTCCCATCAAATCTACATTCCAAGCCCTTCTTCCTAACATGTGAAAAGATAGCCAAGACATATAACAAGATTACCATGTAATGACTGTGACTGTTATGGTGTAAGTGTTTCATCCCTTCACTTTATCCTATGTCCTCTGTGGAAAGAATGTAACTGTGTCATAATGTGCAATAGTAAACAACCCTGATTTTGGAGTGCCAAAGCACAGTTTTCTCTGGCAATTCCCTCTCCAGTACCATTTCCCAAATTCCATTTTCATGAAGTAACCAGACTTGTGACAGTCAATAAAGCAATCAGGTTTAGATACCCAAAGGTATTTACACTCTTAATTCCCATTAATTTCAATTAACTTCCCATTGAGCTGGCCCTCAAATCCAATTGGGGTTGATGGTCTTTATTGGTGGGTCAGGGGAAGTCCTGTTTCAGGGAAGAATTGAGCATGATGTATCTTATAACATTCAAAACATTCCACTCAGTTGTTAGGTGCTCAATGGACCATATTTGCTCACCTATCATCTTAGTTCAAGCATGTCAAAGTAAAACATTTTGCAATTCTGTCTGCCTGCTTTTTTTTAAGCAAAGTCCTTTATAAACAAAAATTATTGCAGAGTCTAGTAAGAGTGCATATGGTTTGTTTCCTGACTTACAAATGAACTTTATAGTATGAGATATTGAGTCAAATATAGAGAAGAATTTCAGTAATAAAAATTCCCCATGTTTCATGGTTTGGACATTCATCTTCATTCATCATCTTCTTTTTCCTATGACATCCTTAAGGTTGGATAGGATTGAGGTCCTGAAAAGACTACATCCTCAGCTATTTTGAGCCACTTGTTGCACTTGTTGGGAGTTGTGTAGGTGGCTTTGTATATCACATGATACCACTGTTTCCCTGAAAGGCCCTGACCTCTCACCAGGCATTCTTCTATAAAGAACAAAGTTCAGCAGTCAGCATGGGCCACATGGCTAAACCATTGCAGCTGTCACCTTTTGATGCTTGTACTCACGCACTGCATTTCCAGACTTCCATGGATGATACCATTCTTTAATCTATTTAGGCTTGTCATGCTTAAGATACAGCACAAGTACATCAATACAAACATTAGCAGCTTTTGCTCTTGATCCTCAGTCATTAGCCAGGTTACACAACCCTAAAGGAACATGAACATAAGGAGCATTGTATGGTTTTAGCAGTTGGGGAGACTGATTTAAGGTTCCCAAACCTTTTATTCAGGCACACAACTTTCCTATCCACTATAAAGGCAGCCACCTAGCAGACAGAAGCACGCAGCTTCAGCAGCACACTGGGGCAGTCAATAGGACTGTGAACAGGGGAGTTTGAGTGGGCTTTAAGGGCTGTTGGAGGAGTTTTGAGGGAGTTGTGAGTTCTTGAGTTTGCTTGTTGTTTGTTCTATGTTTTTCTCTCTTTCTTTTCTTTTTATTTTTCCTGGGGGTGTGCGTTTTTTCCTTTTCTTTTTCTTGTTCAGTTTGCAGGGGCTGAGTGGTGGAGAGAGATCAGCTGACCCCAGTTAGGGGTGGGACTTCCCTACTGAGGGAGTTATAATGGACAGCCACTCCAGTGGGTAGTGGCGCACAGGGGCAAACAACAGGGCTGTGAACAGGGGAGTTTGAGTGTGAGTTGTTTGGAGGGGGAGTTTTGAGGAGAGTTTGGGATTCTACTATTGCTTTGCTTGGTGTGTTGGGTATTTTTGTTTTATGCAGACCAGGGATAGGGGAAGCACTATGGCAGATATGGGGGCAGCAGTGATAGACAAGCAGAGGAAGAAATAGCAAAGATGGCGGGATGTGGAAGCTGCAGGATGTGTATGATTTTGGAGGCAGTACATCCAAAGACCTTCATGTGCATGAAGGGCCACTTCATAGGGTTGAAGGAGGAGAAAATTTGGGAGTTAGAGATGCAGGTGGAAACTCTCATTGAGTTTAGAAGGGTGTCTGAATACCTGAAGGAGCAGACAAATGAGGGGTTTTAAGAGAAATGCCAGATCTTCAGATGAAAGCAGGACCATCAGACTGTGAGTGCAGATTACCAGGAAATGAAAGTGGCCAGTGGAAGCACGTGATTGTGAGAAGTCAGCAGAGGAAAAAAACAGGCTAGGGAAGGAAAAATAGAGATCAGAAACAGGTTTGCAGTGTTAGCAAAATGAAGGATCCAAAAACATGGTTACTGAAAGTAGGAGTGCAAGGAAGAAGAGTGGTAGTCCTGTCCAAAGAAGGGATGAGCCAATGGAGATTCCTCCAAATAACAGCCGCAGGACTCAGGAGCAGGTTCAGAGAATTGCAGAGAAAAGCTGTAGAAGTGAGGACTTGCAACTGGCAAGAAGTGGGGATAGGCTGGAGGACCACACTGTTTCTCTGCAAATCTATATGATTAGTGACTCCCTGCTGAGAAGGACAGACCAGCCTATAACCAGAGCTGATCCCAAGAAGAGAAGGCTTAAGTGGTGGTGCTACAAGGAGGGCTTTGGCATGTATGGTCACTGGGAGGCATTCATGGACAGAAGACTGTTCTGCTAGAATGGATTACACCTGAGTAGGAGGGAAACAGACTTCTGAGAGGGAGGTTAGCACAACTGATCCAGAGAGCTTTAAACTAGAGAGTCAGGTGAGGTGGTTGGGAGGTGCCCAAATAATCACCACACCTGGTATTTGTGTGGAGAAGAAGGAAAATGAAATAAGAACACAGAAATAAGAAGCAGCATACAGGTTAGAAGGAAGGTTAGTACAAATACCAGTCTAGCGAGAGTTATTGTCTGTAGAATGACTGTCCTGAATGAATTTCAAAAGGGATAGCCATGTTAGTCTAGTCCAGTAAAAAAACAACAAGGAGTTGTGTGGCACTTAGTCTTAAAGTGCCACACAACTCCTTGTTGTTTTTTTGTCCTGAATGAGGCAAAGAACATGAGTGAAACCAAGCAGCAAAAACTAAAATGTTTACATACTAGTGCAAGAAGCCTGGGTAACAAAATCGAGGAACTGGAGCTACTGTTAGAGGAAGTGAGACCAGATATTATAATGGTAACTGAAATGTGGTGGAATGGTAGTCATGACTTCCTTAGGAAAGACAGATATAAAGATGAGGCTGGGGGAATGGCATTATTTCTCATTGAGAAGGTAGATTGTAAGGAAATTCAAAGTGATGGAATTAACAAGATAAAAATCACAGAGTTTCTGTGGAGACAGTGCTTGGATTGTGTTATAGACCAGTGGGATCTGATGTAGATATGGATAGGGACTTTTTTAAAGGCCTTTAAGGAAGTAAATACTACTGGGAACTGTGTGATAATGGGAGACTTTAACTTCCCAGACATAGACTGGATGGCATGTGCTAGTAGTAATAAGGGGGCCCAGATTTCCTGGATGTGATAGCTGATAAATTCCTTCTCCAAACTGTTAATGAGACAATGAGAGGGGATGACATCTTAGATTTGGTACTGGTGAGTAGTGAGGACCTCATAGAGGAACTGGTTGTAGGTGACAATTTAGGTTTGAGTGACCACAAGCTCATTCAGCTCAAACTAATTGGAACGATAAAAAAAATCTGTGACTAGGGTCTTTGACTTTAAAAGGGCTAACTTTAGAAAATAAAGGGAATTATTTGGAGAAATGGACTGGACTGAAGAACCCAGGAATGTTAATGTAAAGAAGGCCTGGAACTGCTTCAACTCAAGGTTGCAGGAACTCTCTGAAGCCTACATTCCAAGAAAGGGGAAAAAAATCATAGGCAAGAGCTGTAGACCAAGCTGGATGTGTAAGCATCTCGAAGAGGTGCTTAGGAGGAAGCACAGAGTCTACAAGGAATGGAAAATGGCAGGGATCAGCAAGGAAAGCTTCATTTTGGAGCTCAGACTATGTAGAGATAAAGTGAGAAAGGCAAAAAGTCAAGCAAAGCTCGACCTTGCAAAGGGAATTAAAACCAATAGTAAAAGGATCTGTAGCCATATAAATAGGAAGAAAACAAAGACAGAAGAAGTGGGACAGTTAAAAAATGAGGTCATGAATAATCAAGGCATGGCTGAATGTCTAAGTAAGTACTTTGCATCTGTTTTTAATGAAACTGAAGACAAGTTGCGATATAGAGGTAGGTTATCTAAGTGGAACAAGATCATGAAGGTGGAAATTACCATACCTGAGGTAGAAGCCAATGTCAAGCTGCTGGATGGGACTAAATTGGGGGGGGGGCTGGATAATCTCCATCCCAGGCTGTTAAAGGAACTGGCTCATGAAATGGCCAGTCCTTTAGCAAAGATTTTTAATTAATCTGTAAACTTGGTGGTTGTACCGTATGACTGGAGAATCACTAATATAGTGCCTGTTTTCAAGAAAGGGAATAAAAGTGATCCAGGTAACTACAGGCCTGTTAGTTTGACCTCAGTACTATGCAACATCTTGGAGAAAATTCTGAAGGAGAAAATACTTAAGCAGGCTTGTCTAACCTGAGGCCCAGGGGCCAGACTCCAGCCCACCAAGGGCTTTCATCCGACCCATGGAGTGCTGCCAGAAGAGCCTGGAAAGCTGAGTCAGCAAGGTGCTATGGGGTGGTGGTGGTGGTGAGTGGGGCTGAGTTGTGCTCAGTCTGGGAGGGGGGACCTAAGCCTGAGGGCAAGCAGAATCCAGGGGAAGGAGAGAAGTGCTGAGTGGGGTGAGGAGAACAGAGGGGAACAAACCCAGGACAAACTGTGGCAGTTCTGGGAGGGTGAAGGGGCAGGGGAGTAGTGCGACTGGTTAGCAGGACCCAGATACTTCCTGATCTGGACATTCACACAGTTCTTCTCTCGTCCCATGCCCTTAACCCAAGCATCCCTGTCCTTCCCCTGACCCTAGTGGAAAAAGCTCCTATGTAGAAATTGCTACCCATCAATGTTTCTAGTACAGAAATGCCCAATGCCAAAACCTGCAACCACTGCAGCACTGACAGGAATTCTGTCCTGTCTCTGTCTGACTCTATTCTCTTCTCCCTCTCCCCAGCACTGCTCTCCTTTCCCTGAGCAGTGCTTCGTAGGGAGTGAGAAGAGTAGAATTGATGGGGTCCCTGTCAGGAAGTAGCTGAGTCCTGGCACCTAGCTGATCTGCTCCCCCCCATCTCACCCCTCCTTCCCTCCCCTCCTCTGCCATGTGACTGTGTCCTTCCTTGCTCCCACACTCTGCCTTGCCCCCTAACCCAGGCACTCCTGTCCCCCTTGCCCTCTGTACACAGCACAAGCAAAAGCAATGCCAATTATCACACTAATCATTATTTTTTAAAGTTTATTAATAAAGATCTATTTGCCTGTCTTATCTACCAAACATTTTCTCACTGGTGCCCTGACTGAGAAAAGAATTGTAATGTGGCCCCTAACCCAAAAAGGTTGGATATCCCTGTACTGAAGGATATTGAGGATAATGGTAACTGGGATAAAATACAACATGGCTTTACAAAAGGTAGATTGTGCCAGACCAACCAGATCTCCTGTGATGAGAGAATAACAGATTTTTTAGATAAAAGGAATGAGGTAGACTTAATTTACTTAGATTTCAGCAAGGCATTTGATACTGTTCTACATAGGACATTATGGCTATGTTCACAAGAAAACTCATTTTGAAATGTTATTTTGCAATAAGTTATTTCAAAATAAAATCCTTATTTTAAAATAACTTAAATGAAATAAGCAAATATTAAATTGAAATAAGGGAAGACCTCAAAGCAAAATGGCATGTCCGGAGAAAGGACTTGCTATTTCGCTTCAGGAGAGGGGCAGCATGGGAGCTATGACAACATGGCTCCCTTGCTGGCCCATGCCCCCACACAATATATACAAAAAGGAAGGCACCCTGGGAAGGAGAAGAGAAAAAGTGTTATTTCAAAATAACCGTTATTTTGAAATAACATGTCAGAATGATGTTGTTTCGAAACAACCATTTTGAAACAATGGCTATTTTGCTTTCAGGCAAGGTTTTGTTGTTTTGAAATGACGGATGTTATTTTGATATGATGGGGTCCTGTTATTCTGAAATAAAGAAACATCATTTGGACATGACAACTTTTATTTTGAAACAGTGGTCGTTGTTTCAAAATAAAAGCCTTGTGTGGACATAGCCTATTAGTTAATTTACAGAAGATGGGGATTAATATGAATATAGTAAGGTGGATAAGGAACTGGTTAAAAGGGAGGCTACAGCGAGTCATGCTGAAGGGTTAATTATCAAGCTGGAGAGGTTACCAGTAGAGTCCCTCAGAGATCGGTCTTGGGGCCAATCTTATTTAGTCTTTTTGTTCCTGACCTTAGCACAAAAAGTGGGAACATGCTAATAAAGTTTGCATATGACACCACATTGGGGGATATTGCCAGTACAGAGAATAATTGGGATACCACACAAAAAGATCCAGAACATGTTATAAACTGCAGTATTATCAATAGGGTGAAATTCAATAATGGGAAGTGCAAGGTCATGCATTTAGGGGCAAATAACAAGCTTTTTTCTTATAAGTTGGGGATGCATCAGTTGGAATGGACTGAGGAGGGGAAGGATCTGGGAGCACTGGTTGATGACAGGATGACTATGAGCCGCCAATGGGATATGGCCATGAAAAAAAGCTAATGCAGTTCTAGGATGTAACAGAAGAGGTATTTCAAGTACAAAGAGGTGTTAATAGAACTGTACAAGACACTGGTGAGACCCCATCTGGAATATTGCATGAAGCTCTGGTCCCCCACATTTAAAAAGGATGAAGTCAAATTGGCACAGGTGCAAAGAAGGGCTACAAGGATGGTACAGGGAGTGGAAAACATGCCTAATGAGAGGAGACTCAAGGAGCTTGGCTTGTTTAACTTAACGAAAAGAAGATTGAGGGGTGATATCATTGCTCTCTATAAATGCATCAGAGGGATAAATATCAGGGGGTCAGAGGAATTATTTGGGTACAGCACCAATGTGGATGCTAAAACAAATGTATATATACTGTCCATCAGGAAATTTAGGCTTGAAATTAGATGCAGGTTTTTAACCATTAGCGGATTAAAGTTCTGGAATAGATTTCCAAGGGAAGCTGTGGGGGCAAAAAACATAACTGCTTTCAAAACTGAGCTTGATAAATTTATGGAGGGGATGGTATGATGGGATGGCATACTTTGGCAAGTAATTGATCTTTGATCTTTGGCTATTTGTGGTGGATATGCAAGTGACTAAGAAAGGAGGGTAGATGGGGTGGGTTCTGAGTTATTACAGAGAATTCTTTCTTGGGTGAGTGGCTGGTGAGACTTGCACATGTGCTCAGGGTTTAACTGATCACCATATTTGGGGCTGGGAAGGAATTTTCCCCCAGGGCTGATTGGCTAGCACTTTGGTGGGGGATGGATTGTGTTTCTCTGTTGCACAGGGCATGGCTCACTTACCCGTGAATTCTTAGGGTATGGCTATACTGAGAATTGAATTTGAATTGATGACAATCAATTCAAATTCAATTAGGTGCATGGCCACACTTGCTTTCCTCAATTCAAACAGAGGAACTCCTCAGTCTGAATTGATGAAAGCTGATTTTGAATTGGTCAAATGTCTTTTGACTTCAAAGTCATGGTCAATTCGAGCCCAGTAATTCTAATTGACCCAGTGTGGATATGTCAATTCAAACTCACTGTGAGTTCGAATTGACATGGGTTGACCTTCCTCCCGGGGTTCATGGTATCCTGGAAGGAAGACCAGCCTTCAAGCCTCTGGGGCCAGCAGCCCCAAAGGTGCCTCCACCACCACCCAGCCAGATTTGGCTGGGGGGCAATGAGATTCGTATCCCCTGGCTGGGGTCAGAGATACAGCATAGTGCTGAAGCTGTGCTCCCTGCACCTGAGGACAGGATCCCCAGGCGCAGGGAGAAAGGGACTAGTGGGGCTAGAGCTGGAAAGGGGATGCTTTTTGCTGTGCTGGGCTCAGAGTGCTGGAGCCCAGCATGGGATTGGGTGGTGGCATGGCCATTTTGGGGGCCATGTTGCCACATCTCCTCCAAATGGTGCCTCTCCTCCAATTCAAATTAGCAAGCCCAGTTCATGGACATGCTAGTTCAAATTGGAGTTCTTACTGTGGCTAAGTCAATTCAAATTGACTGAATTCAAACTAATAATTATAGGTTCAAAATGATAGTTCAAATTTAGTTAATTCAAATTAACATGCTAAGTGTAGACATAGCCTTAAAGTTCTTAAACCATGATTTGAGGAGGTAAATAACTTGGTCATAGGTTAGAAGCTTATTGCTGTAGTGGGTGGGTGACCTTTTGAGGTCCACGTTGTGCAGGAAGTAAGACTAGGTGATCGTACTGGTCCCATCTGACCTATGAGTCTACTTGTCTAAGTAATGTTCATAGCAGTTGTCAGGTAATAGAATGAAATCTACTAGCAGAAGCTGTCTTCTTGTCCAGTGTCTACACCATTAATGATTTGTCTGGGCTGTTTCTTGATTTTTTATGTTACCATTAGTTTGGCGTTTTGTTCATTCAGATGAAATCCTCATTCCCTGTCTGTTGTGCACAGATTAATTGCTGCTTCTTAGTTGCATTACACCACAGGTATTATTATTTGATTAGGGCTGTCAAATGATTAAGGGAAGTCACAATCACGCTGTTAAACAATAATAGTATATGAATTTAAATGTAGTATATATATTTTGAATGTTTTTCTTCATTTTCAATGTATTGATTTCAGTTACAACACACAATACAAAGAGTAGTGCTCAATTTACATTTTTTTTATTACAAGCATTTGCACTATAATAAAGGTGAGCCAAAAAAGCGGTATTTTTTAATTCTCTTCATACAAATACTGTAGTGCAATCTCTTTATTGTGAACATGTAATTTACAAATATAGAGTTTGGGGGATTTTTTTACCTAACTGAGTCAAAAGCAAAACAATGTAAAATGTTAGAGAGGCGTACAGATATTTAACATATTTGGAATATACATATCTTGCAGCATCAGCTACAAGACTGCCATGTGAACTCCTGTTCTCACTTACAGATGACATAATAAATCAGAAGTGGGCAACGTTATCTGCCACATATAAACAAACATATTTGTCTTAGCAATTGGCTGAACAAGAAATAGAACTGAGTCGGTTTGTATGGGATGAACTGACAATACTATTTGTTTTACCTTTTTTATCTTCAAAATATTTGTAATTTATTTTTTAATTTAAATTGATATTTTATTACTCTTTGACAGTGCTATTAAACCTGTGATATATCACAGCTTTAGTTACCTAGTTAATTTGTTTTGCATTAATTCCATGCATTCACTGATTAATTGACAGCCTTAATTATTATTATTGTTTGCAAAGGCAAAGTGATTAATAATTTGCCCCAATATCATGCAGCCTTCTTCACTATTATTATAGGGAGCTGGACATGATGTGTTTTAAGTATAGACAAAAATATTGGACAGAGTAAGCATCCCTGTTTGACTCCAGTTTTCACTTCAAACCACCCTGTCAGCTCTCCATTGACCCTTACTGCATTTGAAGCTGTGCTATGCAGACTGCAGTATTTGAAGTGGTATGCTGCTAAAACCACACTCCCAGATTACTTTCCACAGTGTCTTTCTGTTAACATATTCAGATATTTTCTTAAAGTGAACAAATGTGCAAAACAGGTTTGTTGATCTCTTTCTCTTTGAGGTTTGACAAAAAGCAAATATGGAATTGGCAATGGAATATTCAGGTCTAAAGCCAGCTTGTGACTAAAGGATTTCCTCTGTCTTCCTTTCAATCACCCAGGAATCACTTTACAGAATACCTTACTAGGGATACTTACAGGACTTATTGGCCATAGTCAGTGCAATATGGCAGGTCACCTTTCTTGAAAGGTGGTAAAATGATTCACCATTGCCAGTCTTCAGGGACTTCACCGACAATACAAATAAAGTTAAATAATTTGCAAAGGCGCACATGATCTCTTACACCAAGTTACAACACTTCAGATGGAATACCATGTGGACTATGAACTTTGCTGTTTTTCAGGGACCTTACTGTGACTTCAGTTTCAACTTTCAGTTTGCGTTCTTCTTCAGGGTTGCCTTTGCAGTTAGTGGTTTCAAGAAAAATATTATTTCCCTCTTTTGATCTTAATGTACTAGCTGACCTGTTACAGGTATTTGCTTCCATAATCTAAAGCTGTATTCACACGTAAAGTGTTATTTCAAAATAAGTTATTTTGAAATAAAACCCTTATTTCAAAAAAACTTAAATTGAATAAGAAAATGTTAATTCAAAATAAGAGAAACCCTCAAAGTGAAATGGCATGCCCTGTGTGTGGACATGCTATTTTGCTTCAGGAGAGGGGCAGCATGGGAGGTGTGGCATGCCCCCACCCACTATATACAAAAAGGAAGGCACCCTGGGAAGGAGAAGAGCAAAAGTGTTATTTTGAAATAACCAGTATTTTGAAATAACATGTCCAAATAGTGTTGTTTCAAAACAACCGCTTCAAAACAACGGCTATTTCAATTTCAGGCAAGGTTTAACTATTTCAAAACAACAGCCATTATTTCAAAATGAAAGGGTCCCATCATTTCGAAATAATGGAACGTTGTTTGGACATGCCAGGATTTATTTTGAAACAACAGCTGTTGCTACCAAATAAAACCCTGGTGTGGACACAGTCTAATATTCCGAAAAGCCCTCTTGCAATGGATTTTGTTAAAGGTTTTGGGTTTTTTCTTAATCTCTTCACTTTCTCACTCTAACCATTCTTTTTCACTCCTTGTTGAGTTTTTGATATTTATTTTTCTACTCAGGACAATCTTCAGCTTTCAGGTTCTCAATCTGCTTTTTTCCCCCACCTTTTTGATAGATTTTCTATCTTCTGTGTCATTCAGTCTTTTCTTTTCTGGGTACTACATCAGCCTTAAAGCCTTCTCACTGATGGCGTAATTAAAATGCAAAATGATCTGGACAAACCGAAGAAATGGTCTGAAGTAAATAGGATGAAATTCAATGAGGACAAATGCAAAGTATTCCATTTAGGAAGGAACAATCAGTTGCAAACATACAAAATGGGAAATGGCTGCCTAGGAAAGAGTACTACAGAAAGGAATCTAGGGATAATAGTGGATCATGAGCTAAATTTGAGTTAACCACGCAACACTGCTGCAAAAAAAGTAAACATAATCTGTGATGTATTGCAGGAGTATTATAAGCCAGACATGAGAAATAATTCTATCAGTGTACCCTGCACTGATTAGGCTTTAGCTGGAATATTGTGTCTAATTCTGGGTCTCACATTTCAGGAAAGATATGGACAAATTGAAGAAAGTCCAGAGAAGCACAACAAAAATGATTAAAGGTCTAGAAAAGATGACCTCTGAGGGTAAGCTGGAAAAAATGGGTTTATTTAGTCTGGAGAAAAGAAGATGGAGACAGGACATAACAGTTTTCAAGTATGTAAAAGATCATTACAAGGAAAGAGAAAAATAATTCTCCACAACCTCTGAAGACAAGACAAGAAGCAAGGGGCTTAAAATGCAGGAAGGGTGGCTTAGACTGGGTATTAAGAAAACCTTCCTAACTGCCAGGGTAGTTACATACAATAATAAGTCATCTAGGGAGGTTGTGAAATCTCTGTCATTGGAGATTTTTTAAGAGCTGTTTAGACAAACACCTGTCAAAGATGGTCTAGATAACACTTAGGACTACCGTAAGCATATGGGCCTGGAATAGATGACCTCTTGAAGTCTCGTCCAGTCCTACAATTCTATGAATCTTGCATTTTTCTTTTATCCAGACTTGTACCACTATTGTGTCCTTTAATTCCAAGGGGCTATGTCTACACTGAGGGGAGGTCTGGCAGTCGACTTAACAAGGTCAACTTTAAGTCGACCTTTGTAAGTCAACTGCAGGGTATGTCTGCATGGACAGGGAGCAGACATACCCAGGGTGCACCTCCTCCTACCCAGACTGTGGTCCAGGTTGGGTACCCTGAGCCCAACCAGCTCCAGGGACTGATTCAGACCAGGAGCTTATCTGGCTCCTGACCTCTGGGGAGGAGCTGGGAGCTGGGTTCGGCTTCCAGCTCCTCTCTGTTGGCAGCGGGAGAGGCAAAGAGGGCCAAGGAGCCCGACCTGGCTCCCACCCCCTTTCCACTGGTGGTGGGGGCTTGGAGCTGGCTCCTGCCTGCAGTCACAAGTGACCTGGAGCCAAATTGGTGCCAGGTCACTTATCACCATGGCAGGAGGCTCAGCAGCCTGGTCAATTTCACAAGAGTGAAACTGACCAGGCTGGGGACTCAGCTGAGCAGGGGTTCTGCAACCTTCTCAGTTTCACTCCTGTGAAATTGACCAGGCAGCCGAGTCTCCTGCCCATGATGACAAATGACTGGGGGCTGAATTTGGCCCCAGGCCACTTGTGACCACTCACAGGAGCTCACTCTAACCCCCTGCTGCCCATGGAAAGGGGGTGGGAGCAAGATCAGTCTCCTAGCCCCTTTTTGCTGGCACCGCTACCCATGGAGAGAGGCTGGGAGTGGGATGGCATTCCCCCAGCCCATCTCTGCAGCTAGTGAGGCCAGAGAGGGACTAGGAGCCCAACCTAGCTCCAAGCCCCTCTCTGCAGCCAGGCGCATGGGGAGCTGGCATCTTCCCTGGCCGCTTGCATGTGGTCAGGGGCCATCCATTTCCCCCTGCCCCTGGCCACTTGCAAGTGGCCAGGGCTGATGCCAGTTGCCCCCGCCCCTGGCTGCTTGCAAGCAGCCAGGAGAGATTCCAGCTCCCTGTGCTCCTGGCTGCTTGGGGCAATGATGGCTCCATTTACCCCGGCCACTTTTAAGTGGCCAGGGGAGATGCTGACTTCCTGCGCCATTGGCTGCAGAGGGGCTTGGAGCCTGGTCAGGCTCCTAGTCCCTCTCTGCCATGAGCAAAGAGGGGCTGGGAGCCTGATGGGGCTCTCAGCCACTCTCAGTGGGCTTTAAGGGCTACAAGCAGGCTCGGAGCCCATCTGGCTCCCAGCATCTTGCCCCAATGAGCAAGTAGCTCTGACTTGGGTCAATTTCACACTGGGAGCCTGTGAAATTGACCAACTCTTGGTAAATTTCACTGGCAGGGAGTCTGTAATATTGACCAGACTTGGAGCTGCTTGCTCAGTGGGACAAGCTGCTGGGAGCCAAATGGGCTCCGAGCCTGCTCCTAGCCCTCAAAACCTGCAAAGAGGGGCTGAAGCTGCCATCAGGCTCTCAGCCCCTCCTACAGGCTGCAGGAACTGTGTGCCAGCCCCCACAGCCTGCAGAAAGGGGCTGAGATCTGGATCTAGCCCCTAGCTCCTCTCCACAGAGAAGGAGCCAGATCAGGCTGTCCACAGCCAGGATTGGAGCAGGGAAGGGGGTGGGCCCTGCCTTGTAAAATCATCTTAAATGCTTAAGCCAATTTACAGTGCAGAAGTTATTAAGTCGACTTAAACATTTGCTTAAGTCGACTTAATGCTTTCTACATATAGACAGGGAGTAGCTTAAGTCAAACTAAAGGACTTTAAGTCAACTTAAGACCCCTAGTGTAGACATAGCCAGAGAGCCACTGATGATATTCTGAAAGGTCACAATAAGGCATATGTTTCACAACTTCGACATAATAAACTCCCTGACTGTCATTTGCAAATTTTGAATTATTCAGTCTAATTCTCATTGTAGTGGTTATTGCACAATGGTCAGAGGCTATGCCTATAGACCTACAGTATAAAATTCTTGGATATTGGATACTGTCCTCCCAAAGAAACAGAAGGTTTATTCAGGAATTAAAATTATAACTAATTGTTATTGTGGGCAAATTTAGTAGTTTCTCAAAGTAACAGCCAAGCTTTAGGTTTCTTAGTGGTTTCCTTCATAATCCTCTGTGGTAGATCTAAAATCAGATAAAATCAGAAAGGCCAAAGGACAAATGGAGTTGTGGCTAGAGAGGGATGTAAAGGATAACAAGAAGGGGTTCTACAAGTATGTTAATAACAAGAAGAGGATCAGGGATGGTGTAGGTCCCTTGCTGAATGGGGCAGGTATCCTTGTGATGGAGGATGAGGGAAAAGCTGAAGTTCTCAATGCTTTTTTTGCTTCATTTTTCACAGGCAGGGTCAGCTGCCAGCCCACTACCATGGGTGTGGCAGATTGGAGAGAAGAAGAGAGGCCCTTGGTGACGGAAGGTCAGGTTAGGGACTGCTTAAAGAAGCTGGATGTGCACAAGTCCATGGGGCCAGATGAACTGTATCCAAGGGTGCTAAGGGAACTGGCCAATGAGATAGCAGCACCGCTGGCCATTATCTTTCACAACTCATGGAGAACGGGGGAGGTGCCAGAGGAAAAAAGCAAATGTAGTGCCTGTTTTCAAGAAGGGGAAAAAGGAGGATCCAGGGAATTACAGACCAGTCAGCCTCACCGCAATCCCTGGAAAAAATATGGAGCAGGTTCTCAAAAAATCCATCCTCAAACACTTAGAGGAAAATAAAGTGATCAGGAACAGTCAGCATGGATTTACCAAGGGTAAATCATGCCTGACCAATCTCATCTCCTTCTATGATCAGATGACTAGTTTTCTGGATGCAGGAAGAACCGTTGATGTACCTTGATTTTAGCAAGGCTTTTGATATAGTTTCCCACAGCATTCTCATTGGCAAATTAAGGAAGTATGGGTTGGATAGGTGGACTATAAGGTCGATAGAAAACTGGCTAGATCAACGGTTTCAGTGTGTAGGAATCGATGGTTCCATGTCTAGCTGGCAACCAGTCACGAGTGGTGTGCCCCAGGGGTCGGTCCTGGGGCTGGTTCTGTTCAACATTTTCATCAATGATCTGGATGATGGAATAGACTGCATTCTCAGTAAGTTCGCGGATAACACCAAGCTGGGGGGAACAGTAGACACATTGGAGGGCAAGGACAGGATTCAGGGAGATCTAGGCAAATTGGAACAGTGGGCCAATAAAAATCTTATGAGGTTCAATAAGGACAAGCGTAAAATCCTGCATGTGGGATGAAAAAAACCCATGCACCGCTAGAGGCTGGGAAACATTCAGCTAAGTAGCAGCAGTGTAGAAAAGGACCTGGGGGTCATGGTGGATGGGAAGCTAGCTATGAGTCAGCAGTGTGCTCTTGCTGCCAAAAAGGCCAATGGCATACTGGGCTGCATCAAAAGAAGTATTACCAGCAGATCAAGGGATGTGATCATTCCCCTCTATTCTGCACTGGTGAGGCCACATCTTGAATACTGTGTTCAGTTTTGGGCTCCCCACTACAAAAAGGACAGGGACATGCTAGAGAGAGTTCAGAGGAGGGCAACCAAAAAGATTAAAGGGCTGGAGCACAAGCCCTATGAGGAAAGACAGAAAGAATTAGGCTTATTTAGTCTACAGAAGAGAAGATTGAGGGGGAATTTAATAGCAACCTTCTACTACTTGAGGGGATGCTCTAAGGAAGATGGAGCTCGACTGTTCTTGGTAATAACAGAGGACAGAACGAGGAGCAACGGTCTCAAGTTGCAGTTAGGGAGGTCGAGGCTGGACATTAGAAAAAACTTTTTTACTAGGAGAGTGGTGAAGCCTTAGAATGAGCTGCCGAGGGATGTGGTGAAATCTCCATCCTTGGAGGTGTTTAAGGCCCAGCTGGACAAAATCATGCCTGGAATGGTTTAGTGGGAGTGGTCCTGCCTCTGGCAGGGGGTTGGACTAGATGACCTATGAGGTCCCTTCCAACCCTATGATTCATACTTTGTGCTTTAGCACAGGTCAGTATTAGTTATCCTACAATCAGAGACCAAGTCATAGCAACTATTATAACATTGGATTGCTAAACATGTACGTGGGACTCATTGGCCATGTCTATTTTTTTTTCAGCAATGAGAGTTCTGATCAGATTATATGACCCAACTGAGTGATACAGAAGCTGGGAATTGCTTTCTTGGTATTTGTAATTCTACGCATCTGGACAAGGTAACAGCTAGGAGATTGTTTCCTTCATTCATGCACTGAATTCTCATGCCAGACCTGTGACTATGTATAACAGGCAGGCATAAGCGTCTCCTATTGCCAAGATGAACATTTTGCTGTTCACATGCCATATATTCAAAAGTGGTGAGAAAATATGGTAATGTGATAGGGGAGTGGATCATAAAAAGACTTACACATGGCAGATGCTCATCACATTGCATCATTCAGCACTTGAAAGTGCTTTTATATCACTGTGATAAGTGTGGTATAGGAACATGAATTCACTAGCTAGAATAGACTAGAAAGCCTTTGCCAGTTCAGATGCCTCACAATACAAAATATACAACTGAGAAGGATTTGAAACAAGACTTTGAATTTGCAACAAAACCTTTTTTCAAAAAGTGAACCTGATTCAGAGTGGAAAGATTTCAAGGTTAAGGTAACCCTCAGCAACAATTTCTTACAGATCTATGATGCATAAGTTACTAAACTCTAAATCACATTAGGGACAACTCATTAACATTTTTTAAACCATGAAATCAAGTTACTTAATCACATTAGTGATGCCTGACCATTCCATTTCATTTCCCGCACTGTCTGTCAAGCTGATGAACTGTCTTGTGTTTCTGTGATGCCAAGCCAAGCCTTTGTTGTCTATTTGTGACTAATGAACATATTTCCCCTTATTTTCCAAAAATCTTCTCTTTTGTTATCCTGTTCTCTCTAAACAGCTACATCCACAAGTAGGACTTTATACTGCAATGAATCTTGGTGATTCAAAAGATCAACTTGTATGGACCATTTGTGTACAAAAATAAAATGTATTGGAAGGACAAGTCTTACCTTAATATTAGAGGATAGGCCCTTAGAGACATCAGGTTTAATAATTGTTGGATACTATTTTCCCCCCAGTTGGGTTACAAACACTGAACATGTTTTATATCTGTGTAAAACATGTGGAGTAAGCCTCTTCTATATGGAATTAAAGATCATTAGAATAATATCAGATTTCAAAGGTAGCATTGTATAACAGGATCAGCTGCCTCCTGTGCTTCCCTTCATGGTCAGAATTGACCCTGCAACTTTCTGTTTCGGCTTTCCCTTCTGGTTTCTCAATAAACTCATGAAAAGATGTCCACAATTCCAGTAATATCCCTTCTTAGGTTCCGTACATTTATTAAATTAATTTTAAAAAAATGCAAAAAGCCTCCCATTCCAGCCTTAAAATCTCCACAGCCACTTCTCCTGCCATCCACTACTCTCCAAACTTCTGGAGAAGAAAGCATGGCTTGTCCTCATCTGCCTCATTTGCCTTCTCTCCAAAAGGGAAACAAAACCTCCAGCTAGAGCTATTCACTGAACCATGATGGCTTCCTCAGAGACCACTGCAGGAGAGTCACTCAATTACAGCTCTACTCTGCTGTCTTCTCTTGAATGTCCACAGCCCTCTGTTCTTCTATTCTAGAGATCTTGTTTATTCACATGACCATCTACCACATAAATTAATTCACTGAAATTGCCTAGGGAAGCAAATTACTTGAGTCACAGGTGGGCTGAGACCTATCTGCCCTTAAAAAGGCCAGCCATCTTTTTACATATTGGTGTTGATATGTTTAAGCATCTGCACATTGTCATCAGATTTCTCTTTAGTTCATATTTACATGTCATCTGGGTCTGAGCTGACCTGGGGCAAGCTGACCTGCCTGGATGCTTATGAGAAATCCCATAATGCTTTTTAGCATTAGGAATTCACACATTGTCATGATATCTCTGTATGAGTAGCCTTCAACAAGTAATGTAGTATATTGTAGTGTATCATGAAGAGAATGTATTTGATTTATTATGGTAGTAAAGAAAACCAAACAAGGAGTCCTGTGGCACTTTTAAAGACTAACACATTTATTTACCAAAGCTCTCATGAGCTTTCATTGGAGAAGATCCGATTTCCTGAGACAACTGAAGAAGGGGAATTTACAGAATGGGGGGAAAATAAATGCAGGGGAGCACAGTTCACTTTAAAAAGTGCCACAAGCCAGGGGTGGGGAGCTCCTGCCTTGAAGTGTTTTTAAGTATCTATTGTATTTACTCACTCTCATAGGATCAGGTCATCAGATCATAGGATCACGCTCATGGGATTAAGTCACAGGATCAGGTCAGGCTGTTACAGCAAATCAAAGCAGCTGTTCAGATTCGAACACTGGGGAACAGCCTATAGAGGGAGGCAAGGACAAATCGCCTGTTCTAATCAGAAAAAAAAAAATCCACAGTCCCTATTTAACCCTAAGGGAACGGTGTCAAATCAACATACAAATTCCAATTCTGCAGTTTCTCTTTGAAGCTTCAATTTGTTATCCATTTGTTTGAGCGCAGCTATTAACAAATCATCAGTGGAGTGAGCAGGCAGATTGGAGTTCCCCTGTTGGTTTTTGAATGCAGTGATTTCTAAGCAGGGACCAACCAAGAACAGGATCTCGTTGTGCTGTCTCAGTATGAAGACAATAGGAAACAATTCCTGATGCAAACAGCTTATATTATGAACAGACAAGACCAAAAAAGGCTGGGGGAAGAGAGAATGAGATGGGTTGGAAACAACATGCTACTCTGACAGTATTTCTTGAATTTTTTGAGTGGGGATAGGAGTGGGTTATCTCAACAGAAAAAAAAAAAGGAAGACAGAACAAGTAATGGAAGGTGATAAGGTGGATAAAGTAGGAAGAGGAAGGAGCAAAAGGAGTTGAAGAAGGAGAATCATGGAACAAAGTTGGGGTGAGATTGCAGTGAACAGATTGTAAGGAGTGAGAAGAACTTGGATTGAATAGCCAACCAAAATAAGGGAACTTCCAGAGTGTAAACTGTGCAAAGGAGTTTGATGATATTATCAGTGTCTAAGGGTCACTTTTGGGATTATAGCTATGCCTTTCCTGCTAGCAGAAGAGTTTCTTTCACTCCTGACCGTCTCCACCATAGAATTTCTTCCCCATCCCCACATGGTTGGGGGTAGGGGCAACTGCATGTGTCCTGCTGTTTGCAAAAGGTCATGGGTGGGGTCTCCCCAGGAGAGTTCTGGGTTCACAAGGCACTTGTGGTGTTGAATAGCCTAGTCTGGACCCCATGTTCCTACCCTTCTCTATAAAGTTGGAAACTGCTTCTGCTGTTAGCTCCAGTTTCTCTGAGCCCTGGACTTGGCTCTTTCCCTGGTGATGTAATCTCTTCATTCTGTCAGACATGGCAATATTCTTGGAAGAGCTAAGAAAAATAGCAATGCTTCTGTCATGCCAAGTCAAGTTCATGAAAACTCAACCCAGCAAGGGGAGGCTTTTCCAGTCACATGGGGAATAAAGCACCTGACTGACTACAGTGAGAGTAAGTAAATGCAGTAAATTCTCTTCAGGGAAGGGATTCCCAAATCCTGGCTCACAGCCCAAAAGTGTCAATGGCACTTTTTAAAGTGACTCGTGCTCCCCTGCCTATGGCTTTGAGTGAGGATGTGGCCACCCATCTCCTGCCCCATCACAGCACACAGCTGGGAATGCCACCCACCAGGGCTGGATAAAGGGATGAGGTGGCATGGCTTGGGGGGCTGTTGCAAGGTGCCACAGGTTGGTGCCATGTGGCCACAGGGGGCTGCAGGAAGGGGCATGGACTGTGTAGCCGCAGGGGGTCTGTGGCTGAAGGCCATGGGGGCCTGTAGGTTTGTGTGGTGCAGCTATGGGGAGCTGTGAGAGAGCATGGGCTGTGCACTGTAGGGGGCTCACAAGGTGGCCCACAAGGTGGCCCTGCTACTGGAAATGGGGTGGTGGGCCAGAGGCCAGTAATCCTGGCCTGCCAGGGGGTTGTCTGTTATGCTCAGCAAGGAGGCTGGGCCTTTCTAAAAAAGTAAAAAAATAAAAATTGATTTGATTTTGATTAAATAGACTGGTGGTTCTTTCGGGTTTTAAAAAATTATATTTGTGGCCCTCAAACCAAAAAGGTTGGGAACCAGTGTTTCAGGGTGTAAAGGCTAGACAAGAAAAATAAAGCAAAAGAGAAAACAAGATGTTGGTTGCACTTCAGGAACTCATTTGCAAAAAGATCTAGTTAAATCATGCTGGCTGCTTGCTTACTTCAATGGAAATCAAGTATAGAATTCGTAGTCATTAAGGACCTTGTCCAATGCCCATTGAAGTCATCTGAAAGACTCCCATTAATTTTAATGGATTTGGATCAGGACCTCAAGCAGTAACAGTTTGAATGCATTTGTTCTTAGCTGTACACATTAAGTTCTAAAAGCAAATCATTGTTGTGTGAAGAACGACAGAAACACACTAGCAAAACCTCCCGAAACATTCAGCTGAGCTTTTATTTTTCAACCCTTATTCCTTGAGGAATCCATCCTCTGTTGAAATTCTGTCTTTTTTATTGAGGTAAAAAAAAAAAAATCAATAATATGGAAACACTGTATGATACAAGGAGTTGTAACTTTAGCCTAGTGAATTCAAGCAGACATAATTAAAAACAGTTTGGGTCCTGGAAAATACACATCATTAATAGAAACCATGCCTTGCAGTTAAATTATTTGTTGGAATACCAGGTCAGTCCTGGTGAGTTGTCCATTTTGGAATTATCTTATCTGTTAAAACTGCTGAAAGATTTTGGTAAACATGATAGGCCCACCATTGTATTGTATTCTTATCTTAGGAAGGCAGCAGCATTAAACCCAGATAAATTATGTTCCTCCTGGGAAACTGAGCTGTGAACTACTTAACTTTATCCCAGCAAAAAAAATATTGTCCATAAAATTAAATCATCCTGAGCTCACCTGTGGTCCTGATTTATTCAACAAAAAATCTTTGTTGGGATGTGCTAAACTCAGATTAATCATTACCTTTCTTTGGCTATGTCCACACCTAAATGCTTATTTCGAAATAAGTTAATTTTGAAATAAGTAAATTCAAAATAAAACACTTAATTTGATTCAACTTAAATCGAATTAAGAAAAAATGCCAAGTCGAAATAGCAAGTCCAGACACAGGACTTGCTGTTTTGATTTGGGAGAGGGGCACCCTGGGAGGTGTGGCAACATGGCCCCCCTGGCAGGGCCATGTTGCCACCCAATCCCCTGCCTGGCTGTCACCTGGAGAGCCAGGCAGGGGAAAAAGCCTTCAGGGCAGGGATCCCCCTGCCCTGCCTTCCCCGCTGCTGGTGCGGCAGCTGGGGAGGGACACCGGGGCACCCCTACTGCCACCCAAGGGGCAGGTCCCCCAGCCAGCTGGCCCTGCAAGGGGGCTTGCGACAGCAGGGGGGTGGCTGGTCCTGAGCTGGCTTTCCCCCACTGCCCTGACAAGCCGGCAGTGGGGGGGGCAGCAGTCCCCCAGCCTGCTTGCAGGGCTTGCCCACTACCAGCCCAGTGGCAGGTCCCTGAGCCGGCTCCCCCGGCTTGCCACGGGTGCAGGCAGCTAGCGGGGTGGAGCCCACTTGCCAGGTTGCAGCGGGTGCAGAGCTCTCCAGTGCCCCAGTCCCCCAGCCCCTGGCCACCTGCAAGCGGCTAGGGGTGATGTGGGGTGGCACATCCCTGGTGGCCTGCAAGCGGCCGGGGGGGGCACAGGATCTGTCAGCCCCTGACAGGCTCCCTAAGCTGGTCAATTTCACAGGTGGAGGGAGTGGCCAGAGTGGGTGGAACGGGGAGCCAGTCCGGTACTGGCCACCTGCTGGGGCTGCAGCCGCCCAGAGTGGACAGCGGGGGGAGCTGGTTCCGCACCGGCCACCCTACCGGGGCTGCAGCCATCCAGAGTGGGCAGCAGGGGGAACCAGTCAGGCACCAGTCATCCTGCTTGGGCTGCAGCCCCCTACCACCACCACCACCATCCGCCTGCTACACCCCCTTGCACCTCTCCTTAGCACCCTGGCCTGGGTGCTGATGGGCTCCCTGGCCAGGGTGCTGAGGGGGGGTGAGCCTTCCTCTTAGAGTGCCATGCACCCTGGGAGGAAGTTCAATTGTTATATCAATATGTGGGGCATATGAATAAAACAGAGCCAAACGGGTTATTTCGAAACCACGGTTTCAAAATAACCATCATTTTGATATATAACTAGGCTTTATTATATCAAAATGACTTTCCTTATTTCAAAACAAGGAAGCTCTTTATTTCAAAATAAGGAAACGTCGTCTGAACGTGACTTTTTAAAAATTGAAACAACAGTCGTTTCAATTTAAAAGCAACGTGTGAACACAGCCTTTGTGTAATATGAAAAAGTTGTCTTTTGCATACAAGAATGCCTGATAATGACTGAATCATTGGTTATAATTTTCAAAAATCCATCTTTCTGGTCTTTGTTTTTCATGAGCTGTTCAGATTCTGAGGTGAGGCTTTGATACAATTGCCACCTTTTCCAAACAGTAGCTGAATTCATAGCCTTATGAGTCATTTCCTGTTTGGAGGAGATATCACAGATTTTCTCACTGTAACATGTTTATTTATAAAATGAATACAGGCCCTGTTTCCTCAAAAAATGGTAGTCTCTCATTCAAATATTGCGTCATCTCCCTACCCTCTCTTTCTGTACCGTCTACAAGAAATCAGACAATTAATGGTGATTCGAAGTGGCGTGAATAAGAACTTAGATTTGCCCCCTTTCAGAGAAACATGTTCTGTGCCCATCCCCTGCGGGCTGGGAGATGTTTTATCTCCTCTCTCTCAGCCCACATCTGCCACATCCCTGGAGTCAAAGGAACTCACTCTCCTTCCCTGCCATAACACCAGACTCAAAGAAATTCCATGACCCTAGTGATTACTGGGGAGGCCCGTTCCCTGCTTGCCTCCTCCTTTGTCCATCCCTGGTGATTAATTTGTGCAGAACCTGGTGATAGCTGATAGTTTGTTCATATTAATGTACACACGGAGAAGTTAGATAAAAACATACAATACTCTTGCTATAAAGTTGCTGTATAACATTACTTTCATTCTTAGAATTCAGAATGCTACAACAAGCCAAAAAACTGAGAAAAAGCATGCTGCTTGCTAAAACAGAGAGGAACAACTGAAACCAGCTGGCTGCTGGCTGGCTTTCTGCAGATTGACTCAGATCACTTGCTTTCCTACAGTCTTCTAGCCTGCAAACAGGAGCAGGAAACATATCACAGTGATACCTTGTGATAATAGGAGTAAGAACCAAACAAAATATTTTTCAGATGATTTGGGGGCATGAAGCTGTGCTGTAGCTATCTAAGTATGTGCATGATCATATCCTTGTCATCCTGTTAGCCAAGTTTCTTTCATACCAAAGCTCATGGTAACTTTGCCCCTGATCTACACTTACTGTAGTTTCAGCAGCAGCTGAAGGGAGATACAGAAGCTATGCAAAATAACTTGCATACCTCCTTTTGAATTTCTAGCACCTACTTACTGTGGTATGTCCATTGCTCTGAGTTGATGGGTAATGGCCTCATCAACTCAGTGTCACTCTTTAAGGGAATGGATTTACTAGACTGACGTCCTGATCAACTGAGTGGGGTCTTCACTGATTGCTTTATTGATCTGGAAAGATTGAACTGAAGGTGGCAAATATTCCACATAACGCGTTAGTAAAACATCCCCAATCCTATAATTACTGAAATTTGGGTTGGCTTTTGAATGATATGTTTCTACCTTTCTGGTTGGCCATAACTTCAACTTTTACCTCCTTATTTGTAGACAATGACATGTGAATCCATGTGAATCAAAAACAAACAAACAAAGAGAAAAACCCAACCTTGTTGGACAAGCAATTTTAAAAGTTAATCAAGTGGTTTTCTCAGATTACTAATTAGCCAGATGTGTTTGTGCTGAATCCACATGCCTTGAGTCCATGACAAATATAGATATATTTCTTGTTTTACTCCTCAAACAGTGATTTCTGCACATCCACCAGAGACTTCATCAGGGAAAAGGAGATGCAGATTTAAATTAAATTTAAACAAAAGGCCCACCTTCCACATTGGTTTAGGTAAAGCTGCACAGAGTTTTGAAATAGCCTACCAGTTTTGACCACTGTTAGCAATAAGTATGATAATCTTTATTATATTATTGATAGTGGTCCCTGACCTTTTTTACTAGTCCATCAAAATCTCACTATACACTCCCTTCTCCTGTACCTCCTATTGTTAATCATGCTCACTCATTGAGCCTTGTTTCAAAACTAGATTATAAAGTCTTTGGGGGATTGCCCATGTCTTCTAGTGTACTAGTACAGTGAATTACCCACTGGGTAATTTTGATTTTGATTTGGGTGTCTTTAAGTGCTACAATAATATGAAGAACTCCTTTTTTTCCCCATTTGAAATTAAATGTATTGGACAAAATAGAGACATAGATTTAAGATCCAGAAAGGAACGCTGGAATCATCTGATCTGATCTTCTGTAAAACACAGATCATAGAACTTCTCCAAGATAAATCCTACAGCATATATATTTTAGGAGGAAAATTCCAGTTTTGATTTTAAAATGTTGCTGATGGAGAACCCACTAAATGTGTTCACAAATAATTATTCAAGGAAAAATTAGCAAAATTCTAAACTAATATTTACAATGAATTTTTGGCTACCTCTAAGAAGAGTCAGTTTTATGACAAGTTTGAGGTTCTTAGCTGTTCATAGATTCCTTGCACTTCTTATAGTAAATAATCATTTCTTCTAATGACAATTCAACTTCTTTAGTTTTCATATCCATAATCTGTTAAACTGATGCATCACTCTATATAAAGAGCGAGTATAAAACTGGATTCCAATAATTCTAAGTCTGACCCCAAAAGCAATTTATTGTGTGTGGCTTTTGAGTCAAGAAACCTCTCAGTGAAATGGTATAATGACACTTTTCTATGTCACAGGAGGGCTTTCACAATTAATAGTTAATGTTTGTAAAGTAATTTGAAGATAAATAAGTGATAAATATTATTACTTAGACTAAGCCAGTCATGGATTTCTTGACTGACAGAAATTTCTTTTTATTTCATCACTCTGTTCAGCGATGTTGAGATTGCCTTTTAAAAGTTCTTTGAAGAATCTGCACATTGTTGGGGAAGTTCTCATTGTCTGAGTTCATTCATGCAACAGGTGGTTGAGCATATGGGGTACTGTCCAAGCAAACAGTTTGTCTGTCCGTGTTTCAACCAACTCCTATGGATGTACAAGTGGGTTGTTTTCTCTACTGCTGCTTGATATTTTTGGTGATTTTCTGAGTCAAGAAGTGTCTGTTCAGAGAAAGAAAAAAAAATACTGGAACAGAGAACCATTTAGGAGATCCTAAAATTTTTGGGATGGAAATGAAAAAAGCCAGACTTCCGTTGCTTTGAATTCACTTAGTTGCATCATGGGACATCATCATTAGCATTATTATATAAAACTGGTTAATTTGTAATTTGCAGACTTGTTAAGGAGGAGGGAGTAATCTAAAATACTGACACTGTACTGAACTGCAAGGAAATACTTGGAAAAACACTATTGCAAAATAAGGCAGTGACTTGGATACAACTTTGCACTGTGATATGACAGTGTTATTTAATAAAATGCATCATATCTCAGATCAAGGAAATGAAGGTCCCTCTGAAATGAAGAATCTAATAAGTCTTGTCAGTTTCTTTATCTTTCTATATTTCCCATGAATACATTCTTCCGGGGTCAGCTGTTCAGCTGATGTAAATCAGCATAGCTCCATCATCTTGGGGTAAGAAGGGCTAAATTTACAAGAACTGGATTTTGTAGCTCTTCAGCAAAGGCCAACACAGTGTATAGTGAAACAATTTCTTTTCAAGTATAAATAAATCTGTCATTAAATAACAATGAAGTTGATGACTCATTTCTTGGAAATGAGTTTCATTTAGCTTGGAGATGCTCAGTACTCACAGTTGTTGCTCAGCACTTTCAGGAATCAGATCCCATTATTTTAAATTATTAAAATAATGTTATAAGAGTGTGTCTATGGGCTACTTGAAAGTGTTCCTCAGTCCTCCTATAGACCAGCCTATAGTATGAGAACTGCTGGTTTACAAAATTATAAATGCTAAACAGAGGGCCAATAAATATTGCTGTTATAAATAAGCCAAACACCTTCAATGTTAGGCTGCAGAACACTCTTCTGTAGTATTAGCTGATTAAATACAATATTTCTCTAAGTCCTTCCTCACACCCCTCAGCCTCTTCCTATTTTGCTAGCAACTCTCTTTTATCACATATGTCTGAAGGAGTCTTATATTTACTCTGATGAGCACTGCCCACTCTGTAGAGATGTAAAACAGTAAGGCAATAATAAGAGCACTAGATGCCCAAGGGCATCAACATCACCGGGCATGTTGCATGATCAAGTCATATATCTGTATATTGCATGCTCAGGAAATAACAAGTTAGGCTTTAATTATGATTCATATGTGTCAGAGTTTGCTACTACATGCAGCAAGGAAGAAATGACCCCTTGATCACAACTAATGTTGCACACACATACTGCAGTGCATATGGCTTATAAACTAGCTACATCCTGTTTACCTTATGCATGGTACATCCCATTAACTTCACTAGGAACTACTGTCCTCTGCAAGATGAAGGTAACACGGCTGTTTGTATAATAATATATTAATCCCTTGAGGAAATGAGGATCAGACTACAGAAAGGGATTTCTCTTTTTCTTGTGCATATGAAAAGAGTGGTATTTTTGTCCGAGAATCGCAGTGCTTTTAATCCAAAGTAAAATGGTGAATTTCCACCTGCTCATACCAGTGGACAGTGTTTCTATGTGAAATATACAATGTACAAAAATGCACAAATCCAAAGGGGTAGCCTTTAGGAGTTACTGCAATACAAAAGTGAATAAGACTAGCTCTGGAATAATAGTGTTTCAAGTTTTGGGCTGCACACTACAGAAAGGAAGTTGACAAATTAGAAAGAGTACAGCAGAGGGCAACAAAAATGATTAGAGGGCGGGGGCATAAAACTTATGAAGAGAGACTGAAGGAACTAGGTTTATTTAGTTTGCAGGAGAGAAGACAGAGGGGATTTGATAGCAACCTTCAACTGCTTGAGGAGGGAGCTAGGAGAGAGCTAGGCTGCTCTGAGTAGTAAAGTGGTTCTCAGTAGTAAAGAGGAGGGAGATAGGCTGTTCTCAGTAGTAACAGAGGACAGAACAGGGAGCAATGGTTTCAAGTTGCAGCTGGGACAGTCAAGGTTGGATATTAGGAAACACTTTCTCACTAGGAGGGTGGTGAAGCATTGGAATGGGTTACATAGGGAGGTGGTGGAATCTCTATCTTTGGAAACATTTAAGGCACAGTTAGTGAAACCCCTGAGTGGGATGATTTATTGGGACCTGTCCTGCTTTTAGCTGGGGGTTGGACTAGATGACCTCACAAGGTCCCTTCCAACCCTATTATTCCATGATTCCTGATGAGCAACAACTATTAAGTGCTCGACAACATTTGTGCCATTTATCTCCATGATATAAGAGCATGGTTATTGCTCTTAAAAGTTTAAAACAGAAGAGGTTGTACGGCCCCACACTGGCCTCAGGTGGGTCGTAATTGTATTATTGTTTCCGAAAGCACAAGTTATGTCAACAAATATCTAATCTCTCTTTTTCTCTCTATATGCCTCAAATAGGATAAACATTCTCTAAGATCAGTTTAGCATTAACACATTCCAATCCTTGCTGAACCAAGATAAGTTTAAATTATTTTTCCTTATCTATTAGTTTTTGTATTTGCAAAAAGTGTATTGTGTTTGCATATTTCAGAATATAATACAAACACAATGAGAATGCAATGACTGTTTAAAGTAGAAAACCAGTAAAGCAAATATGTGTTTGTCTGCATCAGGAAATTGTACTGAGTCAGATCTCCAGAGCAGAAGGAAACGTGGGAGAGGTGAGCATAGCCTTGAAAGATTGTTGGCTTTTGAGTCAAAAACTCTAATACAGCATTAATTAGGTGACATTTTGTGTTGGTTTATAAAAAGTCACTAGACAACCTCCTTAACTGTGAAGCAAAATTCACAGCATTCAGCATAAGCAAGTTCCAGACTCCTACACTTGCTGATATTTAAATATATGGAACACTGTTATTTGACTGTGGAAGCTTCATATCTGCTTGCATCATCTGAATAAAAATCATTAACTAATATGAACACATACCAAACAGACATGTTGGCAAGGCTTTGGAATGCAAAGAGGCACAGGATGTCTTTTGTAGTAATGGATAGATTTACTGTGGCACTTACGCCCCAACTTACTGGATTCTGTTTTTCTTACATATTGCTTCACACCACACTCTGCCAAATACTATGCTACTGCATCTAACTTTGACTTTCTGGCACAATTGTAAGGGACTTCACTAAACTGGGTGACTGGGCAACAAAATGGCAGAGGAAATTCAATGTTGATAAATACAAAGCAATGCACATTAGAAAAAATAATCTTAATTACACATACAAAATGATGTTTCTAAATTAGATGTTGGCATGCAAGTAAGAGATCTTGCAGGTATCTTGGATAGTTCTCTGAACATCTGTTCCATGTACAGCAGCAGTCCAAAAAGCTAACAGAATGTTAGAAATCATTAGAAAAGGAATAGATAAGGCAGAAAATATCATATTGCCAGTATATAAATTCATACTATGACCATGTCTTGAATACTGAGTGAAATGCTGGTCGCTCCATCTTAAAAATGGCATATTAGAACTGGAAAAGGTACAGAGAAGGAAAACAAAAGTAATTAGAGCTATGAGATACATTCCGTTTGAACAAAGATTAAGAAGACAGGGACTGTTCATCTTGGAAAAGAGACAACTGAAAGAAGGACATGATAGAGTTCTATAAAATAATGAATGTTCTGGAGAAAGCGAATAAGGAAGCTTTATCTGCTCCACAAAATATGAAGATCTAGGAGTCATCTGATGAAATTAATAGGCAGAAGGAAGTACTTCTTCACATGATTGTCAGCTTATGGAACTCAATGGATGCTGGGGTGGCCAAAAGCATAACTAAGAAAAAAATAGATGGAGAATGGGTCTATCCAGGACTATTAGCCAAGATGGCCAGGGATGTCTCTAAACCTCCAACTGCCAGAAACTGGAACTGGATGGTCGCAAATGGATCACTTCATATTGTTTTCTTCATTCTTTCCGAAATAGCTGGCCACTGTCAGAAAATCACATCCTGCTCTAGATGGACCATAGGTCTGAACAAGTATGGATGTTTTAAGCTTGTATTTAACTGAAGTTACTGAGGGTAAAGGCTTAAAGCTTCCTCCAGTTGTAAGTTACACTATGGAGATACCATCTGCAGGTCAGATGACCCTCAGAGCATGTTTTCTTTTTGCATGGATAAGTCCAGCTTCTCTCAGGTAAGGTAGAAATTTAGATTTTTTCTGTTTCTCAACACTTGTCTACAGTGGGGGTGGTATTATAATTTGATTTTGAGCTATCAAATTACAGAAGGCAAAGGCAAGTGATCATAGCAACTGGTTTGCTTTGGGTCTCACATCCCTACTTTACTTTCTGAAATGCATTGTGATGTAAAAAATAGATGCAGGGGCTTGTGGGGAGGCCGGCATCCTCTGCTCACGTCCCCTTCCCTCTTCTCTAAGGGGGAAAAAAAGCAAGAAAAGCTTGCCTTGCTGTTTCTCTGCCACAGGCACAGAGGTGTAGCGAGGGTGTCTGGTACCCACTAGCACCTGGGAGCCAAGCCCACATTTGTGCTCCCTCAGGCACTCCATCACACCACACACTTAACAATTCCCCTGCAGCTCGGCACCCAAGAGCTTCTGCCCCCCAATGCTTCCCCCACTGTTCCCCGCTATGTCACTGCACAGGCACAACAGAGATGCATGATGTTCCATGCAGAAAGAGGACTTAACTGTAAACTTCCTGGGGGTGCAGGCAGGGGAGGAGCTATGTTGCTATGGTAAAATAGACTGGAGAAAACAGTAGAGCTATTCTCTGCCTACATGGACCTAAATTAGAATTGTAGACTTTGATTTCAGTGGTATGACACTTGCAGGGATGGTATTAGCAGGTTTAATTACAGTTCCTTTCCTTTTCCTTTCTTTTTAATATACTGCTCTGAGAGTGGACAGAGGCTGCAGAAGGTCAAGATAAGCAGCATTATGTTGAACTTCACTTTCACTGTAGACAAAGGCATAGTCTCCATTCAGGAAAGAAATAATCATAAAGTTTGAAGAAAATTGGCATAGAAACACAGAATTTCTTCCCCCAAGCTTCACTTAGGGAAGGACAGGGCTCCAACAAGGAGTCAGTTTTAGGTCCCTGTTGGTCTTGGTGCCACTATGGTTTTCTTGATTCTTCTTTATTGGGTTTCACCACAATTGAACTGAAAATCAGGAATAAAAGAAGTCTTTCTAGTGCTTTCTGTTTTGAACCAGCTTCATGGCTTTCCTCATCTTTAAATGATTTTGTGCTATGTCTATGTCTTAACAGTGTCTCCCCAAGGCCTCCTTTATTTTTAGAGAGTGTTGGGGACAACTTTCTAGTACAAATGCTAGAGGAACCAACTAGGGACCTTGCACTGCTCGACCTGCTGCTCACAAACAGGGAAGAATTGATCAGGGACATAGAGGTAAATGGCAAGCTAGGCAGTAGTGACCATGACATGGTTGAGTTCAGGATCCTGATTAAAGGAAGGAAGGAAAGAAGCAAAACACAAACCCTGGACTTCAAAAAAGCAGATTTTGGCTCCCACAGGGAACTGATGGGCAGGATCTCTTGGGAAGCTAATCTGAAGGGGAAAGGAGTCCAAGAGAGTTGGTTATATTTTAAAGAAACCCAGCTAAGGGAACAGGAAGTTGCCATTCCAATTAGGAGAAAGAACAAACATGTGAGGCAGCCAGAATGGCTTAGCAGGGAACTCTGCTCTGAGCTTAAACATAAAAAGGAAGCTTACAGGAAGTGGAAGGTTGGTCAGATGACCAAGGAGGCATATAAAGATATTGCTCGGAACTGCAGGGATAAAATCAGAAAAGCCAAAGGACAAATGGAGTTGCGGCTAGCGAGGGATGTAAAGCATAACAAGAAGGGGTTCTACAAATATGTTAATAACAAGAAGAGGATCAGGGGTGCTGTAGGTCCCTTGCTGAATGGGGCAGGCATCCTCGTGACAGAGGATGAGGAAAAAGCTGAAGGGTTCAATGCATTTTTTCCTTCAGTTTTCACAGGCAGGGTCAGCTCCCAGCCCACTACCATGGGTGTGGCAGATGGGAGGGAAGAAGACAGGCCCTTGGTGACGGAAGGTCAGGTTAGGGACTGCTTAAAGAAGCTGGATGTGCACAAGTCCATGGGGCAGGACAAACTGCATCCAAGAGTGCTAAGGGAATTGGCCGATGAGATAGCAGCACCGCTGGCCATTATCTTTCAAAACTCATGCAGGACGGGGGAGATGCCAGAGGATTAGAAAAAAGCAAATGTGGTGTCTATATTCAAGAAAGGGAAAAAGGAGGATCCGGGGAATTACAGACCAGTCAGCCTCACCTCAATCCCTGGAAAAATTATGGAGCAGATTCTCAAAGAATCCATCCTCAAACACTTAGAGGAAAATAAAGTGATCAGGAACAGTCAGCATGGATTTACCAAGGGTAAATCATGCCTGACCAATCTCATCTCCTTCGGTGATCAGATGACTGGTTTTCTGGATGCAGGAAGAACCGTTGATGTGATATACCTTGATTTTAGCAAGGCTTTTGATACAGTTTCCCACAGCATTCTCACTGGCAAATTAAGGAAGTATGGGTTGGATAGGTGGACTATAAGGTCAATAGAAAACTGGCTAGATCAACAGTTTCAGCGTGTAGGAATCGATGGTTCCATGTCTAGCTGGCAACCAGTAACGAGTGGTGTGTCCCAGGGGTCGGTCCTGGGGCTGGTTCTGTTCAACATTTTCATCAATGATCTGGATGATGGAATAGACTGCACTCTCAGTAAGTTTGCGGGTGACATCAAGCTGGGGGGAACAGTAGACACGTTGGAGGGCAAGGACAGGATTCAGGGAGACCTAGATAAATTGGAACAGTGGGCCAATAGAAATCTTATGAGGTTCAATAAGGACAAGTGTAAATCCTGCATGTGGGATGAAAAAACTCCATGCACTGCTACAGGCTGGGAAACATTCAGTTAAGTAGCAGCAGTGTAGAAAAGGACCTGGGGGTCATGGTGGATGGGAAGCTAGATATGAGTCAGCAGTGTGCTCTTGCTGCCAGAAAGGCCAATGGCATACTGGGCTGCATCAAAAGAAGTATTACCAGCAGATCAAGGGATGTGATCATTCCCCTCTATTCTGCACTGGTGAGGCCACATCTTGAATACTGTGTTCAGTTTTGGGCTCCCCACTACAAAAAGGACAGGGACATGCTAGAGAGAGTGCAGCGGAGGGCAACCAAAATGATTAAAGGGCTGGAGCACAAGCCCTATGAGGAAAGACTGAAAGCATTAGGCTTATTTAGTCTGCAGAAGAGAAGATTGAGGAGGGATTTGATAGCAACCTTCAACTACTTGAAGGGATGCTCTAAGGAAGATGGAGCTCGACTGTTCTCGGTAATAACAGAGGACAGAACGAGGACCAATGGTCTCAAGTTGTAGTTAGGGAGGTCGAGGCTGGATATTAGAAAAAACTTTTTTACTAGGAGAGTGGTGAAGCCTTGGAATGAGCTGCCAAGGGAGGTGGTGAAATCTCCATCTTTGGAGGTGTTTAAGGCCCGGCTGGACAAAACCATGACTGGGATGTTTTAATGGGAGTGGTCCTGCCTCTGGCAGGGGGTTGGACTAGATGACCTGTGAGGTCCCTTCCAACCCTATGATTCTATGATTTCTATCTCCTTGAACTTCATTATGTATCTTTTCCTAATCTATTCTTGACATATGTCCAAACCATCACAAAATCTTTCTTGATTTTTTTCTGTAACAGTGTCATCTCTTTTGCCTTGGCCACTTTCTTATCACTTCATTTTTTATTATCCTTAGTCTTGAAATCTGTGTCCCTCCTCAACCAGTTCATTTCTGCAGTCAGTATATTGTGTGCATCAGCTTTCCTTATACTCCCACTGTGAGTTGAGGGCATTCAGACTTACAACACCTGATAATGGTCCTATCCCTTTGTTCCACTCGGGTGTGTCTACACATCTCTTTTATTTCGAAATAACACTGGTTATTTCAAAATAAAAGAGATTAGGTCCACACAACGTTCTCTTATTTTGAAATGACAGGATCCATCATTTCAAAATAAGCTTAAACCCCATTCATTTTGAAATGGGTGTTATTTTGAAACGGTTATTTTGAAATAAGACCATTTGGACATGTTGTTTTGAAACAACACCATTGTTTTAAAACAAGTGTTTCAAAACAACATGTCCAAATGGCCTTATTTCAAAATAATAGCCATTTCAATAGCAGGCTTTCCCTTAATTTGAATTAGCATTTTCTTAATTCGAATTCAGTTATTTCGAAATAAGGACTTTATTTTGAAATAACTCATTTTGAAATACTTTTTTCGAAATAACAATGTGTGTGTAGACATAGCCTCTTGGCTTCTATTATCAGAGCCAGATAGTGATGGTGCTATGTGGGCTTAGCTACATTGGGTCTGCTTCTGCTACTGGCTCTCCCAGCTGAGCAGATCCAGCTACTTAATGGTTGAAAATAGTGCAATGGGGCCAACATGCAAGAGTAAATCTGCCTCACTGTTTTCAAAATTATGAACTTTTGAAGAACTTTTGACGCTTATTAAAATGGCAGTTTTAATATGTATGCAACCCATTTCACCTGGAATGAATTACCGGGGCCACAATAGGGCCTTTTGAGTTAAGAATGCCTGTGATCACCTCCTAAAAGCAATAGTTTTTGTTAATGCTTCCTCACTTAAGGATGCCTCACTAACGGGTTCACTGGCATGCTGGCAGTGCAGGACCACAATATTTATTTAATATGAATAGTAATATAGAGAGGCTAGGCTATGGGGCTGAATAAAAGTAGTAGTAGAAAACTTACACTTGAGTCTACATTAGTATAAAACCAATGAGGAATTTCACTGACACCAATCACTCCTGATTATCATGGAGTAAATGAGAGACGAATCAGGCACCTCGATATTTGGAATGTCTTTTGATGTTTGAATGCTTTATTTATCAGCTAGAAGCTTCACAAGTGACGGTAAAAACAATAAGACTCCTGTGGCACCTTATAGACTAAGGGAATGTCCACACAGGGCTTTTATTTCAAAACAACACTGGTTGTTTCGAAATGAAAGTCCCTATGTCCAAACGACGTTTTCTTGTTTCGAAAGGAGGGAGCTCCTCATTTCGAAACAAGAGCCCTCCTTTTGAAACAGCTTTAAACCCACTTTGCTGTCGAAAGAAGGGTTATTTCGAAACCAGTGGTTTTGAAATAAGCCATTTGGACATGTTATTTCAAAACAACCCTTGTTTCAAAATAACAAGGACCTTCCTTCCAGAGTGCATAGCACCCTGGGGGGAAGGTTCCACCCCCCTCAGCACCGTGGCCAGGGATCAGCACCCTGGCCAGGGTGCTGACTGGGGCACAGGGGGTTAGAGAGTGCCCCACCTGGCTTCCCCTTGCTGGGACCGGGAGGGGCAGGAGACTTACCCCCCTTTCCCCCCCACCCCCGGCAAGAGGAAGGGGGGTAAGCCAGCTGGGGCTGCCCCCAAGCCTGGGTCGCCCTGCACCTGGGGCTTCCTCTGCCCCCTCCGTGCCCTCCCCGTGCGGCCCCTGGAAGCCCCCCCACGCCAGGCAGGAGCCATGGGGGGGCGGAGAAAGCCTCCTGCACCAGAGAAAGCCCCCTGCACCGGGCAGAAGCCGTGCCAGGGGGACAGAGGAAGCCCCCCATGCCGGAGGAAGCCCCCCCTGTGCCTGGCAGGAGCCACGCAGTGGGGGGTTGGAGGAAGCGACCCCCGCACCTGGCAGGGGCCGCATGGGAAGCCCCCCTGCCGGGGGCCAGACCCATGGGAGGGGCAGGGGGAGCCTCCCCGCCCCCTGCAGAGGCAGCAGGGGGCAGGGGGAGCCGTCCTTCTCCCCTGGCCACTACAGGGCCTCCCTCCCCCCTCCCTCTCCTATTTCGAAATAGCATGTCACACTTGACATGCTAGTTCGATTCCCTCCTTTTCCCTTATTTTGAAAATACTTTTTTGTTATTTTGAAATAAGGTGTTTTGAAACAAGCACTTGTGTGTGAACATAGCTTAACAGATTTCTTCGGGCATAAGCTTACATGAGTTCCAACCCACTTTGTCAGATTTCCCTCTGGAAATTTCTACCATACACGTGATAGTATGTTTAATATCTTATGGATGTTCTTTGCCTTGTATTCCAGCTTAATTTTTTCATATATTCTATAAAATAGGGAAATGATTCGCATCTAATCTCACAAAGGTTTTGAAAGCCAATCCGTGCCCTGTCTGCACAGAAGCAGTTCAGAGAAGTGTGGCTGTCTGTCATGTAGGCACAGGGGAGGGCAGGAAGTGAGTACAAAGAAATGATTGTTTCCTTCTAATGCTTTCAAGCTTCAAGTGCCCACATCATCCAGGTTTCCTACTTCTGCATTCAAGTCGGCCTTTTAGCAAATAGTTGGTTTTGTAGGAAAAGATGTCTGCTCACAACACACATCCTAATTGTCTCTCATTTTCAATGCATTTAACACCCAAGCAGACCTTGTGTTCTCACTTTTAATCGTGTAAGTCATTAATGCAGAAATTATGAGTCAGGAAAATGAGGCTGTAAATTATGTTATTTGTATTAATGAAACTAATGCCATATAATGGTAAGCTTCCTGCATTCATATATTCCTCATGTCTCTCATTGCAGAGTATTGTTTCCCATTTGACAGCTGAAAAGTTATAGTTCACAGCGAACAGTTTATTACTCTGACAGACAGTTATCATACTAAGGTCTTCCTCTGTCTCTGTTGAGATAGATAGAAACACATAATAACATGTAATAGTAAGGATGAGAAATGCTACTTGAAGGGATCCATAATGAGGAGGCGATTCAGTGAATTTGTACGTGCACTGCTGAGATAGCATCTGAACTCTGTGTTCAGCTTTACTATAAGATGAATCTAAACAAAGAAATATTTCATCTGAATATCAGATCAAATTGAAGCAGAGCAAATGCTGAAACAGCTGTAGGAAGTGACAGACACTTCATTTGTTTAACAACAGACTGACCAAGATATTGGGGAGTATAACATAGGAAGCAGTTGTACATTGGCACAGCATTGGACTAGTCAACCTACTTGGCATCAACAATGATTAATTTCACTGTTATACACTCTGGTCCCTGTGAATTTGAGAGATGAACAATGAGAGAGCGTGAGGGACAGAGAGATGTTGTCCATTCATCTGAATACAGGAGCTGGATCTACAAACTCCAGAGTTCTTGTTGCAGCTTTGATTACTCTATGGCTTATGCAAGTTATTAATGTTTTAACGTCTCCATCTGGAAACAGGAGTTTGCAAGACTAATCTGAATCACAAAGATGCTTGATAGATGAACAAATTTGTGTGCAGAATGTTTTAGTGAGAAGGGCTGTTTATTATTATGGTTTGTGTGTGAATCTGAGCCTTCACTGAGACAGCAAAATATTTTCAAAAAAAAATCATACTTTCACTTTACTGACTCAGTTTTGTTATACTGATGCTTCACAAAGACATTTACCTGCTCATCTACTAATGTGGTCTATGCCATCATGTGCAAGAAATGCCCCAACACCTTACATATTGGACAAACAGGAAGATCGCTGCGTAAGAGGCTGAAAGAGCACAGAGCTGATATCAGAAATCAAAGAACAAAGAAACCAGTTGCTGAGCACTTGCATCTTCCTAATCACTCGATGACTGATTTGTTAACGACTGTCCTTAGAGATGTAGCTGGGACATCAAGACTTCAAAGAGAAACAGCTGAACTCGAATTAATATGCAAGCTAAATTCTGTGAAAGCAGGATTTAATCGAGACTATGGGTTCTTTTCACATTACAATAGGTAATTTGACTTCAGGCTTCCCATGGTTTGAACCTGAAAACTGCTCTGATTTGCTGTTACTGTAGGACCTGATCCTATGTTTTACACCCCCTTGCATTTAGTTTCATTCCTTTCTGTAAGTTCACCCATTTTCGAAGCATCTGAGGAAGTGGGATCTTCTCCCATGAAAGCTCATGCAAAAAATAAATGTGTTGGTCTTAAAGAGCCACACAACTCCTTTTTGTTTTTTTACTGGACTAGACTAACACGGCTATCCCTTTTGAAATTGACAAGATTACTAATGTGCCTTTGTGAAAATGATTTTTATAACTATAAAAACTCTCCTTTGCACTAAATGTGCTGACGCAAACCATGCTCATTTCATAGTGCTCCCACAGACCAGCTTTTACTACTCTTTATATGTAATTGGGATGGGCACGTTAGCTTTGAGCTAAGCAATAAAAAATGTTCTAAATATTCATGATATAGTCATTTGGAATCACTATACAATTCTTTTACCAGAGGAATTTTCTGCTAGTCACTGGACTCTGGGGAATTCATTGTTATGCTCTCTCTGACTGCTTTGCATCATTAAAGCAGTGCAAAGCAGAGCAAATGTTTCACTTAAGGGACAAACAAGGGGAACCCAAATACAGCCAACTGAAGGGCATACCACGAATCTGGTGATATGCTCTATATTTGCTTTGCTTTAGCAGTCTAAATATCATCTTTTCCCCTTTTTTAGCATAGGGAGAATTGGGAGTGTTTCAGGTGTTTGAGAGGGGGGAGCAAAACAAATATAGAGCATATCACCAGATTTGTGGCATGCCCTTCAGATGGCTGTATTTGGGTAACTCTGAGAAGTCTTGAGTGTCCCAATTCAATGTCACCTTTGTGTGCCCTCCTGGAAGTGTCTCCTATAAACTCATATCTTTCATGAGGCCTACCTAGCAATCTACCATAGTTTAAAAAAAAAATCTCAAACACTGCCTTTACTTTTCCTGGCTTCCATGCGTTTGACATTTTTTTAGCTTATAGATCACTGGAGCATGACCTGTCACATTTTGTGGCCTGTGTAGTACCAGGCACATCAGCGATGATTAACATATAAATAATACCACCCTTCTCTATGCATAACTGATAAATTTCTCTAATATAGTTTATGCAAAGAGGGTAGATTGTTGCTCCTGACCACATGCCGTTTATATTTGTCACAAGAATATACACACCGTATGCGCTTCCTTAAATCAACTTAATAACACTACCTCTTAAGGTCGACTTAATGCTTAGTCAACCTTATTAAGTCAGCTTAAGACAACATAGCTAGGGAAAGCCCTTAAGTCAACCTAATTGTCCTCCAGGCCCCCTCCCAGAGATCTTAGCTACCCACAATACACCACTCCTCCATTGACCTAGCATCTGCCATTGCAGACACAGCCAACTTACAGAGGTTTTCAGTGTGGGTGCTCTAAGTTGACTTAACAAGGTCAACTTTAATTTGACTTGAAGTTGACCTTCCCAGGTCAACTTAACAGAGCCTCCAGAGTTGACATACTTGATCATATTTTATGTTGTTAAAAGAAGTGAATGGTTTGACAGAGCCTATGTATTCCTAGTGTCATTCGTTTGATTAGAGTGGGGGAGAAAAAAAAAAGATTGGTCATTGTTCATGTGTGGAGGATGATTCCTAACCTAAACTTTTCACAGGCTCAGAGGAGCCCGGGTGAGCAGTCATGTGTGATACTGCAGGGAAACATTTATTAACTGTGTCAAATTCATCCTGACTTCAAAGAAGAGAAGAAATATTTTACCTTTGTAAACAAAGATTTTGTTCCTACCAGAGTTTAAGATGCCTTGTAATGTAGAAGTTCTCTAAACATTGATTCATTCTAGTTAGAATGAATTGTAAAAGAATGGGAAAGCAAGCAAGGCATTCCAACCCCACAGTGCAATTTCATGGTCCTTTTTAGAAGTAACAGTCCATAATTCTTCATGGAAACCAAATAGTGGGGTTGGGGTGGGGTAGGGCTGCTGACTACAAGGAGGTGTGACATGTTTATACATGAGATGACTATAAATAAAGTGTATCTGGCAAAGCTGGACAATGTTCATCAGTTTCATGGATGGAAAGTTCTGTCTTATTTCTTAAGCAAAAGTAGCTTCTCCGAAAGTCTTAAGCATCAAGTGTGGAGCCTGAACAGTTTAGTCAAAATATGTAATGCTAATGAATATTATGGAAGGGATATGAACGCTCAGCTTTCAAAGCAGCCCCTGGTAGCAATTAAGGTAAAATCTTCATGGAGGCAGATTAATCCATACTGAACTACTCTGGGCTTTCTTGCATCTTTTTTGGAAGCACCTGCTAGTAGTAAATACAGGATAATTGACTAGATGGACCTTTGCTTTGAAAATTTCTATGTTTTAGGAACCCAAAATAATAATAATAATAATAATAATAATAATAATAATAATAATAATAATTAATAAAATGGAATCCAAATGAAAGAACTGCGTGTTTCAAAATAAAGAAGTGTGTGTTTCTGCTTACAGTGAGTAAATCCAGAGTAACTTCACTATGTCAATTAAGTTACACTGGGAGAAAAAAACAGATTAAGACTGTCTCTACACCATGAGCTAGGGGTGTGACTTCCTTGCTTGTGTGCATATACTTATGCTAGTTCTCATTAAGCTGGAGTGAGTATAAACAGTAGTGTAGCTACAGTAGCACTGGTAGAGGCATGGCTGAGTCATGCTACAAACCTACCTGAAACCAGTATGTATGTATCTGTCCCTACTCAGCTGTGTCTCCACTGCTATTTATGCTTATTCTAGTTCTCATTGAACCAGAGCAAGTATGAGCCCAGAGGCAGAAAAATCACACTGGATTCAGCGGAGTTAGTCTGACTGATGACGACAGATATGTCTTCATAATTGGTTCCACTGGCTTTAATCCCTCTGATGCTTTGACACACCTCATCATAAGGGACCATATATTCAATTCTGATTGTCATGCTCCACATTGATTTTTGATAATGAGCCAAGTATGTGCTGTGCAAATTTTGATGAAGATTAAAATTGCTATATCATATAACAAGAATTAGTAAAAGAAGAAATAGAAGAGAAAGGACTATGAAACTATTCCTAAATTATTAATAATTTTTCTTGATATAACGGAAGCACTTATATCTCAGAACAGATCTAATTAAAGTCTGCAAACCACAGTAGTCCAGACTGGTAGGTGTTTACAGTTTCTAAGAACCAAATTTTAAAAAGGTTCAATTTCTCATATATATGCAGTTTTATGAAATAAAGAGAACAGGAGTGAAAAAAGTTCTAGTAAAAAGAAGCGAACATGAATTGAAACACCAATTCCTTGCTTCTACTGATTGATTGTTTGACCTTTAAATTACTTAGATACTTTGACAGGTGTTTGATATCCAAATCTAAAGGTTGTGTGTGTTCTGGGGAAAAAAAAGCACTGGGAAAACATTTTGTCAAAATACAGGTTTTAGATATTTGATCACATTTTGTCAATTAAAAATAGGAGAAAACAAATGTGAAAAAGGATAGCAGACACAAATATTTAAATATACTATATGGGATTGAATTTAGTGTTTATCCTTAATTAGACCTCTTCAACAATATACCTGCAAGCATAAGTAACTGGTGAAGCCACATTTGGATTACTGTGTCCAGTTTTGGGCCTTTCTCTGAAGAAAGGATATGGACAAATTAGAGGAAATCCAGTGGTGGGCAACAAAAATGATTAGGGAGCTAGAGCATATGACTTATAAGGAGAGGTTTAGGGAAGTAGGATTGTTTAGTTTGCAGAAGAGAAGAATGAGGGTAAAATTGATAATGGTCTTCAACTATCTGAGAAGGAGTACCAGGGAGGATGGAACTAGGCCTTTTTCAGAGGTAGTAGCTGACAAAACTAGGAGCAAGGGTCTCAGGATGCAGTGAGGAAGGTCTAGCCTGGTTATTAAGAAAAAAAAATGCTAGGAGGCTGTAGAAGCACTGGAATGGGTTACCTAGGGAGATGGTGGAATCTCTGAGTATGTCTACACTTAAAATTTAATTTGAATTAATGAGGATCAATTCAAATTAAAAAAAATATATGACCACACTGACTTTCATTAATCTGAACTAGGGAATGGTTTAGTTCAAATTGATGAAAGCTAACTTTGATGTTATAAAATCTCGTTTAACTTCAAAGAGAAGGTTAATTTGAACTCATTAGTTCAAATTAACCCAATGTAGCTGTGTTAATTCGAACTAACTGATAGTTCAAATTAGCCATGGCTTGATTTTCCCTGTGCAATATCGCCCCCTGCCTAAGTCAAACCAGCAAGTCCTATGCATGGACATTCTAGTTCGAATTAGGGTTTCTAGAGTGCCCATGGTAATTTGAATTAACTTAATTCGAACTAATCATTATTAGTTCAAATTTATTATTTTGAATTAATTTTAAATAACCTTCTAAGTGTAGACATAGCCCTCATCCTTAGAGGTTTGTAAGGTGCAACCTGACAAAGCCATGTGTGGTATGATTTAGATGGGATTGGCCCTGCTTTGAGCAAGGCATTGAACTAAATGGTTTCTTGGGATACCTTTCAACCATAATCTTCTATGACTCCGTGAATTCCTCAAAACAATGACAGAATCAGATCACTTAAATCCATGCCTGCAACAGTGACACAGTATTCCAAGGACTGTAATAATATGCAGGATAGTCTGACCTCAACCTGGGTCTAGGCAGGGGTTAAAGTATAATTTGATGGGCCCTAGAACCCTGCTGCATGGGGGGGGGCGGCCATACCCGTCAACAGAACCTACTCCCTGCCCCAATACCACCCCCAGACACACACACATTCACATGCACAGACACCCCCAGCAGCCCCCCCAAGCCCTTTCCTCAGCTGTTTGCAGGCTGCCTGACTGGCTAGAAGCTGCTTCTGGCCACAAGCTGCTCCGCCCTGCAGGGGGAAGATTCACAAACTCCCAGACTGCCTCAGCTCTCTGCTGGCTGGGCCTAAGGTGGAAGAGGGCTTAAGGTGGAGCAACCGGAATGCTGCATTCCATCTGCTAATGCTATTTTTTAGGGGCCATGAACACTGTCAGCCTAAAAATAGGGGACCCTAGAACTGCATTCCAGTGCATTCCCCCTTACTTTAACCCCTGGTTCTAGGAGGGGATCATAAGACTTTCCAGCTCTAGTGATTCTAGCCCTGCCCAGTGGAATCTGTGCCCTGATGACAGGGTCTGATATACAAAGATGTCATCCTATGAAATAAATCATAAGTGAAACAAACTTACGGTGATTCAACAACTAGACTGTATTTTAACAATATGAACTTCTAAATTCAGCTGCACTGACACAAACCCCTGACTATAAACTACAACCAAACACATGATGCACACCTCCACACCAAAGAAATAAACAAATCCAAGCAAGCAATAAATACAGAGAAAAGGGAGTACCATAGGGGGTGCCTGTGCTTTATCACCCCCTGCTGACCTAGTATAGTGCTGCAGATGTTCTGTGACTCAACTTCTCTTTTCTCAGAGTCCTGTAAGAACTCTTCATAATACAGAGGAGTATCAGATAAAAATTCCCTTTTGCAGTTCTGTTTTATTAAATTAAAATAACCTTGAAATAACTCTCTCCTCTTGAGCTAATGGGGTTGTACCTCCCTCTTCCTGAGTGTCTGTAGTCTGTGGGAGCCCTCTTCCCTTTGGAAAGCTTCTCTCTCTGAGGCAATCCTCCTGCAATACAGCACTGATGGACTTTTATCTGTGCCAAGTGACCATCATTACATTAACTGAATGTAGGTTTAGTCCCCTTAAATTAACTCTTTATGGGTAGATTGGATTCAGAATTCCCTTATGGGAGAAGAAATGACATAGCAGGGAAGATGAAATATTTGCAGTGATACTACATTTACCTTATAAACAAGACATCATTAACAGTTTAATTCTAATTATATTTTTCCATAATAGTTCATGCATAATGAATTTAGCTACATAAGGAATCCATGTAGCACAGATATTAGTATTTTTGAATTAACTAAACTATTTTGATTGAAGTGGTCATTTTTATATTTTACAGTTTCATTTGTACTTGCATTAGAAAGGAAACCCAATGTTTTATTGTTCTTTACATTCCTTTCAGGACTATTTTTAGGAACTTCTATTTGGATGATTATTTCTGTCTGATGCATACCTGACTAACACATAAAATCAGAAGAACAGGAGGAAGATGAATGCTTGTTTCGCATTGTGTTTACAGGAAAATCCTTCCATTGATTTATGTCTCCATCTGCTGAATGCATAGTTTTAAATCTGCCTCTGAAAACATGGATCAACAATATTGCCAATGCATTTTTAGAGAGCTTAAACCTTCTGCATTCTGCTAAAGCTACAAGATCAAATCAGTGTATCCTTTGCTGTCAAAATCAGTTTGCATTTGTTCAACTAAGAGGCACAGGTATTCAATTTTAGGACTGTATCTGGCTTAAAGACAAAGAATCAGAACTGATTTCTTGTGTTATCATACCAAATAGACAGAAGATAGTAACCAAATAAGCTACCAAACTCCAATGAAAGAACATCTGCTTTGTCTAATATTGTATTAATATTATAACAGCCTTTGGCCTTCTGAAAGTTTCACTGAAAAAATGTGTCTGTATACATATATTAAGTTTTAAAAAATAATGCAAAATGTCATAAATTCTCATATAAAATGCCAATGTAGAATTTATCTTTCTGAAGCTATACTGCTCTGTTTTAACTTGTATTTATGCCAATTGTAGTGTGATCTTCTGAGATCACAAGAGCTAACTGGTACTTTGCCAAGATAACATCAATGACAACCTACTTATGGAAGTTTTGTTGGTGATGTAACAGGCAGCAAGTTTCCCTATGAGTAATGCATTTTGAATTGGATTTCTTTTTCCTATGGAAAATACTGATACTTTGAAATTTATCACTCTAGATTGGGAGGACAAATTGAAATATCAAGGTTTTTTCCAGGCAACAGAAATGTGGTTAATTGAATTGTTTTCCTTTTTTTTTTTTTTTTGAATGAAACATTCTTGCAGTCTCAGATTGAAATATTTCAGTTTTATCTGTTAAACCAAATCTAAGTTTTTCATTTCCACTTGATTCAAATTTAATCTGTCTCCCTAAATTGCTGTAGTGTATCATTGAAGATTTAATTTGAATTCCAAGGTAACTGAAATTTCTCCTTCATAGCTTGGGATCCCTTTTGGATTAGTTCACTCATGATAGATTATGCTCATGTGACTCCTGTGATATACGACATAAATTGAACCAAAGGCGAGAATGTGGTGCATCAGAAAGAATGGTAGCAACAAACACTTGAACTGCAATTTTCATAAAACATGATTGCAGCTCATATAGCTACAGATTAACAAACTGAAGTCTTTCAGTTTGGATCAATTTGACCTGAGATGCTTCATCTGTAGCCTGTAGAGCCAATTTTAGCATTTATTTTATTTAGCAGTAATGTAAAGAACCTATGGGCCTATATCCTACAAGACATTGACTTCAACAGTTGGCATAAGACTTGAGTTATGAATTTTGACATGGATAAATGGCCCAAAGGTGACCCTAAATTTTGGAAAACAGAGTGTTTAAGGAAGAAGTTTGTCTCTAATGACACCAGCCACCCATAGGAATACAATTACCAAGTTTGGGATATATTAGGTCAGGAAAATCTGAAAATATCTGATCACAGGTGCCCTATAGTAATTAACTGACATATATGATAATAAGTAGAGATTGTTAATATACAAACCTATGGGAAAAGGGCATCACAACATTAGTACCATGAGGAAATACAAGCAAGGAAGAAGGAATAAACCCCTACTGAATATCCATTAGACGCAGTGGCATGAGCATAACATATTGTAAGAAAACATCTCAGCCTGTGTGCTGGGAGAGAGAGCCTTTGAGAGATGCCAGGATGAGAGCCACTGGTGACAATGAAGAAGTGATAAAGAAGAAGATAATGGGTAACTTTTCAAGTTTTTCTGCAAAGAATGGTGTGAGTATATGGATGTTCAAATGTACATTCTGTTTTACCTCCATCTATCCTGCTGGGTTAGAGTACTTGAGTTTGCTTAGTGTATTAATAAACTATTACAAATACACAAGTGTTCCAAAAGTATGATTTTTGTATCTGTGCACACAGGTGTACTCTGTTTAACAACAATTTTAATAAAATTGTGCCTGATCTTGAAACAAGAACATGTCAACCCTCACAATGATAACTAGGAATTCTTAAGTAGCCAATATATATATGATTCATTGATTTGGCTCTATATTTTGATTTTCCCCAATGGAAAAGTTAAATTTTGGGTGAAAATTGAAATTTTGCAGAATCTGCTTTATTCATTTAGAAAAATGAAATTGAAAATTCCTGACCAGCTCTACTTATGAGTCAATACTAAGCCAATATATTAGCACAGTGTTAGGTTTTGGTGAGGTCCAAATAATTCAGTGGCATGTGACACTAGCTACTGGAAGGTATTAGCAGAGCGGTTAGAGATACAGTAGGACTACTCATGAAGCAAGATACTACTCATCATGTACAGTTGGGAGAACCAACTGCAAAGTGAACGGAGGTAGGTTCAAATATGACTAATTGCATCTTTAAGTATCTGATCTATACCTGCAATCAAATAATGAAAGAAGTAGCTGCTCTATTACAGGTGATTTTGCACTCAGCAAAGGGTGTCCATTACTGTGAATATTTGCAGTTGGATTGAATAGTCACATCCAGTGAAGACTCAACATACGGCTATGCTACATATTCCTATTGGTGGCATGCAGAATAAGTATACTACATGTTCCTTCAGCACGAGTATGAACAGCAGTGGAGATGCTGAATCAGTCCTTGAGCACTGAAGAATCATGGCTGAACTCTGCTGTAAATTCACCAAAACAGAGACTCCCTCATTTACATTGGTATTTTACCAGTGTACAACCCTGCTGCCTCAGTCTTTCCCCACTGCCAGGAGATGCTGGAGCTTTTCCCCACACCAGTCTTTCACTGATGTGAAAGGCTGCACCTTTTTTGTCACTGTGACATATGGCTGCACATTCCCTCCATGCCACAAATGGGGTGCATTGAAGACAAACCTTTAACCGAGTTACATATTTTGAATTCCATAATTCTAATTCTCAAGGGCTAGACTGATCCTTCTGCACAGTGCTGGGAAAGGATTGTGTAGCTGGTCTGCTCCAGGAAGCATTTTGAATCAGAGACACTGCTCATCAGTATAGTTTGTCACATGCTCCTTGGTTGTCCTATGGAAAAAGTAATTATAGCCATTTTCAGGGGACAGTTCATTTCCCCCCATGCTCAGCTAGCTCTCCAAAGCAGCAAGTGGGAAAACTTCCATGTTCTCCCCTCCACTTGCTCCCGCCAACAGTAGGTATCTCTAAAATGGAAAAAATCTCTAGTCTCCCACTATGGTCCTATGGCCTCACATCAATCACAAACTAGTCCTTAAACGTGCAAAGGTTACTTTGTTGTTACATTGCATTCTGCAGTTGCATTAAAACTTAAATCCACAAAAATCAATCACCAAACTGTATATTTATTCACACTGACATTTATATTACTGACAGAGTACAAGAGTACAGCTCTGATCACCAAGCATACAAATCAGTAGCGAACAACTTGTCTTCTTCACCATAAATCCCATGGCCAGGATTTACTTTTGAAAGTATGCTTTATATAACTTATCAATTCATCACTGGTGCTGTAAGTCCCTCTGAAATGAATCTCTTAAAAATAGCATGCACTTGCTTGTTGAACAGTTTACACAAAGTATTATGCCATTTTAAAGTCTGTGTACAGGTTTAAGATACGAGAAACTACTGCTTCATCTCTGAGTGCTACAAAAAAAAAATCAATGTCAGCAGCTACAGTATATTAGTTAGACACATTAAGAAAGGAAACTAATAAAAAATAATCCAAACACTGACAACTGCTAAAAGCTACAAGATGTATTTGATCATATTTTTGCTAACATTCGTTTATAAGACACTTTTAAATGGCTTATGTTCTTAATTCCTTTTCATAAACCTGAAGATTGAAAAGCACCATGGATTTCTCAAAATAGATTTTTTGTGATTTATGATCAGACAGGGAAATATTGCTGTTACATTACTGAAAGTATCCAAGACAAAATTTTTATGATTAAAAATCATACCATATACTCAGTCTCCAAAGTATTATACCTGTAGTTATAAAACTTATTTCCCCATAAATCTTCTACATATTTAGTTGCCTTCTCATAGTTCATATCACCTGGGTTTAGTCTCAGTAACAACTTAATTTTTCTGATTGCAACTTGTGTGATGACAAATCATCAAGGAACTCTGCAATCTCCCCAAAACATTTTTCTTCCCGTACATTGTATTCTTTAGACTTGACATTTATGTGTTTTTAAAGATTTTAAATTTGATTATTGAATTTAACTAGCAGGAATTAAACACAGCATGGAGTGCAAAGATACAGTGTTGCTGGAACTAAAAATCTACTCACAAAGGGTATGTCTACACTATAGCCCTACATCAGTTTAAAGCCCCTTAAGTCAACTTAAACAAAGACCAGTCTATATTTAGAAACTATTAAGTCAACGTAAGCAATTGCTTAAGTCAACTTAATAACTCATGCCCCCTTCCTCACCTAGGGGTGTGATCAGGATGCGGGGCCCTGATCCAGACCCAGGAGGCCTGATCAGGCTCCTGCCGAGTGGCAAGGAGCTGGGGGACAGATTTGGCTCCCAGCCCCTCTGCATGGGTGGCAGGGGCTGGCAGCTGACTCCTGCCCTGGCAGCTTGCAAGCAGCCAGGAGCGTGCAGAGTCAGCTCCTACCCTGATACAATCCCTTGCTCTGCATATCCTGATTATGAGATGCTGGGACTGGATGACACTGGAAAGGGAAAAATCTCAGTTTTGACAAAATGACATTTTCCAACATGAAAATCTGGAAAAACTATAAGTAGTATTCTTTAATATTTTTATTACTATAGGACCTTGTAACACAGCTGCTCACCCTCCCGAAGGGGAGGGGGCAGCTAATCAGGGTCTCCAGCCCTTCATAGGGCAGGACTGCCAAGTCCTTAGCCCCAAGGCAGGGCAAAAGTTCCAAAGTCTCAACCCTCTGCAGGGCCAGGTATCAAGTCTCTAGCCTTCTCAGCAGGGCAAAAGTCACATAATCTCTAGGGTACAAGAGGGGGTGAATAGCAGTGCTGCCTCTTGGGTCCACAACCCACGAGAGGGCGCTCAGTGCAGGGAGAGAAATCAGTGGAGGTGTAGGGTCACACAATCCCACTGTGTCCCAGCCCAGGTCCCCAGCAGGATCTGGTGTTTCCATGCAGGGGTCAGTGGGGTCCTGGCCACAACACGCTGACCCCAAGGGTTGGTGTTCATATTCCCCAGTGCCAATCCCAGCCCTACTTCCTGGCAGTACCTGAGTTGGAGGCTCCTACATGGGCTCCTCGGGGTAGCCAGCCGGGATAGACTGTAGAACCCCTCCATCTCATCAGGCAGTGGCAGGCCTGTTAGCCTATCAGGTTCATCAATGGATGGCAGCTCCTCCAGGGTGCATGGCTCAGTGGTCAAGGGATCCTCACCAGCCAGGGGTAGCTCCTCCAAGTCGTGAGAGTGGGTGGGGGCTTGCAGTCCCTGGTGAGAGGGGTCTCTTGGGGTCCAGCAGCCCTCCTTTCTAGCAGCGCTTCCGCGGGGCTGGTGACAGCCCAGGGTTCAGGCATTATCTCCCAGTCTCCAGCAATGGACAGTCCTTGCCAGATGCTTGGATCCGGATCTGTAGGCTATAGCTCCGTTCTCCTGCAGGGTGACCCGGGATCAGGAGAGAAACGTCCTTCTCCTTTGGTGGCTGGAACTGGACTGAGCTGCCTGCCTCCCTTCTTGTACTTCCTGCCCTGCCCCTCTGCTTCTGGCCTGACTAACAGGCTGCTCCTGGCTCCGCCCCCCTACAGTCAGGCAGCTCTCTCTGGGCTGTCTGCGAGGGGGGCCATGCCTTCCTACTACAGACCTATATTGTTTCTTTATGAAAAGCCAGGCAAAATTTCATGCTTAAAATTGCTTATCTACTTTCTTTTTTATACTAGTAGAATTGGAAGGATACTGCAGCAAAATTTCTACAAATACTTGTACATGTTTTTACATGTAGGCACCCTATACTTTAGGAGCCTTTAAATTTAATTAGGAGGCTTTGAAGCAGAGCTTGTGTGCTGCAAGTTCTGCCACTGAAAGTCAACAATTCCCATGATCTCTTGGGAAAAGGGAGAGAGACCCTTCCTGCCCCTCCAGGGAGCACAGGACGACAAGGTGGTCCATATTTTAGGAGTAAATGCATAGCTGATTCTGAAAGGCTGGTAACTGTTCCTGGTGTTCCCAACACTACTTCTGGGGGTCTTGAGACTGCTGGAGGCTTACTTGAGCAGGGAGCTTTGGAGGTTGGTGGCCTTCCTCAACCTAAAGCAGGATCTGAGCATAGAGCTAGCTGAGCTGGACCTCACTAAGTGGTGTGAGTTTGCCCCGTCTTCCATTTTGGAGCTGTGCTTGTAAAGGAAGGGAGCCTGAAGAGAGACTGACTGCACTTGAGAAAAGGCAGCATGGCAGTCCCTTTGGACCAGGGCCTAGACTGCTGCAATTTGGTTGGGCTCACTGCAGATCTTCAGCATGGTACTGAGTGGATACACTGAACCAACAGAGTGCTGCTTTGTCTCTTTCATCAAACCTTCAAGCGCACCCACGCAAGCAAGGGGTCAGGGTTCTGAACTCTGGGGGAGTGGGCACTCTGGAAGGGGGTGAAACGGCTGTGTAAATACCAATCAGATAAATTTCCTTTAAACTGTATTCTGTGTCTGTTCATTGATTTATTCACTTGCCCCTGTGTGTTTTAAATAGTATCAATATTGAATTTCATCCTGTTATGGCAAGTTTTCTTTGTTACATAAAGGTTTGTTAACATAGAATTTAAGCACATTGAATGTATTGTATATATAATTAGTAAGTTTGAACAGGAGCGTTGCTGCCCTGGGGAGGGACCCAGGGCACCGGCCAAGGCCCCACCCCCTGCCCCAGGCCATGCCCCCTGGCCACAGGCCATGCCCTCAGCCGGGGACAGGGCCAGGAGTGGCCACCGCGGCCGCACGCAGCCGGCCCCAGATCCCTGGCTGCAGACAGGGCCGGGAGTGGAAGCCATGGCTGCAGGCGGCTGGGCCCTGGATCGCGGCCAGAGATGGGGCTGGGAGTGGCAGCTGCAGTGGCGAGCAGCTGGGCCCTGGATCCCAGGCCCGATTGGGCCAGAGACCATCAGAGGTGGGGCCCCACAGGACCCAGGCCACTGGTGCTGGGATTCTGGGCATGGACCCCGTGTGCCCAGTGCCAACAATGCCCCTGAATTTGAGTTAGACCCGTGCCACTGATTATTATTCTTATCAGCATGGGTTTAGTTCTGGATGGCTCCCAAGGCATGCCACTGAGCATGTACAGGAATCACCCAGGTGGAGGCACTGCTAAGTTTAATTTATTATAAAGTGAAGGGACTGCAGCGGAGGAGTGGATAGAAGATTCCTACTTAACCCACATCACCACTGGGAAGCTCAGGATCTCCTGGTTATCAGCAACATTAGCACCTGTCCACAGCTGAATGTTGCCTTCTTGCAAGTAACCCAGGGAGAAAAAGGAGGGGATTACATAAACAAAACCACTTTTACTACTATTTGCAGAATATTGGCTTTCCATAAATCTTCCACCAAGAAAGCTGCACTGGAATAGTCACTGAAAGAAATAACTATGGTGATTATTTTAGGATTTGTGTGGAATGAAAATTTCCAGCTCATAGTTGTTCATATTTCCACTAGAAACAACTTTCAAGAAGTCAGGAAACAGATTAGCCAGTGTGATAGGTTTCCAGTTTCACATCAGATGTTTGCAGTAAACATGAACAAGCTTCAGAACAAATCTTATTTGCATAACTTATTCAGGGTCAGACTGTGAAATTCATTGTATTCCTTTGCAGGGGTGTAACCCTTCTGCCAGGGCAGGCTGGCAGAACAAGGGCCAGGCTCTATATCTAGGGCTTTCCCAATGATGCAGTACCACCAACTGGCTCAAGCCTCCACCCAGATCTCTGGGAATCCTGCACTGTTCCCTGGGTATCCCAAAGGGTAAGGCTTCCCAACTCGCATGCACAAGTCTGAGTGTAGTAAGTGGAGCTTTTAATAGCAGTAAAACAAAAATGCAAAAGGCCAAATAATAGAAATCAGCACTTATCTAGGAAACTTAGTATAGAGCAAAGTTCCCAATAACCCACACCACACAACAGAACATACAAACTTAATGGCAAAACTGGCACTGATCTGGAGAATCAGTGTTAACTAGGCTCTCAACCAACCCTAAGGTACACAGGGAGTGTCTTTTAGATCAGCTGTCCACTGACACCATCTACTGGTCACTCATTCCATCCTCTAGAACTAGTTCCTCAGCTCCACCCACTGTCCACCAGCACCAGCACCAGCACCAGCACCAGCACCAGCACCACCCTCCAGTCCCTATGCCACCCAGCCTGCTGCTCTCACCCTTGACTGGCCCCACCCACTGTCTGCCAACACTGCCCTCTGATTCTTCATGTCACTCAGCTTGCTACTGACCACTTTTCCCAGCTCAGGGAGAAAGAGTTCTCACCAGCTTACTAATTATCAGCTATCTTAGTTTTTAACAGCTAGTGATAACTACTTCCATAAGAAAGAGCAAAAGCAAGAAGGAGGAGGAAGAAGAAGGAGGGGAAAAAAAAAAAAAAGGCAAATACTACCTAAAACCATGCATATGCACTACCCCTACACTAAAATATACAGAAGCCTTTCTTACAAACCTTTTTCTAAGTAAGGGTGTCTTTTACCCTTTAACTAACCCAGACAGATTTAAAACAAACAGAGTAGCAGTTTACCCAAAGACAGTATTACATATTTCCCTTTAGTGGAATTACAGATATTGATAGATTTGTGAGAAAAGAAACCCCAAATGCTATTACCCAGTATACTTTGGCCCAGTGCATCCAATATGCTAATCAGCTAATTGTGCTCTTTGTATCCATGCTAATACAGAACCCATGCAGATTAGTTGCTCCCCCTGTCAGTTCAGAAGCTGTTAGGCACAGCTCCTAAGCCTGCCTTACAGAGGAATAAGGTTCATGGTCTCCCCTGCAATCCCTAACTATGCTATAGTCTGCAGCCTCTGCAGATGGATAGGAGGTAGGCAAACAAATTGAGCTGACAGTAATCTGAAGAAAAGATAGGGTTGGTGTAAATATTTTCACCATTCCCCTGGAGCAAGGACTTCTGAGTTACAGTCTTGTTCCTAATCAGCTGTGGGTGCAGGACAATTAGGGTTCCCATTGCTTAGGATTTATAGGAAAGCTACAGTAAACATTTAAATCAGTTCAGACAATTAATGTATCAGAGAAAATCAGTCTGCTCAGATGCTACCAATGTGCTAACAAAAATAAGGCAGAAATTTATTAGATTCTTTTTTATAAATTATTGGCTTAGTTCCAGTTCTACGTGTGTTTGCTTACAAAGCGAATCCTTTGTGCACTGAAACATGATATTAGCTCAATTCAAATCCTTATCTGGAAGAAAAAAAGTTATGTGGACCATGAGAACCTGATCCTGCTTTCCTTTCTCAGGCAAAACTCCCATTACCATCTTGAAAATTTCAACTGAGAAAGGGCTACAAGATTAGGTCCAAATAATGATTAGAACCAAATATGATAGGACTGCTTTTTAATTAAGATTCATCTTCTGTATCATTGCCTAGATTTTGAGAACATTCCTCAATATTAACAAAATCGTGAATGAACCTTTAACTGAGAACTTGTTTGAATCCCTCCAGCTGTGTCTACACTTTGAATTTAGTTTGAATTAATGAGGATTAATCTGAACTAAATTAGTGCATGGCCACACTGGCTTACTTCATTACTTTGAACTAAGGAATTCCTTAGTTCAGAGTTATGAACCCTTACGTCAAAGTTATAAAACCTCCCTTAACTTCAAAGTAATGGTTAGTTTGAACTTACTAGTTCAAACTAATCAAATGGAGCCGCATTAATTTGAACTAACCATTAGTTTGAATTAATGTGGTTTGACCTTCTTCGTGCCAGTGTGCTTTCCTTTTTCTCTGTATTGGGTGTGTGCATGGCCCTTCTTGGGTGCCATGTTGCCACACTTCCCATGGTACTCCCCTCCCAAATCAAACTAGCAAGTCCTGTCCATGGACATGCTAGTTCGATTTGGGTTTCTAGTGGGGCCATATTAGTTCGAATTAACTTAGTTTGAATTAACCATTATTAGTTTGAAATAATTAATTCCAACTAAGTTAATTCAACCTAACTTCTTAAGTGCAGACATAGGCTCCCTGTCTACTCCAATTTTCTAGGGCCCAGTCTTCACTAGTTTAACTGCACCACAGTCTTTTTCTTGTGAAGGACATAAGCAAACATCTCCAATAGCCAGAGATGGGGCACTAGATGAGGAGGGCTCTGAGCAACTACAGAGAATTTTTTCCCAGTTGTCTGGCTGGTCTCATCCACATATTTGGGTCAAAACGATTACTGTGTTTAGTATCTGGAAGGAAATTTTCCCCAAGTCAGAATGGCAGAGACCTTGGGGAGTTTTGACCTCCCTGTACTTTGCAGATTAGAACTAGAGCAAACTGTGGATTCTTTGTAACTTGAAGTTTTTAAATCAAGATTTGAGGACTTTAGTAACTCAGCCAGAGGTTATGGGTCAGTTACAGAAGCAGGAAGATGGGGTTCTGTAGCTTGCAATATGCATCAGGTCAGACTAGATAATTAGGATGTTTTTTTGACCTTAGAGTCTATGTGTGTAATTTTAAGTACAAGTAGTCTCATTGAAACCACCAGGACATCTAGTATACTTAAAACTGAATCTTTGTGTTTTGCTTTTTAGAAAGCCTAATTGTTACATATGAAGGGGACTCATGTATTGATTTTTTTTTTTAGTGTTTAATGTGATTGTATTTCCTGACTTCATTATATTCTTTAATCAACCTTTTAAAAGCCACACTTTAACGTATGTTCAAGAAATGTGTGATCAGACTGTTGCCAAATGAGAGCTGATTAAAAATATTACTTCCTTCCAGCTGGAAAGAGAGAATTTAAGTTTGTTTGCAAACAATTTGTCCTTAAATTCACACATGTACTTAACCAGTTATTTATTCACAAAATTGGAGTCTTTTTTTTTAAATCAAATAATAAGTAGGAACGGATGGATTTTAACCCATTATAAGAACTGAATTTGAATCAAAACTCTTTGTGGTTATAAAGTGTTGAAAGAAGTGAGAGTTTGGGGCTGTTTGTCTGCCAACCCTCCCCCCATCATCACTTCCACATTCTGTTCAGTACCTGAACTAGAAGCACGGAAATATTGTGAGACAAATTGTTCTCACAAAGTACCTGGATAAACCAGAAGCAGAGGTGCCAGAAATCTTGCAAGAAAGTCTCTTCTACAAGATGTTCAGGTGAATTTTGCATATCTGGAATATTCAAGGACTGTAGCTTAGGTTCAGATATCTGATCAGTCTGCAGATTAAGTGCTCTGCATACAGAATTTCCACTTATTTCAGTAGGATGTGGAGTATTTGCAAAATTTGGGCCCCTGTACATTTGGAGCCTTATCTCAACTATTCCTGATGCTGAATGTTAGTATCTGTTCATTCTCTAATGGTGTGAATACATCATTTTTATTGTAAGGTACCACCACAGCTAAGAGCAGCTGAGGGGTATGGATGGAAACCAATAAGAAGGAGCTATTGGCAAGGTGCTCAATGTGAAGGATCTCCAAGCATTGGAATTTGCCCCCCTCATCACATGGTCCAGAAAAAGGGAAATCTAGGGACCATCAAGGCATATAACAATGTTTGCTTTTTTCCCAAGCCATTTGAAGATTGGAGATGGCATTGCTAAAGTGAGAGGAGATGGGGTAAATTGTTGAGTTTCTGGTTTGCTAGTGGTGGATAATATTGTATAGCACTGCTGCATTAGTTAAGTCTGCTGAAAATTACAACAGAATGGCGCTGATGGCCTTTAGTGCTTGGTATAGGTCCAAAGAAATAAAGAAATGAAAAGCTCACTGTTTTCCATTCACTGCCTATTGTAATCACTTCCAGCCTATTCAAATTCTATTGCTGTCCCCTTCTTGAACATTAACAAGATAATATAACTCACAGAATTCTCATATTAAAAATAACATTGAAATGGAGCAAGCTATATTTACTGGAACTAAAAATGTAGAGATTCCAAATCCTTGAAAAGCTCATATTATGTATTTTCTCTTTTGCTAAGTAGAGATACTGAAGTCCATTTTCTGGCACAGTATGAATAAGAAACACTCTTGAAAATAAGGCTATTATTTTAGCCTTCATATCTCTATAACAGATTGCTGCTAAAGGTAATAGAGGTCAGAACTAAAGTGAGGATATTTTGTTTCATGTCTGGTGATACCAAATCCCTAGAAATGTCACTTAATAGGCCATTTTTAAGATATCAATAACAAATCATCAGAACAGTCTTAATAGTGAGAATCAGCAGGTAGAAGAAGAGGGAGGTCTTGGAAATCTATATGATTTGTGGTTTCTGAAACCTTGGTTGCTAAGCACTAGCTTGAAGCAAGAGAAAAATATTTTGTAATGTTCAGTCTAGGAAAGAGAGGAATAAGAATTTGTATATTACAGAGGAGGGAGCTGTTCTTTACACAGCAGGAATTATTGGAGATTGTCTAAAGATATTAAGGTAATTAGAGCTCTGGAAAAATAGCAGATTGTTTGATTATATGACCTACTCCTTTATGAGTATATTTTAGCCCTAACAATTCTATGAATGTATGAATGGTAAAAGAATTAAAATTGTATTTACTGAATTTCTGGTTAAATAATTTCTGCTCAGAACATCTCAATACTCATTTATTACTCGTGCATGCTTTGATTTCAGCTAATGTGTAATAGCCCTTATACTGTCCTCGGGGCATCCCTTTCAGATGCTTCCCCAAGACTTTTGAACAACCAAAGACAAGACTGACATCCAAGGTATTAAATAGACCCACTGCATGATGGGACAGGACTTTGTGAGTTTAGTTAGTTCTTCATGGATATTGGTGCATTGCAGACATGATCAATAAAGCTCATAATTAGAAACATCACTTTCAAAACCCAGTGCTTTCATTAAAGGAGCTCTCAGTAACCTGAGTCACAACACTCAACAAATTAAATCTGTACTGCAGTGCCCAGAATATTTGTATGGAGAACATTGTAAATGTGGGAGAAGTACTTGTATAAGAAATATAGAAAGCAGGATAGAAAAAAGCACTGTATACTACCTCTGCTCTCCCACTATGTTAGAACTGTCAAATAGGGTGATTTTTTGCCACCTTTACACTAAGGATTAAATTAATATTTGAACAGTCACTGGGAAAGCACTGGACTACTCTCTCTTATGGTACTACTCTATATGAACAAGGGTTTCAGAATCTGACCCCCAGTAAGCATACAGAATCAGATCCTCTGCTCCACCGGATCTATAGCTGAGTCCAGAAGTAAAGGGAGAAGGGATTCATCTTTATAGCTCTCCAATCCTGCACTCAGAGGGTGCTACCATGGTCCTTGTTGCAGAGTAGGAACATATGAATTGCCATGCAGTCTCAGGCCAGATAGTAGAAGAAAGTGCAAGAGACTCTACAGTAGATAGCTGTGAGATTTCATCTCAGCAAATCTTCCTCCTAATTCCCAATGTTCAAAGGTTGTTTTATGCCTTAGGCTATGTCCACACTTAGGGTATGTCCACACAGGGCTTTTATTTTGAAACAACACTGTTTGTTTTGAAATAAAAGTCCTTATGTCCAAACGACGTTTTCTTGTTTCGAAAGTAGGGAGCTCCTCCTTTTGAAACAAGAGCCCTCCTTTCGAAATAGCTTAAACACACTTTGTTTTTGAAAGGAGGGTTATTTTGAAACCAGTGGTTTCGAAATAAGCCATTTGGACATGTTATTTTGAAACAAAGAGTGTTTCAAAACAACAAGGACCTTCCTCCCAGGGGGGAAGGTCCCACCCCCCCCAGCACCCTGGCCAAGGATCAGCACCCTGGCCAGGGTGCTGAGTGGGGTGCAGGGGGCCAGAGGGTGCCCCAGTCGGCTTCACCCTGCTTCCCCTTGCTGGGAGCAGGGGGGGATGGGAGCCTCAGCCCCCTTTGTCACCCTACCCCCAGCAAGGGGAAGGGGGGTAAGCTGGCTGGGGCTGCCCCCAAGACTGGGGCACCCCACCCCCAGGCTTCCTCCACCCCCTGTGACCCCTGATGGGAGCAGGGGGCTTCCTCCATCCCCCAACGGCTGCTGCCTGACGCGAGGGGGCTTCCCTAGGGCCATGCCAGGGAAGCCCCCCCACACTGAACAGGGGCCGTGGGGGGGCGGAGGAAGCCCCCCATGCCAGGCTGGGGCCACGGGGGGTCAGAGGAAGCCCCCCACCCACGGCAGGAGAGGGGGCAGGGGAATCCCAGGGGCAGGGCCTCTGGACCCAGCACAGAGCCTCCCTCCCCCTCCCCTCTCCTATTTCGAAATAGCATGTCACACTGGACATGCTATTTCGATTCCCTCCTTTTCCCTTATTTTGAAAACAAATATTTTATTTCAAAATAAGATGTTTCAAAATAAGGCTTTATTTTGAAACAGCTTGTTTCGAAACAAGCGCTTTGTGTGTGAACATAGCCTTAGGCAGTTAAATTAATTTAAGTTAATTTGATTTAATAAAATCACTATAAAATCATTAAATCAATTTAAGTTAAATCCATTTAACATGTCCCCACTACAAGCTCAAATCGAACTCACATGTCCATGGACAGGACTTGCTAGTTCGATTTAGGAGAGGGGCATCATGGGAGGTGTGACAAGATGGCACCCAAAAGGACCATGTCCCCCACCCAATACATAGAAAAAGACAGCACCCTGGGAAGAAGAAGGGCAAAAGTGTTAAATTGAAATAACAGTTAAATCAAAATAACATGTCCACCAAGCATTATTTCAAAATAACAGTTTTTTTTTAACCATCATTTTGATAATATTAGGTTTTATTATATCAAAATGATTTTCCTTTTTGTGAGATAAGGGAGCACCTTATCTCAGTATAAGAAAATGTAGTATACACCTGCAATCTTTTAAATCAAAATAATCTGCATTATTTCAATTTAAAGACTGTGTGTGGACACACCCTGAAGCATGAGGGTTTAAGTTTCTTCCTTGAATGTTACATGCAGTTTTGGGCCATGCTATCTCAAAAGAGATATTAGAATTGGAAAGAGTATAGAGAAGAGCAACAACAATGGTTAGGGGTACAGAACCACTTCCATACAGGGAGGGATTGAAAAGACTGGGATGGTTCAGCTTGGAAAAGAGATGAATAAGTGGTAATATGACAGAGATCTACAAAATAATGAATGATGTGGAGAAACTGAATAGTGAAATGCTATATGTTCCTTCATACAACGCAAAAACCAGGGATTACCCATGGAAATGAATAGGTTTGAAACAAACAAAAGGAATTACTTCTTAACACAATGCACAGTCACATTGTGCAACTTGGTTCCACGGGACATTGGAAGGCCAAAATTAAATCTGGAAAGAAGTTCAGAAGAGAATTAGATCAGTTCCTGGAGGATAGGTCCATCAATGACTATTAGCCAAAGATGGTCATGTGCTGGGCGACCCTAAACCTCTGACTGTTAGAAGTCACTGAACAACAAAGGATGGATCACTTGATAAATTGGCCTGTTCTGTTCACTTCCTCTGAAGCATCTGGAACTAGGGCTGTGTTCACACAGCCTCCTTATTTCGAAACAACAGAGGTTGTTTTGAAATAAGATTTCAGCTGTTCACACGACGCACGGTTGTTTTGAAACAAGTAAAACCTAGACTGTGGGCAAAACAATGTTGTTTCGCAACGGTTGTTTCAAAACAACGCCGTGCGAACGTGTTGTTTCGGAACAAGATGTTCCGAAACAACAGTTCAAGGCGTGCCCCCTCAGCACCCTGGCCAGGGGACACCCCTCAGCACCCTGGCTAAGGTGCTGAGGGGTGTCCCCTGGCCAGTGCCTGCACAGGCACCGGCGGGGTTCAGCGCTGCCCAGCGCTGCTCACCACTGTGCTTGCACAGCGGGGCTGCAGGCACCGGCAGGGAGCAGCGCTGCCCAGAGCTGAACCCTGCCAGTGCTTACACAGCGGGGCTGCAGGGACCGGCGGGGAGCAGCGCTGCCCAGCGCTGAACCCCGCTGGTGCCTGTACAGCGGGGCTGCAGGCACCGGCAGGGTTCAGCACTGCCCAGCGCTGAACCCCGCCAGTGCCTGCAGCCCCCTGCGGAAGTGAAATAGCAAGTTCACAGTTTGAACCTGCTATTTCATTTCCCGCCTTTTTCCTTATTTCGAATTAACATTTTGTTTCGAAATAAGGTGTTTCGAAATAAGCGTTATTTCGATATACGGTTGTTGTGAAACAACCATATCGAAATAACTGGCTGTGTGAGAACACAGCCTAGGTTACTGTCAGAAGACAAGACACTGGGCTAGATAGACAATTAGTCTTATCCAGTATGGCCATACTTCAAAGGAATAGAATAGAATAGAGTCGAATCATAGGATTGGAAGGGACCTCATGAGATCATCTAGTCCAAAAGAAAGAAGAAAGGAAGAGAAAGAAAGAAAAGAGAGATGGAAAGAAGAGAAATAATGACAAAAGAAAGCAGGCATGAGGCTCCTCCTCCTCCCTGTCTGTGAGCCTGCCAGTGCCATGGCTGCCCTGAAGGCACTGCTCAGCTCAGTTTGGCAGCCAAGATCAGAACTGCTGGCCAGTAGGGGGACACCATCAGCTCCCAAAGCCCCACAGCGATTGCTGCTTCTGAGCCAGAGCCTCTCAGGCAGCCAATCTTTCTTTCTTTCTCCAGCCCGGCACTGCCATGAGAGGCTCAGGCTTGGAGATAGCACTTGCTGCGGCGCTTTGGGAGCTGACAGTGCCTCCTCACTGGCCAGCCTGTAAGATCTCAGCCACCAAGCCCTTGCCCCATGCGCTTCCAGAAAATGCCATGCATTGGGGCCAGAAAAGTTGTGCGTGTGCACGCACACGCGCATGTTAGAGGCAACAGTGGCCTTAGCATCTAGTTCTTATGGGAGACATCATACTCTCCATCTACTCACTGACTCCTGCTTGTCTACTTCCTGAGAGAGAAGGGCATTGCAAACTTCTCGTGGTTTTTTTTTTTTTTTTGTCTCCAAACCTAAGAGCTAAAGAAGAGGCACAGGTGTGTAGGTGGCTGATTCAAATCTTTCTTTTACACCCTGTGTGGTTACATGAGGCTGGGACATAAGCTGGATGTAACAGTTACAAAACATGTGAAAGGACTGATATGACAGCACATAATAGGTACATTGAAGCAATTTTTTATTTGTTTTCATTGACTACTTACAGTGTAAGGGTGTCAAACTCATGCAGTGTGGGGGGCCACACTGGAGGCAGGACACCTGATGAGGCCCATGTGTCTGCACAGGGTCTCAACCCTTTCCCCTACCACATTTAGAGCAACATGCACTCCCCTATCCCCTCCACTACCCCACAGGCTTAGACACCTTCCCTTTTTCCTGCCCTGTGGACTCCCCTTCCCCACATTGGCTCCCAGACCCTCCCCTTCCTCTTCCCTTTCCACTTCACCTACCACATGGCAACTGGCTATCAGTCTGTGACAGTCACAGACACAGGTATGATGGGCTCCTGCCTCCCCCTCTCCCTATGCACTCACTGTCAGTCATTCAACATGTTGGCCTTTGGTTTGGTTCAGTCCCAGATGGCCTTTGATTGGCTCATTCCCATGTGGGCCCCTGCTGTTTTTTCTTTTCTTATTTGTAATTTGGGCAATGTGCTGTCAATCAAACTAGCATGCTGACTGACTCACAGTGAACAGTTGGAGCCAGCCCAGGTTGCTGTGACTGAGACTCTGATTGGTTGGCAGACCACAGCAGAGCTGAGCCAGCGTTGGCTGAAGTGCTTCCTTTGTTCCCCTGTGCTTGTCACTTGGATCATGTGAGCAAGCCAGAACTGTACCTACCCCTGCTCCGCCAGTGGCAGCCTGTCTTTGCTATTCACTGCTGCTGTGGAGAACTCCCAGGCACAGTTCAGGCAGCAGATCTGACTCATAGGCCACGAGTTTGAGACACATGACTTACACAAATATTGAGTAACACATTCACAAAACACATAGACAAGAGTATTTAAATTAAGTGTAATACATTAGACCCATATTATAGCACTATGTAAAGTTTCCTATGGAAAACTAGTACAGTTTGTAACAGGTATTTACCATCCATCTGTGGTATAAACTCTTTTAAGGGGTGACAGGTCTTGAATCTCAGTTTTGGGGTTCCCAGATAGTGCTCACACACCAGCCCCTACAAAGCTACTACCAATGAAGGTTTAGTAGAATTTTGATCCCTTCCAGTGGCACCACCATGGGACTCATCACTGAGGCCAATGACCAGCCCAAACGTACTCTGATCTACACTGTAGATCCTGGTTTCTAATTCCAGCTTTGACCCTTTGTTTGGATCTATCCCTGACCAATAGGACTGATCATTCCTGTTTTAAGCACTAAGTCAAACTGCCCATGACCCAGTCTTGATGGTTCTAAGTATTTGCCTGTCTGTAATGGATGTTAAACCTTCTTCTCTAATCATAATATAATGGGTTCTGTGATGACAGACAGTTTGCATGGGAAGCAGATGTTGGTGTTTACCTAGATCTAATTTACAATGATGTGTGGTGGCAATTGGACATGTTTTTTTTTCTCTCTCTCTCTCTTTTTTTCATTTTTTTGGCAGCACAATATGGTGTGCATTAGAAATGTACAAAATGTCTCCCATGGAGTCATTACAGCCTGTCAGGTCAGTGTCATACATTTTAAAAACTTCCTTGAATACATGCCTGAATACATGTTTACATAGCCTATATTTATATGTGTTTAAAATAGTTCTCTACATGATAAGATACAAGCTTCCTCCAGTCCCCTTATCTTTCCACAATGATCTATTCTGAAAGCAAAGGAAATAATTCCATCCAATTTTCAGAAAAATGGTTAAATGTTAATTTGACATGTGTTAGGTGATTTGAATTCTGGGACAGTGGGCAGAGCTTACCAATACAAGGAACAATTCAGCCCCTGTGGTCAGGCTGACAGTTCTGAAGATGAAATGTGGCAGGATTTGTTAAGGTTCATGTATTATAGGCAGCAGAATATTAAGAACCACACCTTAGAATCCTTCTATGGCCATACATCACAGACAAAGGTATAACAAGAGCTAGCGGCTGGAAACTCAAGACAGAAAAAATCAGAGACCTTTTTATAAACACAGAGGGTAGTTAACCATTGGAACAGTCTTTAAACCTAGACTGACTATCCTTCTAAAAGATATTATCTAACCCAAACTCAAATTGTTTGTCAGGAATCAGTGGTGAAATATTAGTCATATAGATATATTTCTCATTGGTTTTATTTTAATCCATACTTTCTTTCATCTTCAATCTCTCTCAGATCCAAAAGACAACCAACTACAACTCTCTAAAACCTGGCAGTATGGACAAAACATTCCCTTCCTCCCTTTCACTTAATTTTATTCACTGCAAAACCTAATTCAAAACGTCCTTCATTTTTAATCTTCTTTACACTTTGTAATCTTACTATGCCTGTAATTCAATAAACCTGAACAGAAAGAAATAAAACTATGGATATTACTGTTAATCTCTGTGTAGTATGTGTACATACTCCTTAATCTCACAATGTCCTATCCCAGTGTGTCCTCAGCTCAGTGTATAATCTAGGAATGTTCTCCAGGGTCAGCCGTTTCCTTGATTGTTCCAAAATGCTGGTAAAGAATGTGGAGGTAATGTCCACAGGACATCAGACATCCCTACCCCCTTTTATCTTGGTCAAACAAAGTGAAAACATTCTACTTCTGAGACAAATGTTTGCATTTTAATCAAACCAATAAAACTCTAAAGCTTGTTGCTTTCACTTACACCTGTCTCCTTGTGAACTCACAGCAATTAACCAGAAAAGACTTCTTAGATGAAAAGACCAGAAGAAACCATTATGATTATCTAATTTGTTTTCCTGCATCGCTTCCAAGGTCACTTGCTCATTTCAGGATCTTAATGTACCTTTATAAACTTGATGTTTGTTTTAAATGTGCCAAGTAATGCAGCATCCACCACTGATGATGAAAGACCTTTCCAAAACAAGAATCTTACTTTAAAGACATATTTTTCTAATATCCAGTTAATTATTTTCCTTTCCTAATCTCAGTCCACTGCTCCTTTTGTATTATGCTAAAAAATTGTCTTCCCTCCTTAGTGTTTAGACCTTTCGAATATTTATAGACTGTAACTGTGTCCTCCTTTAAATCATTTCATAGCCAAGCTGTGAATATTTAGCACTTGTAATCAATCCTCAGACATCAATCACTCCAGAAGCCTAATCATTTTTGCAGCTTTTTTTCTGATCTCCTTCCAATTTGTGATTATCTTGCTGATAATGAGATGCCCAGAGTTAAACGCAATGGGCCTTGCCGTCAGCACATGTAAATCAGTGTAGCTCTGCTGAAGTCTGTGAAGCTATGCTGATTGACACTAGCTGAAGTCATGACCCAACATTTCTGGTTTGATGACAGCAGAGATGTCTAGAAAAGAAGTACTATTTCTGTGTCCTATGCAACATTGCTCGTGCACATGCAGTCCAAGTTCATACAGAGCTGTGTGTGTGTGTGTATGTGTGTTCTGCAGCTTTTTTACATAGACAAATCTGTTAGATATAATGTTTGTTATCACTACTTTCAGAAATGCTGTCTTCCACGGATCCTACTGGGAACCTGTGGATTTTATTTTTTTTTCCCTTGTGTGCGTATGTGGTGGGGTGGGGAGTTAGGGGTATGACAGACTGCTGCCCAGATCCAGTCCTGTGTACTGCTGTGACCTCCCAATTCCCACTCCTCAACCCGGATTCACCCCACTCTGTCAAGTGACCACTCACTCCTGAGTCAGTCCACTCTAGCCACTTGCATCAGTCCCAGACAGTGGGTATATGCCTCCTGGCTACTCCAGGGACAGTCCTCCAGCAAACACACCTGGCCCCAGTTACTACACCAGCAGCTACTGTCTACAGAGAACTGGGAACCACTCCCAACCACCACACAATCAAATCCATCCATTTAACAAAGAAATGGATTATACCCAGGCTTCTTCACTCATACCCTCTAAAGACCACATAGTTTTAGATAAAACAACTACTAGTTTATTGATCAGATTATAATTCTAAGTGAGAATATGGCCAATCATGGCAGAATCACAATGTAAATGAGTCAGGAGAGACCACAAGGAAATAAAAGGTAAAATATGCATGCTACCCTAGTATCCTACTTTTTAGTGTATTATTTTCCTGGGGATTGGAGACAGATTTATGGGAT
>ML681992.1:36893195-36936693 GCA_007922195.1 Podocnemis expansa
TAGTAAGGGAAACCCTGTCATTGGAATTATTTAAAGATGGACTACATTTGATGCTCAAGAATGTACGGTAGGAAACAGGCCTTTTGAGACTGACAGAGCAGATGACCTAATTCTCTAGATGTTTTCCATTTCCTGTGCTTCCACACAGGTTATTATCAATTGTCACTCTGTCTCTGCGAAATGTCTGGTACATACATGAAAAGCAAATCTAATCAACTTGAATAAGGATTCGCATCTGATAAGCGTGAAAGATGTTTAAAGGAGATTTGGTTATTTCTGTGGCTATACTGGTTAAAAGCAAAATGCAATGGTATACAACATCTTGCAGGCTTTTGATTTTCTTTCCAAATGCATTTTATAGCATAAAATGAATTCCTTTTATCCCAATTTTATTATTATGATTATACGAGCAAATATGATCATCTGTGACTCCCATGCTATTATGTGACTCCCCTGATAGTGAGTGCAAAGTCATTTTGACATATGGCTTACGGCTTAGATGGCATTTGGTTTAGTCTTCCCTGTGGAATTTGAAGTCATACAAGTCATACTAAACAGCTCTGAAGGAAATCAAGCAGAAAATGCTCGTTTACAACTAAAAGGCCAGATAAAAAGTGTATAAATTAGAAAACAATGGAAGAAAAAGAATATGGTAAACAGTTTACAAAAGTGCAGACTGGGAGGCAGATAATTCTTTCTGCATTTAAATTACAAATTTCCCTGGCTTTTGAACTTTTTCAAGTAAATACAGCACTACAGAACGTTCCCTAGGGACAAGGCTATCTTGGTTTGAAAACAAATGCCATCTCAGCTGCAATTTATTTCCAGTGAGGCAGATTTATTTAAGACAGTAGTTTTTATATTGCATGCTAGGAAAAAGTAGATGGAAGAATTCAACATTACTAATAGAGCTTTACGGCAACATGTAAGCTGTTCTTTCAATAGTGCCAATTCAGCATATTTAACATGCTCTTCTTTCTAATATAAGCTAAGTGTTAGCTTCATGAGATGCAGATGTATATTGTCTTTTCTTGAAATACTTCTATAGTTTGGCAAAACTTGATTTTCCAGCTAATATTATCAACTTTTATGAGTCAGCTATGTTTTATTTTTGATATTTTCATTGCTTTTGAATATGAATTTATTTTATATTCACAAGAGACTTACTTTAAATGCATAAAGAAGATAATCACTATTTTTTGCCATCTGGCCACTGTCCTATAATTCCATTTCTTTTGAACATTCTTTTCAGGTAGGAAAGAACAACTCTGTCTGTTTCCTACTGGCATTGCTGCATTGAAGTCAAAAGAGTTGTGCTGATTTACACTAACTGTGTTTTTACACATGCTGTTCTCATGCAATTCACTCTTTCATTCTAACTTACTTTGTTCCCTTCCTTCACCTGAGAATCCTTTATGGGAAATCATCATTTCTGGTATAAAGATTTAATGTTGAGCAGCTTAGGGGAACACAAATTTCATTTATGTAGATATTTTAGTTTCTTACAGCTTTTGGATGGATCTGAATCTCTGGAAAAAAAAGTGGTGTTTAGAATTTGCATTGGGGCCTGCTCAAGGTTTTCTCTGATCCAAGTATTTTAATAATGATACTGATAAGAGAGAACAGTATGTTGGATAAGATTTGCATGCCTTCTTGGGTACATCAAATAGGTTTAAATGGCTTTAGGGCTCCTCAGCTGATCATGATATTATAGAGAAGAGTAGGTGTGGCTTCTGGAATGTGTAGGATCACTAGCTTTTCTTTTAAGTGATACATTAAACAAGTTCTGTTGTCCTTTTGTGTTGACATCCTACCTGGGATGCAATGCTATAGAGTCCAGTAAAAATAACAAAATAGCTTATTCCTCCATTTTTGACTGTAGAAAAATAGTCATTAACATGTCACAAAAAGGGCATAACTTGGCAGAAAATTATGCATGAATATTCTATCATACTTATCTGTCCCTTATTACCATAATATCTCAAAACCTCACAGCCATTAATATGTTTATCCTTACAGTGTCCTTGCCAGTCAGTGAAGTGCTATTAGTCCCATGTTTAGAAAGTGGGAACTGAGGAATAGAGAGATGATGCCCCAGACCAACAAAGGTAGAATCATAAACCCTAGATACAGGCATTTAAATCCCAGTTTTAGGTTCCATTGCAATCCACAAAACTTCTGCTCACTTGTTGCTTAACCATGCAGGGGCCTACATTCACTCTGGGCCTAAGTTTTCAGGATAAAATTCCCTTAGGTGCCTATGTTGCAGCCTATGTGTGTGAGTTGGCACTGCTTCACCCTCCTTCTAGGCATCTGAACATCTACCTCCCTCTTAAGCCCCAGTTCAATCCAGAAATTGGGAAAAACTGGCAGATGAGTATCTAACTCACCGGCAGGACTGGATTAACCGGCCTGGGGGCCCTGGGCTGCCCCCCTGCTTAGTCCCCCACCTACCTTAGGGGCCCCCCTACCTGAGGCCCCTCAACTGTGGCCCCCACCTGGGTCACACAGGCCAGACCCTGCTTCCAAATCACTGGAGGGTGTGGTTGGGGCCAGAAGGCACTCCTGCCCCAGTCCCACCGTGGCTAGTCTGCCTCAAGGGGAGTTGGGTGGCCAGCTGTTGTACAGCAGGCCCTGGAAGGCCACAATGGAGGCCCCACTATGCGCCAACTAGCTCCCCCCCCCCATTGAGCAAACAAGCACACCCTGGAGAATCACATTCATTCTTTCCTTGGCCCAACAACTAGTCATTCATGAAGACAATGAATAATCACTGGAACAGCAAAGAGAGAGACTAATGAACATACAGATGGTCCTTTGCAATCTGAGAGACACCTCAAAGTCTAGCATGCACATTCTAGAGAATTTCCAGGTGTTCTCCAGCTCCTAAATGGAGATTATAGTGTGTTTCTGTTCCTTTGCCATTTGGAGTAATGAAAAAGCTGTCAGTGTGGATGTTTTCTCATTCCTCTGAATTATCCAGGGTTTGATTATTTTCCCAGAAAGTGCCTAGGAGGTATGTAAGTCAAAGATCCCACCGGACAAGTGCCTAAGAAGCCTTTAAAGAACCCAGAACCTCCTGAAAGCTGGGTAAGGTACTATCTGTCACAAGATGACATGAAATGGGCAACTGAGGGGGCAAGATACTAACTATCTCCATTTATTCTTATAAGAGCCAGGCAGTCCTTCACTCTTCTTTTTCACTGCTTTCAAGTTCTTGTTCTGTAAATTATGTCATAGGCAAATACACTCATCACTTAGCAACCTTAAGTGGACCGAGTAAACAATTTTTAAAACTTTTGTCTTGGGAATTAACCTTCAAGCACTAATAGATTTTTGTCTCATTTTTAGTGTATTATTTTCCTGGGGATTGGAGACAGATTTATGGGATGGGAAGTAGCTGTTTCCCCTGTTTGTTTAAATGTTGTGACCATATTTGCTTCCTTCAGATCCTCTGAATCTTCCCCCATTCTCATAATTTTTGAGACTTAGTTGTGAATGGTTTCATAAACCCATCAACTTAGTCTTATATGTCATTTGGACTTATTCACTCAGATTCCATTCTTCCAATTCTTCTACTTGATTTCAATCAACACAAATATGTTGGTAAGGCCTTAAGTGCTTCCTAAAAGTGAGTTTCTTCTTGGTCATGTACTGTCCACAACAGAATTCTAGTTTGGGCCCTTGAGAACACAGGGACTGCTCCCATCCTGCTTTGGAGAATCTGTGACATTTGAGTTCCTAACTCACTTGCTTTAGGAAATTTCACCTTTACTACCCGAGAGCACTGGAGAGTTGAATTGCTATACCCATGCATGCCACAGGTCAAGCAGAGCCCAAAGAGTAGCAATGCAAGCTTCCTAATGCTTTACCATAGCATGTCTCTATTCTTTCTTGTAGAGATCATTTCTAGATGTGAGAACAAAACTATTAATTTATTCCTGTTCTCTACCTGGCTTCTGTAAAGATTGCTGAGGATGATTCATTTCACATAAAACACCAGTAAACAGAGAGAAATGAACCTCGGTCCTGTCAGCAGTAATTCTGAACACTTTGGTCCCAAAATATGCCAGAAAACAGAAGACAAATATTATTCTTTAGTCATCTAAATTCCAGTTATGCGTTGGGGAAAAATTTAGACATAATCCACTGGTCACTGTATCTCTAACATAAAATGAAATTAATAGTAAACTTACATTTCTGAGCCCTAAATTCAACCACAATTTTTATCACAGTATCTCTTTGGTTTTAACTATTACAATAAGACTTAGTTTCATCTCAGCAACAGGAAAAAAGGGGCCACTGCCAATAGCCACTCATGAAGGATGAACAATCAACTGAAAGACAGAATGGAGAAAAACCACAAGTTATTTTTCCCCCATCAGTTTTCTGAGTTATCTCAATGGGAAGCTGCAATGCTGCTTTTCTGACACAATTTGGTAGTGAAGAAGTTATAAACAAACAGGACATGCCAGTTTAATTTCTTGAATCCAAGATGACATCCTTCTGATGACAATGCTGGCTTCTCATGAATCCAGAGATAATGAGAACACCAAGGAATTAAACTGTTAGGGTATGTCTACACTTTTAAATTAGTTTGAATTAAGGGGACTTTGAACTAATGAAAGCTTAGATTGAGCTAGTAAGACCTGCCTGTTAGTTCAAAATAAGCCCTTTGTTCAATTGTAAATTGGAGCTAAGGACAATGTGGACAAGGATTAACCCTTAGTTCAAACTTAATAAATTCAAACTAAGGGCAGTTAGTTCAGATTAACAAAGTGGAGTAATTCAATCTAACAATAGTTTGAATTAGTCCACATTGTTAATTTGAACTAAAAAGTTCTAGTGTAGTTTGAACTAACTTATTAGTTTGAATTAACAAATTCAAACTAACTTTTCCTAGTTTAGACATAGCATTAAAGTGTAAACATGCTTCTATGTCTGCATGAAAAAGCAAGATAACGGAAGGAAAGTAATGCCTTGCCTGCATGAAGAGTAATTCTGAAATAGCAATTTCTGATTTTTTTCACCCATGGAAATACTCTTTTTCCAGACTAAGGCTGCCTTATTGCTAATTAGCTTAATACAGGAAGTAAAGCACCATTATTTCTGGAATAACAGCATTCACACGAGGTTAATCAAGAATAGTTAATCCACTTTAAACTCACACTGTACCTTATTCGAGATTAATTTCCATGTTGTCAGCTTTCAGTTGGTTTTTATTTTTCTTTGAATTTTGTACTATGCTTTAGGGATAGGGTTCTTCAATACAAATAGGATACCCTTCTATGGTTTCTCCTTCACAACTTCAATGACAATTTGCTATATCATGTAACAGCAATCACAGGAAGCAGTGGCTTGGCTATTAGCTAGAGCTGATCAAAATGTGACAAAAGAGAAGATTCTGGCAGTTAACAGATGACTCAGACAGTGGTGTTACAAGGAGGGCTTTGGGATGTATGGGCACTGGGAGGCGTTCATGGACAGAAGATTGTTTGCTAAGGATGGACTTCACCTGAGCAGGGAGGGAAACAGACTTCTGAGAGGGAGGCTAGCTCAACTGATTAAGAGAGCTTTAAACTAAGGAGTGTGGGGAGATTGTTGGGAGATGCTCAGACAATCTCTACGCCTGATACTAACATTGAGAGGCAGGAAACTGAATTCAGAAAAGACAGTATACATGCTAGAAAGGAGGGAAGCACAAATGCTGGTTTGAGGGGCAATGTTGGCAGTAGTTAAAAAAAAGGCCATGTCGTGTACAGAATGAGAGCAAAGCTGAGCAGCAAAAGCTAAAATGTTTATATACCAATGCGAGAAGCCTAGGTAATAAAATGGGGGAACTGGAACTACTGGTAGAGGAATTGAAACCAGATATTATAGGGATAACAGACACATGGTGGAATAGTAGTCACAACTCGTTTACAGGCATTAAAGGCTATGTGCTCTTTAGGAAAGACAGATGTAATGGAAAAGGTGGCGGTGTGGCATTGTATATAAATGATGCAATAGATTGCAAAGAAATTCAGAGTGATGAAATTAGCAGGACAAGGTCTCTCGGGCTCAAAATCACATTGGAGAAGAAAGCTATTAGAGTTTCTCCTGGATTAGTGCTTGGGGTGTGTTACAGACCGCCGGGATCTAATTTGGACATGGATAGAGAACTCTTTAAGGCCTTTAAGGAAGTAAATATTACTGGGAACTGTGTGATTATGGGACATTTTAACTTCCCAGATATAGACTGGAGGATATGCGCTAGCAGCAATAAAAGGGCCCAGATTTTGATAGTGATCATGAGCTAATCCAATTCAAACTGAACGGAAGGGTAAACAAAAATAAATCTGTGACCAGAGTCTTTGACTTCAAAAGGGCTAACTTCAAAAAATTAAGGGAATTAGCTATGGAAGTGGGCTGGACCAAAGAATTCATGGATATGAACATTGAGGATGCTTGGAACTGCTTCAAGACAAAGCTGCAGGAACTACCTGAAGCCTGCATTTAAAAGAAGAGGAAAAAAAATTCAGGCATGGGTTCTAAACCAAGCTGGATGAATGTTCCACTTAACCAGGTGATTAGGAGGAAACACAAAGCCTACAAGGAGTGCAAGTTGGAAGGGATAGGAAAGGAGAACTACCTTTTAGAGGTCAGAGCATGTAGGGATCAAGTGAGGAAGGCCAAAAGCCAAGAAGAGTTAGACCTTACAAGGGGAATCAAACCAATAGTAAAAGGTTCTTCAGCCATATAAATAGAAAGAAAACACAGAAGGAGGAGGTTGGACCACTACACACTGAAGATGGGTGAGAGATCAAGGATAATCTAGGCATGGCTGAATATCTAAATAAGTACTTTGCCTCTGTCTTTAATGAGGATGATGGTGAGATTGGGGGCAGAGGTATGGCAGCTAATGGGAATGAGAACGTAGAAGTGGAAATTGCCATATCTGAGGTGGAAGCCAAGCTTCAGCTGCTTAATGGAACTAAATCAGGGGGTCCAGATAATCTTCATCGAAGAATATTGAAGGAACTTGCACATGAAATTGCCAGCCCTTTAGCAAGGATTTTTAAAGTATCGGTGAACACAGGGGTTGTACCTTATGACTGGAAAATTGCTAATGTAGTCCCTATTTTCAAGAAAGAGAGTAAAAGTGATCCAGGTAACTAGAAGCCTGTTAGTTTGACCTCAGCAGTATGCAAGGTCTTGGAGAAAATTTTGAAGGAGAAAGTACTTAAGGATATTGAGGACAATGGTAACTGTGATAAAATGCAACACGGCTTTACAAAAGACCAACCTGATCTCCTTTTTTTGAGAAGATAACAGATTTTTTGGATAAAGGGAATGCAGTGGACCTAATTTACTTAGATTTCAGCAAGGTATTTGATACAGTTCCACATAGGGAATTGTTAGTTAAATTGGGGAAGATGGGGATTAATATGAAAATAGAAAGGTGGATAAAGAACTGGTTACAGGGGAGACTACAGAGGGTCATAGTGAAGGGTGAACTGTCTAGCTGGAAGAAGGTTACTAGTGGAGTTCCCCAAGGATTGGTCCTGGGATCCACCTTATTCAACCTTTTCATTACTGACCTTGGCACAAAAAGTGGGAATGTGCTAATTAAGTTTGCAGATGACACCAAGCTGGGAGGTATTGCCAATATGGAGGAGGATTGGGATAGCATACAGAATAATTTGGATGACCTTGTAAAGTGGAGCATTAGAAACAGGATGAAATTCAACAATGGGAAGTGCAAGGTCATGCACTTAGGGACAAATAACAGGAATTTTTCTTATAAATTGGGAATTCATCAGCTGGAAGTGACGGGTGAGGAGAAGGACCTGGGTGTACTGGTTGATCACAGAATGACAATGAGTAGCCAATGCGATATGGCAGTGAAAAATGCTAATGCGGTCCTGGGGTGCATCAGAAGGGGTATTTCCAGCAGAGATAGGGAGGTGTTAGTACCATTATACAAGGTGCTGATGCGACCTCACTTGGAGTATTGTGTACAGTTCTGGTCACCCGTGTTTAAGAAAGATGAAATCAAACTGGAACACGTGCAAAGAAGGGCTACAAGGATGATTCGTGGAATGGAAAATCTTCCATATGAGAGACTACTTAAAGAGCTTGGTTTGTTTAGTCTTCTCAAAAGAAGGCTGAGAGGGGATATGACTGTGCTTTATAAATACGTTAGAGGGATAAATACAAGGGAGGGAGAAGAATTATTTGAATACAGCGCCATTATGGACACAAGAACAAATGGATACAAACTGTACTTCAGAAAATTTAGGCTTGAAATTAGATGCAGATTCCTAACCATCAGAAGAGTAAAGTTCTGGAATAGTCTACCAAGGGAAGTGGTGGGGGCAAAAACCTTAGGTGCCTTCAAAACTGAGCTTGATAAGTTTATTGAGGGAATGATATGATGGACAGCGTAGCTTGGCCACTCTGTCTTTTGCTACTGGTAATGGGTATGGTAGTGACCTGGGAAGGGGCATTAGATTGAGTGGGTTCTGAGCTATTACAGAGAAGTTCTTCTTGACTGGCTGTTGTGGACTTGCCTTCATGCTCAGGGTTTAACTGATCACCATATTTGGGCTCGGGAAAGAATTTTCCTCCAGGGCAGATTGGATTGGGCGCTGGGATTTTTTTGTCTTTCCTCTGTAGGATTGGGCATGGCTCACTTGCTGGCTGATTCTCTGTATTAAAGTATTTAAATCATGATTTGAGGACTTTAATAGCTCAGTTATGGGTTTGAGGTTCATTGTAGGAGTGGGTTGGTGAGGTTTTGTGGCCTGCACTGTGCAGGAGGTCAGACTAGATGATCATATTGGTCCCTTCTGACCTTAGAGTCTATGAGGACTCTCCTGAGTCAAAAGTTTTTGTCACATTTTAGTTGAAATTTAAGTTTTTCCGGGGGGGGGAGGGGAACCCCTCGCTTCTGACAATTAGCTTTTCCACACAAAACTTAAATTTAAAAAAAATCAGAAATTAAAAAAGAAAAAAAGTAAAACAACTTGGTTTTGAAGCTCAGGGAAATTAGCCAGTTTATAAGTTCCAAAGAGGTAGCCATGTTAATCTAGTTTAGCAAAACTAACAGGAAGTCCTGTGGCACTTTTTAAAGCCTGACATATTTATTTATCACATGAGCTTTTGCAGGAGAAAATCCCACTTCAGCAGATGGGGGATTTTCTCCTATGAAAGCTTATTCAATAAATAAATTTGTTAGTCTTTAAAAGGGCTGCAGCACTCTGTTTAGCCAGTTTATGTAATTCTGTATTTTTCTCCCATAGAAAATTGAGCACTTAAAACACATAAGAAAGTAATGCTTACATTTTAAAAGTGTTGTTTTTCACTTTCAAAAGTCACACTTACACTTTTAAGCAGTGATTTCACTTTTAAGTGCCAAAGCATTACTTCATCTGTGAAAGTAATGCTTTCAACACTTTTTGACTCTTTTACGACAGGTAAACACTGGAAAATAAAATGAGAAAGAATGCATTTTTGCAGGTTTTTGCAAACTTTTTAAAAGTTTGTGCAGTGGAGAAGAAATGTTTTTGAATTGAAACTTCTAAAAGTTTCACCCTCCTCCTCCACTCCCATTACACACACAAACTTCCAGGGGTAAAATTTCCATTTTCCAAGGCATTTTAAATAACGTTTTGTAACTTTCAGCTAGTTTTGTCCAGAGACTAAGGCCAATCTGTCAGAAATGTGCTTAAATATCCCATCTTTATGACATGTCATATTGGGTTATATTTTCCAGAACTTTACTTCTGCTGAGTTTGTCTTCAGGCTCCAGTTCTGGGATGCTCTGCAACTTCACAAGGCTCAACATATTCTGTCATGTATTTTCAATTTTATGGGGCTCTTGACCATCACAGAAACTTAGCTTCAGCTCTGTGGAGTTTAAGAGCACTGAAGAAGAAAAGCTGCCTGTTTTCTGAAGCATGCATTCCACATAAGTTTCTGATGTCTCCTGACACCTGTGTCCAGTGGAATAGTCTCACTTTGACTATTATGAAGGTGTAAGGGGGCTACAAGAAAGGCATAATAGCAAAAAAACCCAAGGTGTCATGTGGCACTTTAAGACTAACAGATTAGTCTTAAAGTGCCACATGCCTCCTTGGTTTTTTTTGCTGGACTAGACTAACACGGCTATCCCTTTGGAAAATAATAGATAGCTGCAAACTCAGGGCACCCTCATGTGGCCTGGAGTGGCCCTGTGGGCACCTTGACTCAGCCTCAGTCTTAGTCTCAACAATAATTCATATATATCCAGAATCCTTAAAAAGATACCCCCTTTGCCTCAGTATTTAATTCATACTGATTTTTCAGCTTCCCCTTTAGTTTCAGGCTAGACCTTCCAGTGCTAGTAGAACCTTTCAAATTCACAGGTATAAGACTCTTTCCCAGGGCCTCTGTGTCCTGCTTTCCATCCCAGCCTGTTCCTCACTCTCCAAGGCTAGGGTGTCGTTGACTGTGGAGTTGAGTTAAATCGGCATTGCTTATTTAATCTGTATAAAAAAGCCTCCACCCCCCTTCTTCTTTTTGATGGCATTCCTAAAACTGCCGGATAAGATTTATTTATTTTTAATCTTTACTTACCAAGACTATTGTACTACATACTTCACATTGGTAAGTGACTTCCAGAAAACAGTCTGCTATTTGTTTGCTGATAAATATTGAACTCTCTCTGAAGAAACCCCTAATCAGCACTTAACAAGGCTATTGTACGCCATAACTTATACTGTAAACTGGATGCTACAACAGGTATTTCATTTCCTGTAGCCAATCTAGTGCTTTCTTTCTGAAAAGTACTGAATTATTGGTAAAGCAACTCCTAAATAAAACTTTTAAAAAACAAATTTAAAGTGTTAGGATAAGAGAGCTTTTGTGAAACTTAATCTTTAACACCAAGAGTACAGTTTGAATCCAGAACTCTGAACTTTATATCCATGCATAGTGTTTATTTCAGCAACTTCAATGGGACTTGGTTTGACTGGCTACCACAAGATATTTTGATTAAAAAGCTAGAAGGAGATAAAATTAACATGACACACATTAAATGGATTAAAGACTGGCTAATTGATTGGTCTCAAAATTTAGTTATAAATGAGTAATCATAGAATTGTAGAATTAGAAGGGACATTAAGAGGTCTTCTAGTCCAGGCCCCTTAACTCATGGCAGAACCAATCATTAACTAGATCATTTCTGAGAGGTGTTTTTCTAAACTGCTCTTAAAAAACTCCTGTGGTGAAGATTCCCCCACCCCCAACAATTTATTCCAGTGCTTAAGTACCTTGACCATGAGGAAGTTTTTTATCTAATTTCCAACCTAAATTGCCTTTTCTGCAATTTAGACCCACTGCTTCCTGTCCTGTCCTCAGAGGTTAAGGAGAACATTTTTTCTCCCTCCTTCCTTTTATGTACTTGGAAATTATAATTATATCTCCCCCAGACTAAACAAACCCATTTTTTTTCAATCTGATTGTATAGGTCCTGTTTTCCAGACCTTTAATAATTTCTGCTGCTCTTCACTGGACTTTTATCAATTGGGCTACATCTTTCCTGAAGTGTGGTGCCCATATCTGGCTTTAGCAGTATGGACAAGAACAGAAGAATTACTTCTTCTGTCTTCCTTACAATACTCCTCCTAATGCATCACAAAATGATGTTTGCTTTTTTTGCAACAGTGTTACACTGTTGCCTAATATTTAGCCTGTGGTGCACTTTGCCCCCAGATCTCTTTCCATAATAGTCATTCTTAGCCTTTCATTTTCTGTTTAGCATTTATGTAACTGAATAGACACCGATGCCATGCATGTTCGAAAGCAAAATAGCACTTCCTCAGGTCTCTCTGTACTGGCCACCAATCAGCTGCAGCAGGAACAGAAGGAGGAAAGCCAGCTGCTTCCAACAGCGATACTGCTCTGTGCAATGGGGCAGCTGCGTGTGAGAGCCTGGCAGTGGGACTCAGGTTCATTAATTACCTTTCCTGTCCAGGCTGGCCCCCAGAAGCAGGGACTGAGAGAGTCAGAATCCCCTTCTTCCCCATCCTCCTGGTATTCCTCTGGTTCACAGAGCCCCTGTCCAGCAGCCAGCCTGGTCGGGGGGGGGGTGAGTTACTTCTCCCAGACAGGCTCTCTCATACTCAATTTCCAAAGGGGCAGCCATGTTAGTCTAGGCCAGAAAAATAAAAACAAAACAAAACAAAACAAAACAAACAAACCAAAAAAACCCAAGGGAGTCGTGTGGCACTTAAAGACTAACATTTATTTTTCACATGAGCTTTTGTGGGAGAAAATCCCACTTTGTCACATGCTTTGAAGATGGAGGAACTTGCAGAATGGAATGAAAATAAAGGTAAGGGAGTGTCAAACATAGGATCAGATCATACAGTAACAGCAAATCAAAACAGTTGTTTAGGTTCAAACCCTGGGAAGCCTGAAGTCAAATTACCTTTTGTAGTGGGAAAAGAACCCATAGTCTTGATTTAATCTTGCTTTCACACAATTTAATTTGCATATGGATTCCAGTTCAGCTGTCTCTCTTTGAAGTCTTGATGTCCCATTGACATCTCTGAGTACAGTTGTTAACAAATCATTTATCAAGTTTTTAGAAAGATGGAAGTGCTCAGCAACTGGTAATTATGTTTTGTGATTTCTGATATCAGTTTTGTGTTCATTTATTCTTTTGCGCAGGGATCGTCCTGTTTGTCCAATGTATAAAATGTTGGGGCATTTCTGGTACGTGATGGCATAGATCACATTAGTAGATGAGCAGCTAAATGATCCTTTGATGGAGGAACTGGCTTGATTAGGACCTATGATGGTATCTATTGTGCAGATACGTGAGCAGACTTGGCAGCATGATTTGTTGCAGGGGTGTGTACCTGCTTTAATGTTTCTCTTGTTAGATCTGGCTATATCTGCACTGACAGAGTTAATTCAAAATAGTTATTTTGAATTAACTACCTCACATTTAAATCAAATTTATTATTTTGAATTAGAGAGCCTTCACTAGATTCCTAATTTGAAATAAAGTAGGCTTTACTAGGTTGAATTAGATAGTTTTCACTTGACTCTAATTTGAACTAGGGGAAGGTAGGCAAGTGAATAGGGAAATTAGTTTGAATTAAGCCTACTCTGCAGCTAAAAGTGGCTTAATCCGAACTAAATAATTTTGAATTAACAATTACTTTGAAGTAAAAGCAGGTTTTATTATATCGAATTACACTTCCTTCATTCAAAAATAGGAAAGGCTTAATTTGATATAAGACAATGCCTCCATGCACAAAGATTAAGTTATATTCATAGAATAATAGGGTTGGAAGGGACTTCATGAGGTCATCTAGTCCAACCCCCTGCCAAAAAAGCAGAACCACTCCCACTAAATTATCCCAGCCAGAGTTTTGTCCAGCCAGGCCTTAAACATCTTCAAAGACAAAGATTCCACCATCTCCCTAGGTAGCCCATTCCAATGCTTTATGACTCACCTAGTAAAAAAGCCTTTCCTAATATCCAGCCTCAACCTCCCCAGCTGCAACTTGAAACCATTGCTCCTTGTTTTGTCCTCTATTACTACTGAAAACAGCTGAGCTTCATCCTTTTTGGAGCATACCTTCAGGTAGCTGAAGGTTGCTATCAAATCCCCCCTTAGTCTTCTCTTCTCCAGACTAAATAAGCCTAGTTCCTTCAGTCTTTCTTCATAGGTCTTGTGCTCCAGCCCGTTGATCATTTTTGTTTCCCTACACTGGCAGAGGCATCATTGTCCCAGGGAAGCACCCGGGACACTGGCCCAAGCCACGCCCTCTAGCAGGAGGCCACAACCCCTGGCCACAGGCCACACCCCCAGCCAGAGACGAGGCCAGGAGCATCCTGCGCAGCCGCAGGCAGCTGAGCCCTGGATCCCCAGCCCGATCAGGCCAGAGACCGGGAGAGGCAGGCCCCGCCAGACCCAGGGCACTGGTGATGGAATTCGGGGCATGTGCCCTGTGTGCGCAGCACCAGCGACGCCCCTGTCCACTGGACTCTAATTTGTCCACGTCCTTTTTGTAGTGGGGTGCCCAAAACTGGACACAAGATTCCAAATGCGGCCTCACTAGTGCTGAATAGAGGGGAATGATCACATCCCTCAGTCTCCTGGCAACACTTCTTCTGATGCAGCCCACTATGCCATTGGCCTTTTTGGCAGCAAGAACACACTGCTGACTCATATCCACCTTCCCATCCACCATGACCCCCAGGTCCTTTTCTACAGTACTGCTACATAGCTGATCGCTCCCCAGCCTGTAGCAGCGCATGGGGTTTTTCCATCCCAAGTGCAGGACTTTGCACTTGTTCTTGTTGAACCTCATGAGATTTCTTTTGGCCCACTGTTCCTATTTGTCAATGTCTCCCTGAATCCTGTCCTTGCTCTCCAGCATGTCTACCATTCCCCCCAGCTTGGCATCATCCACAAACTTACTGAGTGTGTAATCAATCCCATCGTCCAGATCATTACTGAAAATGTTGAACAGAACTGGCCGCAGGATTGACCCCTGGCCACACCACTCATTACTGGTTGCAAACTAGACATGGAGCCATTGATGTCTACACGCTGAAACCATTGATATAGCCAGTTCTCTATCCACGTTACAGTCCACACATCCAACGCATACTTCCTTAACTTGCTGATGAGAATGCTATGGGAAACTGTATCAAAAGCCTTGCTAAAGTCAAGGTATATCACATCAATGGCTCTTCCCACATCCACAAATGTAGTCATCTCATTATAAAAGGCGATGAGGTTGGTCAGGCATGATTTACCCTTGGTGAATCCATGCTGACTGTTCCTGATCACTATTTTACTACAAGTGTTTCAGGATGGATTCTTTGAGAACCTGCTCCATGATTTTTCCAGGGATTGAGGTGAGGCTAACAGGTCTGTAATTCCCTGGATCCTCCTTTTTCCCTTTCTTGAAGATAGGCACTATATTTGCTTTTTTCCAGTCCTTTGGTACCTCCCCCATTCGCCACGAGTTAATAAGATAATGGCCAGTGGTACTGCTATCCCATCCGCCAACTCTCTCAGCACCCTTGGTCGTCTAGCCTCATAGACTTGTGCACATCCAGCTTCTTTAGGTAGTCCCTAACCCAACCGTCTGTCACCAAGGGTCTCTCTTCTTCTCTCCAATCTGTCATACCCAGTGTAGTGGGCTGGGAGCTGGCCCTGCCTGTGAAAACTGAAGTAAAGAAAGCATTAAGCACTTCAGCCTTTTCCTCATCCTCTATCACGAGGCTACCTGCCCCATTCAGTAAGGGACCTATGCCATCCTTGATCCTCTTCTTGTTATTGACATACTTGTAGAACCCCTTGCTGTTATCCTTCACATCCCTTGCTAGCCACAACTCCAACTGTCCTTTGGCCTTTCTGATTTTATCCCTGCACTCCCGAGCAATATCTTTATATGACTCTTTAGTCATCTGTCCAAGCTTTCACTTCCTGTAAGCTTCCTTTTTATGCTTTAGCTCAGTGCAGAGTTCTCTGTTAAGTCACACTGGATGCCTTCCACATTTGCTGTTCTTTCTGCACATCAGAATGGTATCTTCCTGTGCCCTTCGCAGGCTTCTATAAACTGCAGCCAGCTCTCTTGGGCACCTTACCCCTTCAGATCAGCCTCCCAAGGGATCCTGCCCATCAGTTCCCTGAGGGAGCCAAAATCTGCTTTTCTGAAGTCCAGGGTCTGTGTTTTGCTTCTTTCTTTTTTTCTATTAATCAGCATCTTGAACTCTATCATCTCATGGTCACTGCTGCCCAGGTTGCCATTCACTTCTATGTCCCTAATCAATTCTTCTCTGTTTGTGAGCAGCAGGTTGGGTGGTGCAAAGCCCCTAGTTGGTTCCTCCAGCATTTGTATGAGGAAGTTGTCCTCAACACTCTCCAAAAACTTCCTGGATTGCCTGTGTAGTGCTGTATTGGTCTCCCAGCAGATGTCAGGGTAACTGAAGTGCCCCATGAGAACCAGGGCCTGTGATCTGGAAACTTCTGCCAGTTGTCCATAGAATGCCTCATCCACCTCCTCCTTCTGGTCTGGAGGCCTATAGCAGATACCCACCATGACATCCTCCTTGTTGCCCTCTCCTCTAAACTTAACCCACAGACTTTCAACTGGCTTGTTTCCACTTCCATAATGGAGCTCTGAGCAGTCATAGAGCTCTTTTACATATAGCACTACTCTTCCCATACATAGCGCTACTCCTTAATTAGGCCCCCTTAATTTGAAATAACTAGTAAGTGTAGATGCACACAATGTGTCCTTCCAGTCTGAAAGAAGTTGTTGTGTTTCCATTGTGATCCCCCAGGAATTGGTTTTAGACACTGTGTTAACATTTTTCTTAATACCATGGAAGGAAAAGTAAAGACATTACTAATAATGTTTACAGATGACAAAAAGATTAGGGGTGCAGTAAATATAGAAGAGGCCAAGTCATTGATTCAGAGCTATCTGGATCACTTGTTAAACTTGGAGGAAGCAAACAATATAAGTATTAACATGACTAAATGTAAATGTTTATATATCTGGGAAGACAGAATGAAGGCCCGACTTACAGGCTGGGGGGTCTCTACCCTGGGAAGCAGAAACTTTGGAAAAGATCTGAGGTAATAGTGAATATTCAGATAAATGTGAGCTTTGAATGTGATGCTGTTGTGGGGGGAGGAAAAACAAACCTAATGTTATCCTGTGATGAATAAACAGAAGATTCTCAAGTTGTAGCACAGAAGCTATTTTACTTCTGTATTGGTCACTGGTGTGAACACTGCTGTGATAGTGTGTCTAGTTCTGGTGTCCACAGTTCAAGAAGGATGTTGATAATTGGAGAGGCTTCAGAAAAGAGCCACAGGAGTTAAAGGATTAGAAAACATGCTTTATAGTGATAGAGTCAAAGAGCTCAGGGTATTTAGTTTAATAAAAAGTAGTTTATGGGCTAACAGCTACAGTCTTTAGATTTCTCCATGGGGAACAAATATTAAATATAAACAAATATATAATAATGGGTTCTGTGATCTAATAACACAATCCAATGGCTGGAAGTTGAAGCTAGCAAAATTCAAACTAGAAATAAAGCATTATTTTTTAGTGTGGGGATAAGTAACCATTGGAAGAATTTATCAACAGTTCTGATAATTTTATAATAAAGATTAGATTTTTTTTCTAAAAGATATGATATAGGAACTATTTTGGGAAAGCTCTGTGTTCTATGATATGCAGGAAGTCAGACTAGATGAACAAAATGATTCCCTCTGTCTCTGGAATCTATAAATAGGAACCTATGAATATTTGTTCAAGTAGGTACCAAGGTCCATATACAGAAAAAAACACTTAAGCATATGTCTAAATTTCATAATGGGGCTTAAAGTTAAGTCTATAATTTAAGTGTTTTATGAATAGGTATAGCTTTCTGAATCAGGCGAAGTGAAATGAGTTTGCATGATCAGGTCTTAAATGCATTGTGAAGGCAAAAATAAATATTTAAGTATCAGTCATAACATGTATGTTAAGTAGCAGCTCAAAGGTAAAATCTGACTAGACTGAAATCAATGGCAAAGCTCCCATTGAATTTACTGAGGTTAAGATTTCACCCATAAATGTAATCTGAAATAATATCAGAATTTAAAGAGAGCAGGTGTATTTTGTGTTCTTTTCCAACTAACTTTAATTCTTGAAATGCTACAATTTTCTTTTCTGTAGGGGAGAGGTGTTGATTGTGATGGTAGGTACTTGAAGATGTCCTATTATTAATCCATTAACATATTCATCTTGACAAGTGAATGAGATTTCCACTGCAGTTGCCTGGAGAAAATCCTGAGACTATTTTAAATTGTAATATTTTTGGCAAACAGCTGGAGGATTTTCAGTTTAGGGTTTCTCTGATGGGATTATCTTAAAATAGATCTGCCTCACAGCACATATTTCTGTAGCAGGGAATCCCAACCTTTTGATCCAGAACTTGCCAGGAAAGTCTTATTTAATATTTGGTTAATTTGTTAAAAACAGTCAATAGTACAGGGTACTTCAAACTCTCTTTAAAACACATACCACCATCTCACCATCTTTATCCTCTGAAAATACAATGGCTGTGTTCACACACAGGGGGTTATTTTGATATGGTTGTTTCGAAACAACCATATCAAAATAACACCTTATTTCGAAATAACTTAATTTGAATTAACAGTTTGTTAATTCAAATTAAGGAAAAAAGCTCAAAGTGAAATAGCAGGTTTAGGCAACAGTTATTTCAAAACAAGTCACCGTTGTTTCGAAACAATGTCTTTGCACGGCGTTGTTTCGAAACAAGTTGTTTCAAAACAATGTTGTTTCATCCCTGCCTGGCGTTTAACATGTTTTGAAACAACACCATTCAAAACAATGGTTCACCGTTCAAAACAATGGTTCCCGCTGTTCCAAAACCACCGTGCGGTGTGTGAACAGCCTAAATCTTATTTCAAAATAACCTCTGTTGTTTCGAAATAAGAGGGCTGTGTGAACACAGCCAATGTTTATAGTGAATTTTAAGAGAGAAGTTTTTGAAGGGGTGGCTATATCAATTAGAATAAAAGGACTGGCTTGACTGAGCTTTCTAATTAGATTTTTATTCCGATCAACAGCAGTGTTCCAATTTCAATGTATAAAAATGTGATTATGTGACATTGTCATTTTTCAGCTCAAAAGTCAAGGTCATTTTGCTCTCACCCATTCACTTACTTCTACTGATTGTGTTATTATTGAGCAGTATGTATAAAATGCCATGCTACATTACAGCACTATCTGCACTGGAGTGATCGTTATCCACATTGTACGTTACCCATATAACTTTGTTTTTGCAATTCTTTACCAGTTGTGCCAGCCACAGCACTAATATCATACCAGTTTGCAAGTTCTCAATAAAAAAGAATGAAACCCCCAAGGAGAATGCGAATGGCCACAGTAACCACAAGAGTTCCTGAAATGTTCTACGAATTCCGTATCATCATCCAGCTCTGTGCTAAAACATCTGTGAGGTCTAGTGTCACAGGGAGCTGTCCAGCATAGCAGTAACTCCTGAAGAATTCCATGAGAAACACTGCTATTTGACAAACTACAGAATACTACAACTACAGAGAAACACGTAAGGGCTCTTCTGTAATAAGCTGGTAAAGGATCCTAAAAACAAATAAATAAAGGGCTAGTTCCTGTTGTTTGTATGTTGAGGCAATTATTATAGTATTTGTGCAATTTGTTGTGGCTAAAGAAATATCTTTAAAGGAGAAGATATATAAAAAAATTAATAATGTTTGAGGCACCAAAGTGGAAAATGAGAATAGTTGTGGAACCATTGAGACTTTGATTATGATCAACTAGTTGATTACCCTAAATGAGTCTTCTGAAATATATCACTGGCAATAAAGAAATTTAATGTAGGTTTGAAATTTTGTTATCACGAAATCCTCATATCACAGGTTACTCTAAAATACTTCAGAAAAAAATAGCATTCAACCTCTAGGAAGGCATCGTAGCTGTGATTTATAACAATCTGCCTTCATATAGCTTGCCTTTGTAAACAGAATTTCCCAGTAACATAGTGATGTGAACACAATTGTTTAGTGTACAGAAGTTCAAGTGATGCTCCTATATTCTAATAAATCATTAGATTTAACTACTTGGAGTGAAATCCTGGCTGCATTGAAATCAGAGGCAAAATTCTTGTTGACATCAAACAACAAAAATATAACCTTCTTTGCAGTTCATCTGCTAAACTATGCCAATGATTAAGAATAACACATTCATTTTGAGTTCATGTAAATCTGTATCTACCTTACTGATAAATAATTGGAGACTAGATCCTATTGATTTTGTCTCATTGGAAAGATGACAAGTTGGTTGTATCTACTGATACTATAACTAAGAGCTCACTAGTTCTCAGGAGTCTTTTTAGGATTCCTGGAAAAGTATTCTCAGTTAATATCTTTCCTTGAAATTGATTATATTTTTCAAAGGTATTTTAATATAAAAAATCCATATCCTTATGAATAGTTGAATGAATAATCTACCACACAGATTAGCAAATGGAAAGATCCCATACTACTTCTTAGGGACCAGTATACATGGAAAGCCTACTGCCAAAATACATCTCCTTTTTATTGAAATTTAAAGAAAAATCTTTTAATTGCCTTACAAATGACTTTCTTGGGACCAAGTTCTTTAAATTCAAATACCCATGGGTAACTTTAAATGCACACATAGAATAACTGAAGTCAGTAGGATTGCTTGTGTGGGCAAAGTTACCAGTGTGGTTATGTTTTTTTTCAGGACTAGGCTCTATAAAATATCCTCCCTGAAGCAGTATGCTATAAAACCTCATTCTGCTGCTTGAAATCATTTCTCAGCCTTCGCTGCTTTCTATTAGTATTTCAACATTGACTTTCACTGACTCTTGTCCTAGGCAATCTCCATAAACAGTGATATGTCATATTCATTAAACAAAAAGAAAGTAACAGTAAAAGAGGACATAAGCACCTCTGAAAGAAGCTGAGTACCTATAGTTTTGACCATGTCACTGATACCTTGAAGTAGGTATTTAGCAGGGTCATTCCCAGGATATGAACATAAGAACAAGCTTACCAAATTTACAATTTATAATTTTAACCTCTTTATCCTGTATCACCTACCTAGACCTATAGATCACACGGTACATTGCCATTCCACAACTAGATGAGCGTACTGTTTAGAATAAGTTATTCCATACGATTTACCTGTCTGTTCTTGTTCCTTGGTGGAGAAGGCATCTTTTTCATGTCCCAACACCTAAAATATACATTCTACATATCACATACTACACAAGAGATTAATTTAAAAAAATCACTCATAGCTTAATAAGTGATAACTCTCAGAAATGAGTGACACATGCTGTGTTGTTCGATACAGCTATATAGACTTTTATTTTTATCTCCAACAGCAAATTTTTGCTTTATCCCTTTTCTGTGTTGTCTCTCTAGTGGTGTTGCAAGCTGCTCCCAATGAACACAGGGCAGACAGAAAGAAGGAGGCAGTAATTAGAGGACTTCTGTGCTGACTGGGGAGAGATGGTGACTAAATAAATCAGGTAGTTCTAGGGAAAGCCAGCTGTGCACCATTCCCAGCTACCTTGGCTCATCTGGCCCCGCACATGGCTAAAGCAGAAGTATGAAGGGTGGCAGAAATGGAGTCATGGTGGGACAATCTGAGGGCATGACTGGATGGCAGAATATGCTTACCCCAGCTGAGATAAAACCTAGTATGTTCCATACAAATAAGAGAATTAAGATCCCACATGATTTTCCTGAGTTACTCTGTAGATGCACCAGCAGGAATTGCTTATCATAGATTATTAGCATTAAGAACAAGGGAACATAAGTATGGCCAGACTTGGTCTGATCTATAGTCAATCTAGCCCAACATCTGGTCTTCAGACAATGGCCAGTATCATGTGCTTCAAGGGGAATGTGACAAGTAATTTAAATAACAGTTGTACTTTGGGGCCCCAATCAAGTGCCAGGCCAACACTACACTATATACTATATGGAGACAGTAAAAAGACAGTCCCTACCTCAAGGAGCTTAAACTGCAGACTATGAGATGAAGACACTTATTTTGGTCATGCAAGATTTTTTCAGACTTCACTGTCTCCCTATCAGGCAGATTAAGCTAAAGATTTCGGGTCCCATCTATGTGCTAGGGTGAGATCTTCACTTCTGCACTCAGACCTTTTAGATTTGACTGGTGGAGAATTCCCCTGGCACTGGTAACATCAAGGCAGCTGTAAGACTGCTTTCTAAGAAAACTTTCACAAGCCTGAGAGTAGAAAGTGTGCTGGAGAAAGAACAGGTTAGGCAGGGCCCCAGCCTACAAGGCTGTAGAGAGTGTGAGGCTGCTAGATTTGGGTTCTAATGTATGTCTATATAACTCTTGCACAACCTGAGATTGGAAAGATGCCAAGGTGTTTAGAATCACTACTAGCTGTAACCTGTCAAAAATGGAGGAAAATCAGAAGGGATTTTATGAAATACTTATTTTAATGGATTACTAGATCTTTAATTATAACAGTTTTGCAAAAGTTCTATGGTTAACTAAAACTTTTCCTTGGTAGTTCGTATTTTTCACATAAACTTTCAGATCTTCATGGGCTCTTCCCTGAGTGAGCACTACATATAATTGTCTGAAGAGTCAGCATGAAATATTGGAAACAGCTGAAAGCATAGCTGACAGCTTTATAATTTTGAAAAGTTCCAAAGGGGCAGCCTTATCACCAGGGAGAACCATCCCTGAGTTTCACTAGCTGCTACTGCCCAGTTTCTAAATCCTCAGCCATTTTGCCCTTATGAATTACAATGAGGTATGCAGCTACAATAAGGTATATATCTATGCCATGCCAAGACTCCTAAGCCACTGTGATGTCACAGATGGAGCAATTGCTTGAGTCACCACTGGCATCACAATGGCCTGTCACATGGTCCACTTCACATCATGCATGCACATAGTAAATTAAGAGAGTGGATAGCCCATGCTGCAGTGCATGGGGAAGCATAGAATTCCACCCTGGATTTTAAAATGAAATCAGAGGAGGAGGAATCCCCAGCCAACAAGCCTGAATCCTTAGCAAGGTTCTTTGAATTTTAACCTGATCCTGAATAAGTAATGGACAATATGGCTGTCAACATCTAAAATTTTAGTTCAGACTTGCTAGTCTGAACTAAATGGGTATGTCTACATTGTGTGTTTAAGTCGACTTCAGGGCCCTTAAGGCAACTTAAACAAAGCCCTGTCTATATTCAAGGGCAATAAAGTTGACTTTAGCATCAGGTAAATTCAACTTTATTACTTCCACTTATAAAGTCGACTTTACAGTTAGGTCAACTTTATTAAGTCAACTTAAGGCAATGTGGATGGGAAGTTGCCTTAAGTTGACTTAGTTGGCCTCCCAACCACAGAAAACATGGGGATGGAGGCTGGCTAGAAGGCAACAAAGGTGGAAGAGTTCCCAGCTGTGTGGATTGCAGCCAAACTCCCCATGTTCCTTGACTGATCTCCCCCGTTCTGAGCTGGACCGGGCATCACAGCCCAACCCAGTATTTCCCCCATTCTCGGCCCACTCTTCACGTCTCCCCTGTTCTTTGGCCACTCTGCATGTCTCTCCTGTTCTTAGCCCAACCCTGCCTGTCTCACTCCTTCTGTGCCCAAACCTGTGTGTCTCCCCCTTGCCTTTCTCAGCCCAGTCCTCAGTGTCTCCCCTTTCTCTACCCAAACCCGTCTCCCCCTTGCCCTTTCAGCCTGACCCTGCCTGTCTCTCCCCCTCTCCAACCAACCCTGTGTGTCTCCCCTTCTCAAAGGACCCCCCTGATATTGTTGTAAAACAAACAAGGAGTCCAGAGGCAGTTTAAGACTAACAAATTTATTTATTGGATGAGCTTTTATGGGAGAAAAATCCCACTTCAGACAGTTTGAAGATGGGGGAATTTACAGAATGGTAAGAAATAAATGCAGGGGAGTATAAGACATAGGATCAGGTCACAGTCTAACAGCAAATCAAAGCAGGTGTTAAGATTCAAACACTGGGAAGTAGCACATGGAAAGAAAGAAAGAAAGTTGCTATTTCTTTCAGATTAGATTGTGTTAAAGCAGGATTAAATCCTGACTATGGATTTTTTTCCCCCATTATAACAGGTGATTTGACTTCACCTTACTCTATGTTCTGTTTCCTGGTGTTTAAGTCTTAACTACTGCTGCACCCTGCCCCTGTGCTGGCAGTTGCCCTGCAGCACCTGTTCCAGAGCTAGAGGAGTCAGGGCAACACAGGGAAGGTGTGGAGTGCTGCGTGGCACATCACTAGGCTACATCAGGCTCCCTGGCCTCCCTATTGCCCCACACAATATTGGAGGGTGGTGTCATCACTCACTTCCTATATTAAAGGAGTGGCCAGAAGAGAGGGGCACCTCTGCTGTGTTGCACTGTTGGCCAGATACCCACAATGCACCACTCCTAGGGCAACCTAGCAGCTACCAGTGTGGACGTGGGCAGTCTCCTGGCATTTTGAGTGTGGACGTGCTAAGCTGGCTTAATAAAGTCTACTTTAAGCAGACTATTAAGCCATCTTAACTGAGCCCTGCAGTGTAGGCATAGCCAATGAGTCTGAAGTTAGTCTGAACTAACCTTGGGCTAGGTTGGGATAACTGTGTTTTTTTTAGTTAGAATTAGTCACACATCCTGCTTTGAACTAACCTTTTAGTTCAAACTAGAACACAGTTCAAACTAATGGCTTAGTTCAGACTCTTAGTTCAAGCTAGTCATTATTTCAAGTCTTTAATGTGTTTAGTTTGGACTAAAGTTCGAACTAAACTGCCTAGTCTGGACTAAGCAAGGGGTCTTACTATTCCAGACTAACCTTTGGCTAGTCTGAACTAAAACATTTCTTAGTTTGGACTAGGCAAAGCCTACTGTGGCCATGGGCCAAATTAATCTAGACTAAGCTTGCTTATTTAGGACTAATTTAGCAGTGTAGACACAGTTTATAGATTGCAATGATTTCATTGACAAGTTCCCAAGGCATAGCTATGTTAGTCTACTTCAGCAAAACAAAGGAGTCCTGTGGCACTTTTAAGGACAAACAAAATTATTTATCACATGAGCTTTCATGGGAGAAAATTCTACTTTGTTAGGTGCTTTGAAGATGGGGATCTTGCATCCCCATCTTCAAAGCATCTAACAAAGAGGATTTTCTCCCACAAAAGGTAATGCAATAAATAAATTTGTTAATGATTTTATTGCAACTTTGCCTTAGTAAAAAAGTTTCAAAAGAGCTCAGTACATGGTGTGCCCTTCTGAACTGTTGGCACCAGCAGTGCAAAGGAATTGAAAAAGGTAATATTTCCTAGGAAGTTGAATTAGTTAATTTGGATAGACCTGGCAATTTTTTAAAATTAGGAATATTTTTTCCTCTGCATTCTTATTTGTGAAATCAACATTACTGGTATTAATAATCTATTTAAGGACTTGTTTTGAGAGAACATTTAAAATAAATTAACAAAACCACTGACCCCAGTCTTAAGCTTCATGTACTTTCCCTCAGACCTCAATGCAGCAAAGTATGGAACCATGTTGTTAAGTCCATCCCTATTCAGCAAAACACACATTAAACTTTAAGTATGTGCTCATGTCTCATTTAATTCAATGGATTTAAGCCTAAACCACTAGTCAATGTGTAGCAGCACCCCTCACCCCCGTTCCTCATCTGCCAAAGTCTATTTCATCTGTACCTAAAGAGCTTTGTTACCTAGCTCACACTTAAAATTCTGGAGGTCCTGCGGTCAACCACTGGTGTGTCAACTAAGACGGTAGACGTGACATAAATGTGTGATAAGTATTTTGTTGAAAGGGGAACTCAGATCTATGCAGACCCCCATTATAGAACAACAGGCAATATTTGTGGCTGTTTTTCTATTAAATAAATTGAGAACGACGTACAGTAGCTACCGTAGCGCCACCAAGGTTTGATATATCTAGATGGCATTATAAAATATGCAGCAAATTCATAATCTGTATATACATTTATTTTATGGGAAATGTTCCAGTCTCTTAAAATGATTGTCTTTGGTCTTAAATTAGTGTAAGATTAATGGAATACATCAGCCTCTTTCCTGGAAATATTTTTCTTTCAGGAGTCCTAGTTTAGCTTTATTAATACAATGTTATTTTTTCTATTTTGTATTGAAGCAACTGCCCATATATTTCCAGTGCCTCACAGTTTAATATTCACGTTTCCATTAATTGTCCTGTAACTATGATGTCTTCCTATTCTTTTGGGAACAGTCAATATTAACATCACTGTCTCAGCTGTTGCTTTATCAGCTCAAGAGGAGCAAGCCAAAGAAACAGGCTTGCTTCCTTATACAGGAATATTTTGCACTTGAAAGTAGTCTAAGGGAGTAATGTCCCTATCTGAAAAAGAACAGTAATGGGATGCAACCTTCCTGTGTAGCTGTGCATGGGCGGGAATAGTAGGTAAGGTCAATGATTTTGCAGCTATTCAGATACAACTCTCCTCTCTCACAGTGTGGAAGGACTGTATAAGTGGGGTAGTCCAGCCAGGGGGTGATCTGCAGAAGCCACCTGAAGGTTTTGAAGGTGAGAACTGCCTTAACGTTAGCATCTATCCAGCACTGGGTCCACCTAGTTAGACCCAGATCCTGTAGCCTCTTTTTGTTTAGTCTTCAGTGAAGGGGGATCAATGTCATAGAAGAAGCTTAAGCAAAGTCTTTGGCACAAGGTAGGAATTTCTCTTCACCCCTCCTCAGTAGAGTTCTACAACCTCACAAAAATAGAGTTAGTGCACAGTGTCACCTGAAGGATTCATCTACGTATAAAGCTTATGCAAGTGAAGTTTTCTGTGAAGCTGCACTTCCCCTGCTTACCATTGGATGGTGACAGAGACCTCCTTCCCAGCAGAGCTCCTGTCTGCCTCTTTCCTGTTCACTGACAGAAGGATTTAATGTTACTGGAGAAATTCTCCTGTCTCTACTTTATAACTCTGATCTCTGATTAAAGAAGCAAAAGTTACTCTGCACTGAGGTGAATTCGGCAGACCCTCAGCATGCTAAGTAAAAATCTAGGATTCCTAAAATGATGTCATGGCAAAGAACCAAGTATGTGCATGTGGATCGGCAGAATGACAACAGTGAACATGTCCAAGATGGGAGAATACTGAGCATATGCAGTAAGGGGAGGGGGGACAGGTCAGCTAGCCAAGCAGCTGGGTGATCAGTATCTGCTCATACCAGTGACAACTTGTTTTAAAGGTTACAGCTGTTGATCAGAATTCTGAGGCAATGGCCAAGACTGTGCACCTGTGAGTGAGGTAATGGCTTCTAAGAATAGAAAGGTATAAAAAAGAGAGCTACAATGTAGCATAAAAAGCCAGCAACAGTTTTGGAGTCTGGGGGAAAGCCAATACACCAACAAGAGAAACCAGAAAAGCTGCTGCAGAGAGAGACAGAAGAAAACTGAAGTAAAGCAGAACAGAGCAGATTGACTGGGACCTGAACAACACCAACATTTTTTTTTAGAGACATCAATGGTCTTAAAGACAAAGCTGAATATTCTTTTGATTATGATTTATTATCAGCATGGGATAGTGTAGAATGGTATAGAAGGGGAGTGTGTGCGTGTGTGTGTTGAAAAAATGCATAAAATTATGTTATTAATAGCAACATATCTTTGCAAATTTTAAAGGATTTTAAGACACTGGCCACTTGAAACAAATTGGTTTGCTAGAATCATTTAAACTGTGTCTCTTGTAATTTAAGTGCTCTCTAACTTGCAGTACTGGATTTCTATCTCAGGTATTTTGTGCCTTGTTTGTATGGTATGTAAGAGAGTGATGGAAAAGGTTGTTGGTCACTGATAAACATTACAGCAGCAGCAGTCAACCAGGATTTGCTAGCCAAATAGGTAAGCACATTGCTAAGGCTGCATCCTTCTGCAGGCCTGGAAAGTTCACACACACCAACATCTTTATGACATTTCTGATCAGTGCTAGGTGAGTTTATAAATCTTAGATATTTATGTGGTCCCCATCACTGTAGTATCTGAGCACCTCATAATCTTTAATGTATTCGTAGCAAAGTGCTATTATCCTAACTGTACCAACTGGGAACTGAAGGATTACATAAAAAATAAAATTTGGTAAAAATAATAGTCCATTTAGTGTAGTATCCTGTCTTCTGATGACTGGTGAAAGATGCCTCAATGGGAATGGACAGAATAGCCAATCATCAGTAGATCCATCCTTTGTTGTGCACTCGAGCTTCTGGAAATCAGAGGGTAGGGACACCAAGAGCGTGGGGTTGCATCCTGACCATCCTGGTTAATAGCCATTGATAGACCTATTCCCATTAACTTATCTGTAGGGCAAGAATGGAAGATATTTGTAATGGACAGTGTAGTGATACTTGCAACCCTCTCCATAGGGCAACCTGCCCATGAAGTGTCCTGGGCTCCCTGCCAAGAGATAGCAGAAACCTGTTTATGTCTTTGACTAAACAGGTGTTCTGGGGCCTGTTTGTTGGTCCTTTCTGTTATCTGGCTTTTGTGCATTCCTGTTTACAAAGGAGCCGGGCCCCGCTGGTCCAAGCATGTGAAGGGAGGGCAGATCCGCCCCCCAACCTTTCCCTGAAGTGCGCTGTATTTTACCAACAGACCCCTATAACTGCTTTGGACTTTGCTGCAGAACCAAGGACAAGGCTGCCTTGGTAACCTAGGATAAGGGTGCCTTGGAAACCTCTTTGGGGTCATCTGCAGTCGTCTGCTGAAGGAACATAATCTCTCAACACTTATTATTTTACTTTGCTTGCTTAGGGTTATTCATCCTGGCATTCAATAAAAACTATCCATCATTTCAATGGTCTTTGACTGTGTCTGGTGAATTCACACGCAAACCTACACCTTGGGGTACAGTTTGGAGAAACACTATATAATTCTTTATTTTTTTTAAGCCATTTGTACTTATGACCTTCACAGCATACCCTAGCAATGTGTTCCAGAGGTTGACTGTACTGTGTGAAGAACTAACTACCTTTGTTTGTAACCTGCTGCCTATTAATTTAATTGTGTGACTTCTGATTCTTGTGTTATGTGAAGGAGGAAAACAAGAATTACTTATTTGCTTTTCCCACACCATTCATGATTTTATATTATATCCCTGCTCAGCTCTCTCTGTTCCAAGCTAAACAGTCCCAATCTTTCTAATCTCTCCTTCTGTGGAAGCTGTTCCTTACCTTTAATATCTCTAAGTTTCCCAGTTTCAAAGGCAATTGAAAACTTAAAGTGGAAGACAGAGAAGTTTTGCATAGTTTCCACATAAAGACAGCAATCTCAAACACAAGCAAGGAGTCCTGTGTCACTTAAGCTATGTCTACACCTAAAACCTTAGTTTGGACTTGGTTAGTCCAAACTAAGTAGTTCAAAAGTTAGTTTGTGAACTAAGCAACTTTTTTTTTTTTTTTTAGTTTGAACTTATTTTAGTTTGAGCTAAAAAAGTGCAGTTAATTCAAACTAAAAGTTTGTTTGAACTATAAAAATGTGCTTAGTTTGAACTAACATGTCTCCATTGGGCTAGTTCAAACTAAAAAAAAGCAAATTAGTTTGAGCCAAGCAGTTAGTTCAAACTAACTAATTCAAACTAACTTTGGGCTAGTTCAGAATAAAATATTTTAGTTTGAACTAGGCAAAGCCTAGTGTAGACAGGGTTCAAATTAGTTTGAATTAAGGTTCCTTAATTCAAACTAATTTGCTAGTGTAGACACAGTCTTAAAAGTCTAACAAATTTATTTATTGCATGAGTTCTTGTGGGAGAAAATCCCACCTCCTCTGACACTATGAAGTGGGATTTTCTCTCATGAAATCTCATGTGATAAATATATTTCTTAGTCTTTAAGTGCCACAGGACTCCTTGCTGGTTTTGCAAAACTAAACTAACATGGCTACCTCTTTGGAACGTGGCAACATGACAGTAATCTCCGAGAAACCTTGTTTGTTCTATCCTTTAACATTTGTATGTTTTCAGGAGGACTATGCTGAGATACAATCACTCTTTCCATTCCAGTGTATTCAGGAGTGACTGGTCTATCCTCTCCCTATTAGGAGTCATTGTATGTTGGGCAGCAACAAAAGAATGTTTCATTTATCCTGTAAACTTGCATACTACAGTGCTCCTCAAACTGGATGCAATTTGCCTCTCAACATTTCAGCCCTTGGTTAAAATATTTAAGACTCAAGTAAGGCAATCAGTAATTTGACATACAAGAAATAAATGTAAGTGTTCTTTCTGAGGAGATATCTTACCCTGCAAGCATTCAGTTTTTAGGGACTCTCACTTCTAGATGAGCATTTTTAAAGACAGCAGAGTATGCACACACAGAATACACAAATATCTGACCTTGTGGGAAGGGTAGATAGAAAAAAATAAATATACAGAGAAAGATTTGCTGATGAACATGGTATGGAAGTCAAGGGGAGAGCGTAAATGCTCGATAGGCCTGCAGGAGCCAAGCACCATGTTGTCCTTACACAGCACCAATTGCAAGGCTTATGCAAGACCAGTTCTGGCCTTAGTTTCTCAAAAGTTACTGGGATGGGACCATAAACCCATTTCTCTTTTAAACCTTCCTTAATAGTAACACAGCAGCCACATGTCATCTGTGCAGCCCAGAGCTTCGCAGTGCCTTGTGAATAAAACCCACATGGAATTTCCATTGTAGCAATATGGCTTTTCATAATCTTTAAGGCAGGGTAGTACTTTCATATGCACAACTGGAAACAAAATGCATATAAAGAATCTGTTTTCAAGTGCCTATATATTTAGTTAAAATATGTCCCTTTTAGCTTTAACTTGAGCAATCAGCACTTACACAGCTGATATCTCAAGGTGCCACTGACTTTGGCACACTAAGCAGAGCTACCATAATAGGAGGTTATGCAGACTAAGTAAAGGATATATCACTTTTATTTAAAATACTCACTGGCAGTACAACTCCCTGCCACCACTTCTGCTTTGTTGGCATGAAAACAGGTTTTCAGCATGGAATATTGCCTGGGTACAGACATTTCTGTAGAAGTATGATTGAAATATATTGCTTCTCCAGAATGCTGACAATTGTCTTCTATAGAGCTGATTCTCCCCACCGCCACTACTAAAATGTCAAGATGTCTACAAAAGATCAGCCTTAGATGAAGAAGAGTTGGCTCAAACTATACCCAGACTGAAGTGACACTAGTCCAAAGCAGAAATGTTTTGAAGAACTAGCAAAGATGCTCTCTCTATCTTCCATTGAAGGCATTCAGCTCCTATTCATCAAAGTAGTGTGAAGCCTCAGGATCCCATTTGACTCCTTGCTAAGCTAGGATGACCAGGTAGCATCAGTACTTAAAAATGTCTTCTACTTCCAAATCTCTAGTGAATGTCATCCATTTCCTCAGAGCAGGACCCCAGAATGGTGGGGCAGGGAAAGGGTATACTTTTCTATGGCCTGAAGGCCCTGCAGAGTCAGTCTCAGGCTGCAACCTTCATTACTGGGGCAGGGTGAATGTGTTGCAAATTTGTACTGGACCCAAAAAGATTATGCTTGGGCCCTGTCTCAGACAGAGAAATGGTCATAGATATCCACACCTTTGTCATCTCCAGGCTGAATTACTGTAATTGATTATATCTGGAGCTGGATGGGAAGATGATACATGCACTCTAGCTGATACAGAAACCAGCTGCCTGCCTTCTGCATGATTTAGGTTGCAGTGAATACATCAGGCGCATGCTCAAGTACCTCCACTATCTCCAAGTCTGCTTCCAATATCTGTTTAAAATTTTGGTCCTAATCATCACAACATGTAATGGATCACAGTGCAGATATATTAAAGACCGCATTTTAATCAATGATCCACTGAGACAATGGTGTCCATCTGGGAATTTGCACACAATGGACCCCGTTCTACCCACTACACCCTTACTAATCAAACTAAAATCTCAAATACTATGCCAAATAGAATTTTTACCTCAGAAAGGGAGAGGAGTCAGAGACTCCACAAACTCTCCAAGGAACTTCACTCTTGCTATTGATTTTACCTAGAAATGGCTCTGATAATACAGTATAGCTGTAGAAGCTGGTAAGCCAGATGGACACAGAGATATAGCTAAAAACTCAATAGAGAAAAACACTGATGTTTTAATGGTACTGTAGCTCCTATTAACACCACCACACAACAAGATGACAGTCTAATTTTAGATTAGCCCATCTCCAATCTCCAAATAAAAAGACAGCATAGAAAAATAAGTATAGAATATAACTATATAAAATTATATAAAATACAGTTCTTCATTCATTTGTTTTCAAAATTTATCACAGCATCCCCTGCCACTGCTATTGAGGACTGACTAGGCATTTCTGGGTAATTCCCAATAAAGAAAGGAGAATGATAATCCACAGTCTTATCACCTATTCTCTATTGTCCTGGATCACTCCATGAAAAATAAAAGCAACAATATAGCTGGGGTCAAAAGAGGACAAGAAGTACATTACCCACAATGCCCTTGCAAAGAAGTTGGCCAGAATCCCCATGGGGAGTACTGCCATTTCTCCATGCTAGAGACATAGCAGATCTCCTAACATGAGAGGTCTGGAAAGAGGTAGGGTGAGGGCTAGACTATGACTACCCTCCATCAGTTAAACTCATCAGCATTGCTATCCCATCTGTGGTCAGGAATTATTATGTCATTCACACTATTAGGAACCTTTATGATGAAGCAGAGACAAAAGGGCCTGTCAATAAACTCACATAGGCCAGATTCCATTACAAAAGCTGATTTATCCTGGGCATCAGTCCCTAAGAGAATGTGCCAATATCCACAAGTGAAATACAGAGAGCTCGTGGATTTTGCACTTCCCAATAGATCCAGTAAATCCTTTATGTAAGGTGTGAAGTAAAGGTCTGGTTGGGTAATAGAGCATAACCTTCTAAAATCCACACAAAAACCTCATAGTTTTATCCTTTTTTTGTACCATCACAACAGGAGATGCCCGGGGGGGGGGGATTAATTTAGTAATCTCCCCCATACCCAGCATGCTTCCCCTGCTCTTGATTCTGTTTTTGCATTACCCCCCCCCCACAGAATCCTAGGACAGGGTGCTGTAGTTTCAATGGAAGTGACTATTTAGTTAGTTAAAGCTGGACAATTAAAAAATACTTGCCTGTGTTTCAAAAGGACCAACAATGCTCTTTAGAAGCATCTCTTGCTTAGAATCATCACAGGACTTCTTGTTTGTTTTACTCTCCCTTGGCACTCAGGATTCTGTACTCCTATCAGTATTAGGCACCTGGTCTTGCAGTATCATATCACCCATTAAGTAGGATGTTGCAAGCATCTATGCTGAGGAGAGTGGTGGTTTAAAATGAATTGAAGGCATTCCTGAAGTGGGCACTTTCTCTATGAGAATCCAGTGGCATTAGCATAACCATTGCTATGATTTGATTCACAGTGTTCTGGGACCATTAACTCATCTGGTTCACTCTACTGAAGATCACAGGAAATAAAATTCTATGCAGTTATCACTGCATTAATCCCAATAACCTGTGTTTATTAAAGCATATATTCTAGAAAGACATCCAGTCTTGATATGAAGATTTCAGAAAAATGGAGAATCCACCAGATCCCTTGGTAATTTGTTCTAGTGGTTAATCAAACTTAAAATTAAAAAAAAAAAAAAGTAGTTCCTGATTTTCTAACAAATTTGTCTGGTTTTACCTTCCAACTATTAGTTCTTGTCCTGCTTTCCTTGGCTAAACTGAAAAGCCTTGTAGTACTTGCTATTTGCTTCCCATGAATGTACTTATATAATGTAATGATGTCGCCTGTCAATCTTTTTGATAAGCTACATAGATTGTAAATTTCAGCTTGCTCACTGTGAGGTATGCTTTACAGACCTTAAATGATTTTTTGTGGCTCTTTCTGCCACCTCTCCCATTTTTCAACATTGTTTTTAAAAAATGGACACCAGGATTGAACCCAGCGTTCCAGTACTGACCTCACTAATGCCATATTCGGAGGAGAAATCTCTCTCATACTACTCATTACTCCCCATTAAAATGTCCAAGTATCCTATTACCCTGTTTTGCCACATCAGAATAGCTATGTCTGCACTACAGTTTTAAGCTGACTTAAACAAAGTCCTGGCCACACTGACAAGTTAGTAAGTTGACTTAAGCATTTGCTTAAGTCGACTTAATAACTCTCAACTGAAAAGTCGATTCAGCAGTTAAGTAGACCTTATTAAGTCAATTTAAGCCAATGCAAACCAGGAGTTGGTTTAAGTTGACTTACTTGGCCTCCTCGCCATCTGAAACATGGGGATCAGTGTAAATCTGATTTGTAAAGATTCAAACTCTAAGAAACAGCACACAGAGGGAGGGAGAAGTCAAATTACCTGTTATAATGTGAAAAGAATCCATAGTCATGATTCAGCCCTGCTTTCACACAATCTAATTTGCATATTAGTTCAATTTCGACTATTTCTCCTTGAAGTCTTGATGTCCAAAGGATCTGACAAAGTGGGATATTCTCCCACGAAAGCTCATGCAATAAATAAATCTGTTAGTTTTTAAGTGCCACAAGACTCCTTGTTTTTTTTTTTTTTTTGCTTTACTAGCCTAACACAGTCTCTAGAATGTGGGGGTTTTGTTTGTTTGTTTACTTCTATTTACTTATAAACATTTCTACCTCTCTTTCTTTTACTTGGCATCACCTAATCTATGTCCTGTTGTTAATAAACTTAAAAAAAAATCTAAACCAATGCAGTGCTATATATCAGTTCAGCTAACTGTTAGTAATAATTAATAAGGCAAGCTACTAGGTATTGTTACCTAGGATTTTCACAACCCAAAGCAATAGTAACTTAACAGTTTCTCTCCAGGCAGTGTCAGGAATAAATCATTTGGGACACAGTACTGCTGTCAGATTAAATGCTTGATATAAACAAGTCTGGTCTTATCTAAAACTCCTACTTATTGGATTTTAAGCATGCACACAGATACACACACACAAGGTTTAGGACATCCCACATACAGTTACCCACAGTCTGAGCTGGTTTTGAGTGGTCACTAACTGGGTTTCCCAGGGCTCTATTTCCTTCCAGTTGATCTAGCCTGTGACACACTCTCCCCAGATCTGGTACTGTGTGCTGCTGTGACCCCCCCATCTCCACTCTTGAACCCCAAATCACCCATTTTTGCCATGTGACCACTCACTCCAGAGTCAGTCCACACAAGCCTCTTGTGTGTGATCAGTCCCAGGCAGTGAGTTTGTGCCCTCTGGCCACTTAGGTGATGGTCCCCCAATGAGCACCCCCAACCCCAGAAACCACAGTGGGAACCTTTGTCTTACAGGAACTGGGGTCTTTCTCCAATCACCATTCACTCATGCCTGCCCATTTTACAAAAAAATGGATCATACTCAAGCTCCCTCACTCATATCCTCTAAAGTCCACATAGCTTTTCATAAAACAATGACTAGTTTATCGATCAGGAGATGATTTTAAGTGAGGATATAGCAAATCAATGCAGAATTGTAATATAAATGAGTCAGTGGTTACCACAAGTGAAATAAAAGTTATAATACACATGCTAAGACTCTAACACTCCTGGAGATATGCATATATCATCCCTCAAGTCTGGCTGTGTTGGTTTGCAGCCATCTCCACTTCTTCCAAGGCAGGACCAATTGTTCTTAGAGATGTTTCAAGATGGAGTTCCCAGGCAAAGCCCCCAAATTGGTCCAAGTGTCTGTCTTTCAAAACCCTTATGGCCCCTACCTTTCTGTGCTGCTGTGTCATTCTTTTTACTTCTACCTAAGCCAAGGAGGACGGTTGCATTCCCTTTGTCATGTAATTCTCTAGCCTTTGTGCTAGAGAGAGTCCTGAGGGTCTGTGCTATATAACAAGCTTCACCTCTGTATGCACACACACATTGCTGCAGAAAACACGATACCACATTAATCCTGTAGAATAGGTTATGAGCATCCATAAAGAAACTTTGTAGGGCATAATTGGCATAAAAATCACACAATCACAGTGCATAAATGAACAGAAAAGTCAAATAGATCATACTGCAGGGGTGCACAGATGTGCATCCTGTGATATAGCTGACGGAGAGGTTAGGTGTCAGCTCCTTGGCAGAAGAAAAGCTTTCTTGAACTGCTCTGATGTATTTACCTAATCTTTTATAGCTAACTCTAACAACACACATAACCATTAGTGACTCCTAGTGGCTCAGCATAACATCCTCTGCTGGGTGACCAGTTCTAATTTCAACAAACTATCCATTATCTCGAAATATTTCTGGTATTTCCAGCCATACAAATATGTTAACAAACAATCAGGGCCAACTAAAACCAAAGTCTCTATTCACTCATGCTCTTCCATAACTTTCTGTCCCATCCTGCCATTCTGAGTAACAAACTGCTAATAAACTCAAAATTGTCTCAAAATGTCTAAGATATTTCCTAGTTATATGAAGTTTAGTTTTCAGCTGGCAGTGGCTGAACATGCACAATGGCTCACTGCAGTAATGTCAAGATTTGGGGGACATGAAAGATGTCAAATTTTGGAATAACAGACATCTCTTTAAAGGACCAAACAAATCTCATTATTTCACTGAGTGATCCAGGAAAGTGCTAAACATTTCAGTTTAGAGGGAAATTCAGCACAAGTGATTTGTTGGAGCTCTTTTAGCTAGTAGTAACCAAGGCTGGTGGAGATGAGATTGTGACTGTGGTTGCTGGAGACAGTGTTGCTGGTCCAGGATTGCTTAGCCAACAGACAGCAAGTTCATGATTGTGTGCTAGCAGGGAGCACCCAGCAAAGGAAGATACCTTAATGGTCTGTTGTGGTATCCCTGGGAACATTAAGGTATCCTAAGTTACAGCAAAGGTGGAGAGCCAGCCTTTCACTAGTCTGGTTTACAATGTAGAACAAACCCAATTATGTCTTTGCAGATGACTGCATTAAGACACATTTGGTTGTGCTTCTTTATATAAAAGAGGTGATAGTAGCATCCTACACATGCTGTAGCCAAGAGAACTGAGACCTGGGGAGTCATTAGAGATGACGGTTGCCATAGTAAAATTATAAAATATGAAACAGTGCTTAAAATATGCCATGCAAGAAATATTTGCCTCTAGTAATCGGAAAAGTCCAACAGTTAGCAAGTTTGTTTTTGAGTGATACTGCAGCACTGTCTCTAATTGAATTTTCAGTGCAGTTAGCCAGCCAGCCTTTATCACCAGTACTTGATTATGAAGATGGTGTCCACAAATCCGATTTGAATCCCATTTGTTGTAATTGCATAATCTAATAGATTGCCTGAATTTGTTATGCAGTGTGAATATTCCCCCTCACTTGGTCATCACTGCTTAATGTAACAATAACTAATTAAGTCCCTTTGATCAGATTAAAAAGGAGAGTCAACAGTTTAACTCAATTTTCCAAATACTTTAGTGTGGGGGGCATTTCAGAAATTCCCTGGCAGGCTTTCTTCAATAAAAATGCAAGCTCATCTGGGTAAACATGAACAACATGAACTTCTAGCGCAAAGCTTTTTAATGCAGTCAAGGTAATTAAGAGAGGATTCTTTTTCCTTACTCTGAGTTACTGTGATAGAATAATATTTTCAGCTTTTAAACAGGAGTGTTTCAAGATGAATTCCATAGTATTAAGTACGCCCTGCTTTTCAAAATTGCCTTTTATTTGTTTTTGACAACACTTGGTAACAATTGCTTATTGCAGCAATGTGAGTTTTTCAGAAGTAATGTTGATTGGTCTTGGGGGGCTGCAAGAGATTGTCAGCAGCTGTGTTGTAACAAGGTCTTTAGAGAAATTAGGGAGATCAGCACTGCTGTTACTAGAGGAACATTGTCCTCTTGCCTTGACAACAAACAGGGGACAGAAAGGGAAGATAAATGTTCACAGAATTCTAAGCATTTAGCAGATTTTTTTAGCAGCTGGATTTTCTTTCCCTCCAATTTGTTTATGTCTGCACCTGAGGGAAGATGCAGAATCATGATCAGAATGATTCTTTTATGAATACTGCAGCTCCACCTTTGGATGGTAAAAATGCAACATATTTCAAAGCTTTTATTGTCTGGGCATGATTATCTTGGAAGCTGGTTAATCATTCACAGACATCTGAAGAGAATGTCATAATCTAAAGGAGGTAAAAGTGCTGTAGTGGTATGGACTAAGTATAAAATATGTGGATTATATTTGTTTTTTTTTTAAATGTCTAATAACACTCCAAGTGCCATAATAATATGACTGAAAATATCTCATCTGTAGAAAGTGAGGGATTTCACCCTACAGAAGTTCCTATTTTTCCAGAACTTAATTGCACACTAAGTATCTTTCTTTTTCTTCAGCCTTTCCAAAACACAGGAAACAAATCCAGTGTACACCAGGAGTCATGGACTGATCTGGAAAGGTTACTGCAGTGTATGGATATTATGCAAATGTAGTAACCTTTCTGAGTTGTTTGCAAACTGGAGGAGACACCATTCAGGAGGATAGTCTAATTGCTTTAGCACTGTTTAATGCATTTCTGTGGGAAGGAAAAAAATCAAAGAGGGTTTTAATGGAACATTTGTTCTTTGAAAAGGTCCAAATAAAAGACATAAAGGGCTCTTCTCCCCTCCCCCCCTTCAGGTTAATTCTACAGAATTTTAAAGTGAAAATGAACAGAGCAGAGACATGCTTTGAGTGCTGTATGTAATAGTAAAGCTCTTCAGCTATGTTTACCAGTGGTCACAGATAATTTAAATGAGAAAGAGAGATTGCTTGTATTAAAAGCTGAGAGGACAGGAACTAAAATGCTGTTTTCCCTAGATAACTTAATTATTGTCCTCAGTGGAAATGCAACTTTAACACTAAATAATTTTAGAATTTTTTGTGTATGTAATAAATTAATTCATGAATTTCAAATGAACCAAGAGGAGTTAACATTTTGACTTGTATGTTACATACTTTCCTCTCACAGCTGAATCATTTTAATGTCCCATGGCTAAAGGAAACCTGAAGATTTCAAGTAGTACAGTGTTTTCAGCTGAGACTGCTGAAGGTGGAAGGAGAATCCTATTTAAATAAATAATTGCATAGTGTCTTTATGAATTGTTATTCCCCCTGTACATCTGCTCTCTTTTCAATAGCAATTCAGAAACTTTGTTTAGATCTGAATTCCTGAATGCACCTCACTTTCATTGCATTATAAACCCCTCATTGATCACAGCTGCTGGAGCCACTGTATGCGTTTTTAAATAATCAATTGTCTTAAAAGTTTTCCCAATCTGCATTCTCTCCATTTATTCCTGAATTGATGACCAGAAGAAAGAGAAATATAAATAGACTTGCAACTGTATGTAGAGAACCATTCTCTGTATTGCTGGGAGAAATGTGAAAAAGATGGATTTCACAAGCTGAGAATGTAAATACTGATATTGCTGCTGATAAAGGACCAGTGGAGGGGTCTGCTCTCCCCTTAATGTGCTTTTTCTTCCAATGCAGGGGAAGAGGAATAGCAAGCATATGGTAAAAGTAGGACATGTAGGTATTTAATATACCTAATATTAAAGGAAGGTGTTCTGATTTACTAATAACATTATTGTGGACATGCAGTGACAGAAAATGTCTCCTTTAGGTGACCAGCTTTAGCTAAACAACCTTTTTTCCTCTGGCAACTTGGACCAAAGTCTGGTTATTGGTGACTTAAGCAGAGCTGTGTGTGTACTAATTTATGTACTAAATCCTGGCCTCTGCTTAACTAAGTGTGTAAGTCAAAGAAGGAACAAGGCTGAATATGATGTGAGAATATCCTATCCAGTCTACCAGGAAGAGTCTTATACAGTTCAATGCCTTGTCCACATGTAGGATCTCCAAGAATATATCCTCCACAAGGAGAAAAGCATTTCCAGCCATACAAGTAGACAATGTTTCTGCTGCCACCAAATGGAATTTTTAGCTTGTGTTGATTAGGAAGTCCATGCAACTTTGAAAAAATAAACTACTTTGAAAAATAAACTACTCCCAGAGTTACAACTATGGCTCACTGCACAATATCCCTGTCCAATGATAGTAGTGTATGCCAAATTGTGGCCATGGGACCATCCACTAAGCACCACTCCTGACCATTTGGTCATTTTGCAAACAGATCTACTTTCTGACTCTGGTCAGTTCTTCATTTTCAGCCACCCAGAGATTTCCCTCCATATTTGATGCAGAAAAGACAGGAGGAAAAGGAATGTGAAATGTTTAAGAACAGCATGTGCACAACGGTGTTACAACACAAGGCTTAAATTCTGCCTTCTGAAACACAAATTCAACTCAAATTGATTTCAACAGGAGCTGTATCAGAAATACTGGATACAAATCTTGGCCCCAATTCACTGCAGAAAAAACATTTTAACAATTTAATTTATATTATTCCTAATACAAGAACTAAATCCTACTGAGATCCATCTTCATACTTGCTGAATAATATGAAAACCTATCTGAATTGACTCATTATATCATACAGTTTGGTTGTGTTTAATCCAGGTGGAGCCATCAATTTATCTTTTTCTACAGAATAGACTCATAGGTTATGTCTACACTACAGAAACTTAGTTCAAACTTGTTTGTTTGAGGTAATAAGTTCAAGGTTTGTTCAAACTAACTTCAAACTTATTCATTTGAACTAACTACCCTTAGTTCAAACTTCTTAAGTTCAAACTATGGTGAGTTCGAGTCTACATCATGCTTAATTTCAAATAATGCTTGAAGTGCTTAGTTTGAACTAAGTGTTCCTTAGTTCAAACTAAGGAATTTCTTAGTTTAAACTAAGGAAAAGCTAATGTGGACTGCGATTAATTTAGTTTGAATTAAGCCTCCTTAATTTGACCTAAATTGGCAGTGTATTCATAGCCATAGACTCATAAACTATGTCTACACTAGCAATTTAGTTCAAATCAAGAAGGCTTAATTTGAACTAAATTAGCCCATGGCCACACTAGCCTCTCCTTAGTTCAGACTAAGAAATTCCTTAGTTTGAACTATGGAACACTTAGTTCAAATTAGTGAGTACAGATGGTTAGTTCAAACTAAGTACGGCAAAGACTAGAACTAACCCTTAGTTTGAACTGACTAAATTCAAACTAACAATGTGGACTAGCTTGAACTAGTCCATGGTGTTAGTTCGAGCTATGAAGTTCACAGTTTGTTTGAACTAAACTGAGGTTAGTACTAAGCTCAAATTTATTAGTTTGAACTGCCTTTGGCTAGTGGAGACATAGCCATAGACTGTAAGGTCAGAAGGGACCAGTATTATCATCTAGTTTGACATTCTGCACAATGCAGGCTTCAGAACATCACCCACCCACTCCAGCAATAAGAGAATTCAGTGGAAGGTGAGCCATGCCTCATGCTATAGAAGAAGACGAAAAAACCCCAGAGCCCAAGCCAATCTGTCCTGGAGGAAAATTCCTTCCTGACCCAAATATAGGGATCAGTTTAAACCCTGAGGATGTGGGTAAGTCTCAACAGCCAGTCACCCAAGAAACAATTCATTGTAATAACTCAGAACTCATCCCATATACCCTCCCTTCTTGGGCCACTTCCACATCAACCACCAGTAGAGGTAGATAAAAAATCAGTCAGTTTCCAAAGTAGACCATCCCATCATACCATCCCCTCCATAAACTTATCAAGCTCAGTTTTGAAAGCAGTTATGGGTTTTTTTTGTCCCCACAGCTCCCCCTGGAAAGCTATTTTAGAACTTTAAACCTCAAATGGTTAGAAACCTGCATCTAATTTCAAGCCTAAATTTCCCGATGGACAGTTTAGATCCATTTGTTCTAATGTCTTCATTGGTGCTATATTGAAATACTTCCTCTTCCTCCCCGATATTTATCCCTTTGATGTATTTATAGAGAAGACTCGTATCACCCTTCAACCTTCTTTTGGTTAGGCTAAACAAGCTAAGCTCCTTGAGTCTTCTCTCATAAGGCAAGTTTTCAATTCCATGGATCATCATTGTAGCCCTTCTCTGCACCTGTTCCAATCTGAATTCATTCTTTTTAAGCATGGGGCACAAGAATTGTACACAGTATTCCAGATGGTTCCTCACCAATGCCTTGTACAGTGGCAGTAATGCCTCCCTGTCTCTACTTGAAATCCTTTTCCTGATATGTCCTAGAACTGCATTAGCTTTTTTCATGGCCACCTCACATTGGCAGCTCATGGTCATCCTGTGATCAACCAGTGCTTCCAGATCCTTCCCCTACTTAGTCCATTCCAACTGATGCGCCCCCAACTTATACATAAAATGCTTGTTATTTGTCCCTGAATGCATGACCTTGCACTTCCCATTATTAAATTTCATCCTATTCATCCTATTCCAGTTTACAATGCCATCCAGTTCTTTTTGTATGGTATCCCAATCCTCTATATTGGCAATACCTCCCAGCTCAGTGCTGTCTGCAAACTTTATTAGCACAGTCCCACTTTTTGTGCTAAGGTCAGTAACAAAAAGTTTAAATAAGATTGGTCCCAAGACCAACACCTGAGGGACTCCACTGGTAACCTCCCTCCAGCTTGACAGTTCACTCTTCAGTATGACTCTCTGTAGCCTCTCCTTTAATCAGTTCCTTAGCTACTTTACTAGATTCATAAAAATCCCTGTCTTCTGTAACTTAACTAATAATTCCCTATGTGGCACTGTATGAAATGCCTTGCTGAAATCTAAGTAAATTAAGTCCACTGCATTCCTTTTATGTAAAAAATCTGTTATTCTCTCAAAAAAAGATTGTGTTGGTCTGGCATGTTTTACCTTTTGTAAAGCCATGTTGTATTTTATCCCAATTATTGTTATCCTCAATATCCTTAAATATTTTCTCCTTCAAATTTTTCTCCAAGATCTTGCAAACTACTGAGGTCAAACTAACAGTCCAGTAGTTACCTGGATCATTTTTATTCCCTTTCTTGAAAATTGGAACTATATTTATGATTCTCCAGTCATATGGTGCACCCCTGAGTTTACAGACTCATTAAAAATCTTTGCTCATGGGTTAGCAATTTCATGATCCCATTCCTTTAGTATCCTTGGATGGAGATTATCTGGGATCCCTGATTTAGTCTCATCCAGGAGCTCGAGTTTGGCTTCTACTTTGTGTATGGTAATTTCCACTTTCATGACCTCATTCCCATTAGTTAACCTACCTCTATCCCCCAGCTCATCTTCACACTCTTTGCAAACAGATGCAAAGTACTTGTTTAGACATTGTCACACCTAGATTATCCCTGAAATCTACTCCATCCCCAGTTTTTAACTGTCCCACTTCTTCTTTCTTTGTTTTCTTCCTATTTATATGGCTAAAGAACCATTTACTATTGGTTTTAATTCCCTTTGCAAGGTCCAGCTCTGCTTGACTTTTTGCCTTTCTCACTTTATCTCTACATATTCTGAGTTCCAAAATGTAGCTTTCCTTGCTGATCCCTCCCAGTTTCCATTCCTTGTAGACTCTGTGCTTCCTCCTAATTACCTCTCTGAGATGTTTACACATGCAGCTTGTCAATTTCAAAAGGTATAGCCGTGTTAGTCTAGTCCAGTAAAAAAACAACAAGGAGTTGTGTGGCACTTTAAGACTAACAGATTTATTTTTTGCATGAGCTTTCGTGGGAGAAGATCCCACTTCCTCAGATGCTTTGAAGATGCGTGAACTTACAGAAAGGAATGAAGCTAAATGCAAGGGGGTGTAAAACATAGGATCAGGTCATAAAGTAACAGCAAATCAGAGCAGTTTACAGGCTCAGACCATGGGAAGCCTGAAGTCAAATTACCCTTTGCAATGGGAAAAGAACCCATAGTCTCGACTGAGTCCTGCTTTCACAGAA
>ML681992.1:36937093-36959327 GCA_007922195.1 Podocnemis expansa
TTCTGTGAAAGCAGGACTCAGTCGAGACTATGGGTTCTTTTCCCATTGCAAAGGGTAATTTGACTTCAGGCTTCCCATGGTCTGAGCCTGTAAACTGCTCTGATTTGCTGTTACTTTATGACCTGATCCTATGTTTTACACCCCCTTGCATTTAGCTTCATTCCTTTCTGTAAGTTCACCCATCTTCAAAGCATCTGAGGAAGTGGGATCTTCTCCCACGAAAGCTCATGCAAAAAATAAATCTGTTAGTCTTAAAGTGCCACACAACTCCTTGTTGTTTTTTTTACATCCGGCTTGGTCTACAGTTCTTGCCTATGAATTTTTTCCCTTTTCTTGGAAAGTAGGCTTCAGAGAGTTCCTGCAACCTTGATTTGAAGTGATTCCAGGGCTTTTCTACATTAACATTCCTGAGTTCTTCAGTCCAGTCTATTTCTCCAAATAATTCCCTTTATTTTCTAAAGTTAGCCCTTTTAAAATCAAAGATGGTGGTGGTCACAGCATTATTTTTGTTTATCCTTAAAATTAGTTTGAACTGAATGAGCTTGTGGCCACTCAAACCTAAGTTGTTGCATACAACCAGTTCCTCTATGAGGTCGTCACTACTCACCACTACCAAATCTAAGATGGCGTCCCCTCTCATTGGTTCATTAACAGTTTGGAGAAGGAATTCATCAGAAATCACATCCAGGAAAATCTAGGCCCCCTTATTACTGCTAGCATATGCCCTCCAGGCTATGTCTGGGAAGTTAAAGTTTCCCATAATCACACAGTTCCCAGTAATATTTACTGCCTGAAAGTGGTCCCTATCCATGTCTAAACCAGATCCCACTGGTCTGTAACTCACCCCAAGACTATCCCTGGAGAAACTCCAATTGCTTTCTTCCCCAATATGATTTGTATCCAGATTGATTCTGTCTTGTTAAATCCATGACTTTGAATTTCCTTACAGTCTACCTTCTCATTGATATACAATGCCACTCCCTCACCTTGCTTTTATATCTGGCTTGCCTAAAGAGCACAGAGCCTTCAATGCTAGTACACCAGTCATGAGTACTATTTCACCATGATTCTGTTATCCATATAATATCTGGTCTCACTTCTTCTACCAGTAGCTCCAGTTCCTCCATTTTGTTGCCCCAGCTACTTGCATTAGTTTATAAACATTTTAGTTTTTGCTGCTTTGCCTCACTCTCTTTGCCTGTTCAAAGCATACTATGTTTTGCTATAAAATATTTCTTTCAACAAGAATTGTGTCTCTATTTCATTTATGGGTGAGATGATATGCAAAGCTTTCATGAGAGAAATCTCTTGAACGTCATTACACAGTATCATACTGAACCATTTCAATCTTTCTCTCAATATAGTTGAACTGTTAGGAATTAGAATTACTAAGGAAAATGTTTTTGTCCCAGAGTCTGTCAGTATTACTCTCTAGAGCTGGTTGGAAACAGGAATTTTTATTCTGTGGGAACACCCAACATTTATTTGGAAAGAAATTCTGAATCAGAACAAAGGTCCAGATCCACAAAGGTATTTCAACTACTAACTTACTTTGCAATCAAGAATTAAGACTGGGTACCTTTGTGGATCTGGAGCAAAGAGGTGAGATTTCTTTTAAAATGAAAACTTAAAAAAAGTTCAAATTGGAAACTCTAAAACTTGCCATTTTCATAAGGTAGAAGCACATCTTTTCAACTTACCATTTTGATTTATTTTATTTTGACTTTTATTATATTGAAATATAATATCTGAAATGTAGAATTATGACCTTGCACTTGTTTTCTTTAAAATCTGCTTTGTTTGAAAGAGCCCAGTTTTACAAAGCAATCCAGAGTGCTCAGTATGGCTGCTTTCTCATCACTATTTGTCACTTCACCAAATTTGTGTTGTCTACATGATTTATCACTAATTGGTTTTATATTTATTTTCTGATCATTTATAAAAAAAAATGTTGAATAACTTCAGGCCTAGAACAGATCCCTGAGGGATTCTCCTCGCCACTACTAGAAACACCTCTATTCCGTAATGATTCCCAATTGACAATTATTTTTGCGTTCTGTCAGCCAGTTTTTAATCCATTTTACATATGCTTTACTGATATTATATAATGCTAATATTTTAATCATAATGTCATGCACTGCTAAGTCAATTGCATTTCAAAAGCCTAAGGCCTTACATCTAAGTCTAACCAAATGTCCAACATCCCTGCAGTTCCCATTATCAACCAACCTTGTAACCTCACCAAAAAGGAAAACAGGCAGGTTTGACAAGACCACCTTCCACAAGCAATGTCAACTAGCATTAGTTACATCCCTGTATTTTAATTTTTTATTGATTAAATCCCATATCACCTTTTTGATTATCTTGCCCAGCATTGATATCAGGCTAACTAACTTATATTGAAATGGGTCATCCCCCAAGCACCTGGTGAATTAAAAGAAAATCCATCACAGTGCAAATGAAATGTCCTTTGTGTTTATTCAGGTTTGGAAGGCTCTTAAAAATTAAGGGTGCGATTTTTTTTTCAAAGGAAAGCCAATGGGAGTGAGTTGTCTGAGACAACTTTAGCAATCCTAACCTAAATGTATTTGGGTCTATTTATGCAACTGCTCCTGAAGACTCAATGAAATAGTTTACCAGGGATTTGGAAACCTCTATAAGGGCCACCTGGAAAAGTTGCTCCAAAAGAAAACTTGTTTGCCACCACTTGGTAACAATACAAAGTACAGAGAAAAGAGAAGCAACACTGCATTCCTAAAAATATTACAGCTCAGTCCCACTTCATCACACAAAGTCATATAGCAAATTAGTGTCACAACTGATAACTATATGTCCAAACCAGTGCTAATACACAACAGCTTTTCCATTTTATTTTCAGACTGGCTAACTTCCTAGCTAATTGTATACAGTTGTCTTTTGTAGAGGAAAAAAAGAGAAATTGCAAAATATAAAATCAAGATGATCTAATTAATCAAGAATGGATCTAGGAGACAGACTTCCATATTTCATTCCAGTCTTGGTTCTGCTATTGATTAATTCTGTAGTCTTGGGTCAGTCGTGTGTACCTCAGTACTTAGCTGTACCTCAGTGTAAAGTGGGGATAATGTAGCTTACCAACACCACAGAGCTGTTGTGAGGTCACTTTTAATATTTGCAAAAAGCCAACTAATTTTAAAAATCTAACACCCAAATTATTGAAATTAGTATTACTTTGTTTCCAGAAAAGTTCTAGTGGAGCATTTACAGGTGTAAGAGGGAGAGTCTAAGCCCCAATGAACATGAAGAGAGACAAAATGAAAAAGGAACTGATGAATCAAAATGCGTCTGTAATTCCTTTATTTCTGTTTCTATTAAGAGACAGGGGGAGGGGTAATAAGCTGTGTACCACTGGTACAGGCGGGGCCAAATGTGCAAATAACAATTATTCCATTCTTCTTTTGCTCCTGATTCTATCCTGCTGGCTTCCTTCCTTTTCTGTCTTCATTGTGCCAGCATCTGTACAAATGAATGCCTCCAATCAGACTATGCACACAAAGTGGCAAAGACAAACAGCAGTGGCAGAGCAGTTGCTACAGAAGGTACATGAAATCCTATTTATTTTATTGATGCCATAACTAACTTTGTGAGAGAGAATGTAAAATAAGAATGTGGACCCATCTGTCTTCATGCATCAGCAGGGTATTGCCCTAGGCAAAGGGCATGCTGTTGCTAATTTTAGTTTATTTTGATGCTCGGCTCAGTTTGCTTCTGTAGTTCACCTAGTTGTAGTGCTTAGCAAATTAAATTATCTTCGTTTTGCAGACTGCACACACAGGTCTTTGTAATGTGTAAAGACCAGCGGTGAACTCAAGTGACTTACAATGTCACATTATTGTTGTTTGTGTAACATCACAGGTTTATATGGAATTCCATCATTTGGAGACCTGTGCCAGATAAATAACAGGTGCCTAGCTCAGGAGCACTTACAGGCTAAGACTACATCTAGCTACCACATATCTTCAATAGTGTGCAGCGTATGTGTCATGACAAGCAGGCTACACACACACAGCTATGTGTAATTATATGCATCAATGAAAGGCTCTGGGAGCAGGGAGGTAGCTGGGAAAGGCTCATACAGACCCCTGAAGCAAGGAAAGATTCCATCAGAGAGGAGATTCCTGAGTCTTTCCTAACAGCCTACCTACTGCCAAAGGCTTTCCCTATTTGTAAAGCCTTTCCATGTGGCTGGGAAAGATTCCAGAGGCAGAGAGGCATCTTTGGGATACTATACTGTTAAAAATAGCTATCAAAATGGGGAATCAGCTTGTGTGTGTAGAAAGCCACATAGGCTATGTTCACGCACAGGAGGTTATTTCGATACAAGTTATTTTTATACAAGTTGTATCGAAATAACGCTTTATTTTGAAATAAGTTAATTTGAATTAACAGTTTGTTAATTCAAATTAAGGAAAAAAGCAGAAATCGAAATAGCATGTTCAGACAACAGTTATTTCGAAATGAGTCACCATTGTTTCGAAACAACATGTTCAGACGGCATTGTTTCGTCCCCACATGGGGTTTAAGTTGTTTCAAAACAATGGTGCGTCATGTGAACATGGCCTTTCTTATTTTGAAACAACCTCTGTTGTTTCGAAATAAGACTGCTGTGTGAACACACCATAGAGTACATACTGCAGCATGTATCTGCAAGATTCAGGCTTGTCTTTGTTTTACCAAAGAGATGCTGCACTGTCTACACTGTTGTTTATACCTGTGCTACAGAGGCACTGATTATACATATGCCATCAAATAGAAATCATAAGAAAGGTTCTGATCCTGGCATGAACATAACCATGAGCAGAATTCTTGACACAGGAAAGAGGCCCTTTTCTTCTCCCACATTTTGGTTCCTCTGCCCAACCAGTAATGAGTTTTTGTGTGATAAAATGTGTCTGAAAAAGTCATCAGAGGAACTCTGGATAGAATGCTTATGCAGATGGAACGCTCACTGTGGCCACAATTCTCCAGTTCACCAAAATATCAGGCCAGAGATCTCCTTCCTTTCCGGAGCTTCAGGCAACAGAGACTACACGTAGATCTTGAAATGGCATCCTATTATTTTTCAGTCATTTTTGTTAACAGGATGGAATTCTCTTTGTCTAAGTATTCAGCATTTATCAGATTGTAATGGACTTCTTAATTCTAGTATTTTATTTTCAGTAGTTAGTACCTATGAAGAAATTCAACTAACAGTGGAGGCTATATAGACAGACATCTGTTCATTGAACATGTTCAGCATGAACAACAGTAGGGTAGACCAGCACCCACCACCAAGACAAAGTGTCTCAAAAGAAAAAAGAAATTTCCTTCAAATTAAATAGAACAGCTAATGATTGTCTCCAGTGGGAGAACCAAGGAATAAAAAGACACTCATTTATCCCCATGAAAGTTCTCCCTAGTCAACTATGGTGCCTGGGAAAGCTTTGGCTTATAGGTTCAAAACCAGACTCTAACAGTGAAGAAAAAGACACTTGTGGAAAATTTATCTATATATTATCTTCACTTGGGGATATATTAGCTATAAAGTAGTTGGCTAAGAGCATTCCACTCTTTGGAGAATACTTAATTTTTTAGCAAACCAACTAGACTGTCCTTAATGTTGATGACTCAGAGTTCTGAAATAAGAAATTTGTCATGTGATCATACCTAAAGCAGGTGACAAGCTGTGATAATTATTACTAATTGACTGAGAATTGACTACAGGCCCACCATTTCATTCATTTTTTCTGTTGGTTATTTTTTTCAACTCCATCCTCATCCTCTGTCCACTTACTATCTTATCTGTCTGTTAAGCCTTCTATTTTAGATTATAAACTTGTTGAGGTAGAACTGATGCCATTTACTTTATGTTGGAACAGAGAGCCCCTAACTTGGTTGAAGCCTCAAGGCATAAATATTAAGTAACAAGAACAAGAAAGAACCTTTCCAATGAAAATCAGAAGTCTTCAAAGTATTGTTTGTCATTTTCCAGCTATTTCACTTATAAGGCATAAGCCAAGGTTTTAGCTTGATTGCATTTTATATTTAGCTGTGTGTGTGTTTTGGAAAGCTTTGATAAAATGAAATCTTTCAGGATAAGCCTTGAGTTTAATTAGAGAAATCATAGAATGATAGAAGCGTAGGATTGGAAGAGACCTTGAAACTTCACCTAATCCAGCCCTTTTCACTCAAAGCAGAACTAGGTAATACATAGACCATTCCCACAGGTGTTTTTTTAGCCAGTCCTCAAAAACCTCCAATCATGGTGATTCAACAATCTCCCTAGGCAATTTTTGTCTACTGCTTAACTACCCTGACAGTTAGGAAGGTTTTTCCTATTGTCCATCATAAAACCACCTTTGCTACAATTTAGGCCCACTGCTTCCAGTCCTGTCTTCAGAGGTTGATGAGAACGATGCACATATTTAGCTCACGATCCATATTTAGCTTGTGATCCATTATAGCCCCCAGACTCCTTTCTGTGGTACTTCTTCCTAGGCAGTCATTTCTCATTTCATTTGTGTGCAATGGATTGTTACTTCTGAAGTACAGCATCAAGACAAGCTGCTTAAGTTTCAGACAGTTCATTTCATTATAGCTGAGTTGGAAACAGTATTCTTATACCGTAAAAATGTTTGAAATATGAAGATTTTCCATCCTGAATCAGGATGAAAAGTTGAAATCCACAATTTTTTTTCCACTAAAAGTATATAAAAAATCAATTTGAGTGACCTGAAATAGTTTGTTTAATAATTTTAACTGGTTTGAGTTTGAATTTCTTTCTTAACCTTTTTCGTAGTGTAAATGCTATAACATTTCTAAATAAAAAGTCATCTTGACTCAAATCCTTTGTTCTTAAAAGGTCAACAAGCGATGTTTAGACAATTTTTTTTTGGTCCAGTAAATTTTCAAGTTGGGAGATTCTTCAAGGTGATCTGGACTCTTAAATCAGCCTTTTTTATTTGAAAAAGTAAGAAAGCAGTTTGACAAAAATCTCACTCACTGGGCAGAAGGCACATGACAGATCTTATGGCAAGAACTGTGCTTTGGATCAATGTCCTTCACAGGTAACATGCCTGAGTGGGGGAAATTCAGGGAAAGCACAACAGATGCATATTGGAACAGCCACAGTTGTGTCCTTCCAAAATATCTTGGGGTTCCCCTTCTGGCTGGCAAAGGCATAATATTTGTATTTTGATAAACTTTGGGTCTCATCCTTACCTTATTTGATTTAAGGGATACATTTTCTAACTAATGTTTTGCCCTTTATACTTTAAAATTTGTGTTTTAAGCAACCACCTGAATTCAGGGATTTGTTTTTAAAAGGTGAATATTTTTTACATTTTTTCCTTTATAATAGAGAGGTTGGTTAATATTATAGTAAACAGTGGAGCAAATCTCACTGAAGTAGGGCTGGTGGCTCAGGCAATTGGTAATGAGATATCGAACCTTTCACTCAGAAATCATTGGTTTGAACGCAGCTGCATTTAGCGGTGTTCCAAAGTCGTTATCCTCTGATTGCTGTTCACAGTATGTGAAATGAGTTGGTTGCAAGAGGCAGATGTTCACATCACAAAACCACCACTATGGTCATCACAATTGGCAGCCTCAGAATAGAAGCCAATGAGTCTTTCCAAGGCAGGGCTCAGCTACATTAAGAGAATATTATGGGTGAGTTTGCACTGCCACAGGAGTCTAAATTTTAATGATTCAATCTTCCACCACTTTGTACAGCACAGTAGCTGCTGTTCAGTCTCCAGGGCTGTCAGTCTGGCACTTCTCAAACATTAAATTCAGCTTAAAAGAAGTTGAAGGGGGGAAAAAAATTCCTTCCTCTGAGAGCTGTAAAGTTAAACCCTCCATCACCTGAGAGGCTAATGGAGAGCGGGAGCTCAATATTGATGTGAGACTAAAAAATATTACCCAACTAGCAGCACATAAGTGGCAGCTTTAACTCCTGAAAAAGTCATGAGGGTCTCTCTTTACTCCCTCAAATCCAAGTTAAAAAATGGAGATTTTATTGGTATAAATTTAAGCAGCTCAGGTTTGCTTTATGAAACTGTCACTGTAATAGCAATTTGTGTGTTCAAAACCTTAAGTGTCCTTACAGCATATGTGTTGATCTTATTTTTATTAAAAATAACTATTGCAGTAGAAAATCATTCTTTAAAGGAGACCTGTCACCTGCCAGGAGCTGCTGGAGAGTACTGTCTGGATTCTTGAAAAATATCTAAAAGTGCCTTCTTTACATGGGATGGATATCTTTAGAATCATAGAAGACTAGGACAGAAAAGAACCTCAGGATGTCAATTTGTCCAGCCCTCCCAACTAAAAGCAGGACCATCCCCAACTCAATCATCCCAGCCAGGACCAAGCCACGTCTTAAAAAACCTGGGAGGATGTAAATTCTACCACCTCCTTACGTAACCTGTTCCAGTGCTTCACCACCTTCCTAGCAATTTTTTTTCCCCTAATATCCAACCTAGATCTTACCCTCTGCAACTTAAGACCATTGTTTCTAGTTCTGTCACCTACTACAACTGGGAACAGCCTAGCTCCATCCTCCCTGGAACCCCCTTTTCAGATAGTTAAAGGCTATCAAATCTCCCCTCATTCTTCTCTGGAGACTAAACAAGCCTACTTCCCCACCTTTTCCCTTAATCCTTTTTACTTTCCTTCATTTGACTATCTCCAATTTGTCCACATCCTTTCTGCAGTGGCAGGCCCTAAAACTGGACACAGTGCTCCAAATGTGTCCTCACCAGTGCCAAATAGAGGAGAATAATCACTTCTTAAATCTGCTGGCAGTGTTCCTACTAATGCAGTGCAGTATGCCATTAACCTTCTTGGCACAAAAGGTAGACTGTTGACTCACATCCCGCTTCTTATCCATTGTTACTCCCAGGTTCTTTTCTGCAGAAATGCTACTTAGCTAATTGGCTCACAGTCTGTAGGAGTGATTTTGTGTTTTCTGGTTTTATTTGGGGGCAGGGAGGATGAGGGGAGCAGAAGGTTATTGCACTTGGGGCAAGAATTCCAGCTTGAGTGTGGATCCCAACATTTGTAAAGGAAAATTCCAATTTGGAATAAGTAAAATCTGAATATGAGATTTTGGTTGAAGTTTAGATGGTCCATTAAATGGGCATTAAAAAGACAGTGTAAATTGATGGAGTTGAAAGTAATTTCCAATAACAGGAGATTGTGATCCAGTGGGTCAACCATGAATACGTTTTGGAGGCAGGGTAGCTGGTAAAGAGAGGGAACTACATGACTAAAATGGATGTCTAAGGATTGGGAGGTGGGATTTAATTTATATGATATAATACAAAGTTTGCGCTCCTTTTAACATTGCTGCTGTGATGGGGGATACAAACAGGGCAATGGTTGTGGTTCGCTACCAGAGACTTGCATAAGAGACTTCTGCCTGTCAGAGCCTCCCTAGAGGACAGTAGGTCTCATGGGAACCTCATGTTTGCTACAGGTGCCTTTTTTGAATGGCGGGATGAGACTCTGGCAGGTGGTGTCCTGCTTTAAAGTGTTGATAGCCAAATTTCCTTATCTGTGAATATATTCTTGGTCGTGGCTCATCTTGAGCCCAAGGGTGACCTTAAGTTCTCATATTTTATTACCAGGCTCCCGCAAAATGTGCACACTCATCTATCAGTAAGATGAAGTCCATTAGCTAGGGAAGCATGTGCCAGTTGTTGAAATCTGGTCCATTGAAAGGCTTTACAGGAATAGCTTGAAGCCATAGAAATCAGTCATCTCTGGCAGAGATGATTTACCAGCATCTGTTCTAGATATGAATGCTATGAGAGGCACTGTCCTGCACTGTACGTACCAAATATTAAGAAGAGGAACTTTGGAGCCACTGCAAGCTCCTTCCAGCTTTTTATCAATGTGTAATAAGATTTGAATGAGATTCCTCTCTCTGGAAGTGAAGTGTGCTGTGTAAAATTTATGCTGAATAATTTTTGAGTTTCACTCAATGACACAGTTGAATGAGACTTGCATATTTAGTTTATTTTGAGGCACTAATGACTTTACATCCTTCCACCTGCTTATTCAGTAGTATAAAAGTTCCTCATACAAAGATGTGTGGGGCCTTTACATTGTAGATGCAGCAGATTTTCAACTTAGTTTTAAGGCAGGCAAAGGGCTGGATCTGAATACTATTTAACTTAATAATGAGACACCCATAATTGATTCTAAGGCCAAAAGGCATTATTGTGACTGTCTTGACTTGATCTTCTTTGTAATGCAGGGTAAGAAATTCCCCAAAATAATTCCTAGAAGAGGTCTTTGACAAAAAAGAATTAATTTATTTTTTAAATGATCAGTGATGGAGAATCCACCACTACATTTTTTGTTCCAATGGGTTTTGGATTAGAAGCAAAAATTTCATGTAAAGACGTTAAGCTTGGTTTCTGACATTTAAATCTTGATATGAAAAAGGATCAATTTATGAACCAGATTCCAAATTATTTGAAAAAAAAAAGAAATGTTAAACTATTAATATTTCACAAATCAATACAACTTAACCTCGAGGAAGTGGTGTCTATAAATTACTTGCAGCTTCATTATTCTACCAAGTCACTTATCAGTGCCATAAATTGTGATGCATCATAAAAAATAACAGATCTGTTTTTAAACTGTAGCCTCTTTGGGGGCAGGGACTGTCACTTACTAGACCTTTGTATAGAACCTAACACAATTTGACATCAAACTGACTGAGGTCTCTTGGTGCTACTACAATTCAAATGCCAAATACTAACCCAAATGGATATATACAATAAAGTAGATACAGCCTTTGCTTCTGATCCTTGAGCTAGTTCTATACCCTAAAGTCCCAAAATGTTTTAATGCACAAATTTCACATGGTCAGATAGTAATGGAATGTGAAGGCTGTATTCCTCATACACAAATGAGGCTGTGATACAGTTTCCCCCTGGTTACTGGTATACAGTGCCACAAGACGCATTCTATAAATGTTAGCAGCAACAGCAGAGAGTTCTGAAATGCATGATTCTGAATTAAAGGTTAGAAACACACAGGCACAGAAATGTATTTGGCCTTGCTTTGCCTTCCTTGTTTTACAGTTTGATAGCTAAGATTGTAAGCAGGAGTGAGGCTGATGCCTTATGCTCTGCTGCACAGAAATTCTAGGAGGGAGCTGCAGGAAAGTGGAAGCCATTTCCTGAAGTCAAAGGAGAGTTAAGCAGGCTTCTTTCATCAATAATTCCACTACTGATCTCATTTTCAATTTCAAAGTGCCTAGATGTCTGCTCACTGTGTTGACTCCTTAGTGAAAGAAGATGTTTTTAGGCCTACAGTATGAGAACGTTTGATGGGTGATGAAAGGTACCTTGGTTTGTCACGACAAATTCGTGAAGTGTCTCTAAGGCTGCTGAATTACTTACCTGCTTAAGTAATAACTTGCTTTCAAGTCCACTAATAAGTGACAATGGAGAGCAGCAGAGAAGGGTTTACTGAATCTTTCTAGAACCATAGGGTTGGAAGGGACCTATGATTCTATTCTATTCTATTCTAGAGGGACAAATACCTTGTAAGCACTAAAGCAGCAACTAAAAGATATCTGTCCAGCTCACCTTGAAGTGTTAAAGATGGAACTGATAAAACATTGATAGATCTTTCCCTAGCTCAAAGGGCAATATATGCAACTTCATCTCTGAATATGTTTATCAGTACTGCATCAGAAGTAACTTCACTGAATAAAGGAGAAAGAGTGAGAGGGTCTGTAATGTTAGTTCCTTGTCCAGTGTTCCTCAGTACCTGGACATGTGGAGGAGTATACTTACTTTTCAATGCTTTATTAAAATCATTGTATTAAAATGGAATTTGCTATGGAGAAGTGAACATGAAAATGTCATAGGACCCTTCCTTTCCCCACTCCAGTTTGAATATACTTGCTTGAAAGTGATAAGAAACCTCTCTGGGTATGTCTACACTGGAGGCTCTGTTAAGTCAAGCTAGCAAGGTCAACTTTAAGTAGACTTAAAGTCAACCTGGTTAAGTTGACATAGAGAGTCCACATTGAAAGTTCCTGCTGGCTGCCTGTGTCCACACTGGCAGGTGCCAGGTTGACTGAGGAGTGTTGCATTGTGAGTACTGTCACTGGTGGTCATGAACTCTGGGAGGGGCCTGATGGCCAATTAGGTCAACTTAAGGCAGGGGTCTCAAACACCCAGCCCGCAGACTGCATACAGACCCTTCAGCTATTTCCTGTGGCCCTCAATGACACAATCATTTCTGATATTTGCAATATCATTGTGTGGAAAGCTTTCAGTGGTGCGGCCCTCAGGCTATTATACTAATCCTCATGTGGCCCTCATGGTGATTTGAGTTTGAGACCCCACACTTAAGGCCTTTCCATATCTACACTGGCTTACGTCGACTTAATAATGTTGACTAAGTGTTAAGTTGACCTTACGAGGTAGTGTTATTAAGTCGACGTAAGGAAGCACTTAAGGCAACTTAATAAAAGCCCAATGCAGCTGCAGGAGTCTGTAGGTCAACTTAACCTTCCTTAAGTTGACCTAAGGCTCCAATGTAGATGTACTCTCCTTGTGCAAAGGATTTTTTGATTAAACACATATAGCATGCTTCTCCTTTCATGTCAGTTTACATAGATGACATTTTACTGATTGACATAATGTGGAAAAAGAATCAGATCCATGAGTAAATATGCTCTCACTGTGCTGGGGACTGTTACTCTTTTGAATTTATCTGTTGAGGATCAATGGGAACTGAATGGTATGGACCAGGAATAGTAGATTCCTGTGACTCAGGAAGATTAGACTTGAAATTAATTGCAGCTTTCTATCCATCAGAGGAATGATTCTCAAGACCAGCCTTCCAAAAAGAGCAGTGAGGGCAGAAATCTAATTGGTTTCAGAATTGATCTTGAAAAAATCATGGAAGCGATGGTATAATGAGACAAACTAGTTTGGCAATTGACTGATTTTTGGCTCCTGATGGCAGATATGCCAAGGGTGCAATTGATAGGTTGGGTTCTGATTTATTGCAGAGAATTCTTTCTTGTGTGTCTGCCTGGTGAGTCTTGTGCACATGCTCAGGGTTTAACTAATCACCATATTTAATATCTGGAAGGAATTTTCTTGTGGGACAAATTGGCAAAGACTGTGTTTTTTGTTTGCTTGCTTGCTTGTTTCTTTTTTCTCTTCCTCTGTGGCATGGGCCATGACCCAATTGCTGGTGGATTCTCTGTACCTTAGTCTTCAAATCATGATTTGAGGGTTTTAATAACTCTATCATAGGTTAGCGGTTTATTATATGAGTGGGTAGGTGAATTTCTGTCACTTGTGTTGTGCAGGAGGTCAGAGTAGATGATGATATTAGTCATAGGGTGTGTTCACACATCAGTCTTATTTCAAAACAACAGAGGTTGTTTTAAAATAAGAAATGCCATGTTCACACGACACACAGTTGTTTCGAAACAACGGGTTCCATTGTTTCGAAACAACGGCGTTGTTTCAAAACAACTTAAACCTCATGTGGGGACGAAACAAAGTTGTTTCAAAATGATTGTTTTGAAACAATGCCGTCTGAACATGTTGTTTTGAAACAACGGTGACTCATTTAGAAATAACTGTTGTCTGAACATGCTATTTCGATTCCTGCTTTTTTCCTTAATTTGAATTAACAAACTGTTAATTTGAATTAACTTATTTCGAAATAAGGCGTTATTTCGATACAACATGTATCGAAATAACCCCCTGTGTGTGAACATAGCCATAGGCTCTAAGGTCAGAAGGAACCATGTCTACACTAGAGGGCTCAGTTAAGTCAGTTTAATAAAAAAAGAAGGAGTCTTGTGGCACTTTAAGACTAACAGATTTATTTTTCGCATGAGCTTTCATTGGAGAAAATCCCACTTCGTCAGATGCTTTGAAAATGGGTGAACTTACAGAATGGAATGAAAATAAATGCAAGGGGGTGTAAAGCATAGGGTCAGGTCATACATTAACAGCAAATCAGAGCAGTTGTTAGGTTCAAACCATGGGAAGCCTGAAGTCAAATTACCTTTTGTAATGGGAAAAGAACCCATAGTCTCAATTCAATCCTGCTTTCACAGAATGTAATTTGCATAGTAGTTTGAGTTCAGCTGTTTCTATTTGAAGTCTTGATGTCCCAGCCACATCTCTGACAACAGCCATTAACAAATTATTTATTGAGTGATTAGAAAGATGGAAGTGCTCAGCAACTGTTTTTTTGTTTGTTTGTTTTTGTTTTTTGTTTGTTTTGTGATTTCTGATATCAGCTCTATTTTCATTTATTCTTTTGTGCAGGGATCATCCTGTTTGTCCAATGTATAAGGTGGTAGGGCATTTCTGGCACATGATGGCATAGATCACATTAATAGATGAGCAGGTAAATGAGCGTTTGATGGAGTAGCAGGCTTGATTAGGACCTATGATGGTATCTATTCTGCAGATATATGGGCAGACTTGGCAATGTGGTTTATTGCAGGGGTGTGTGCCTGCTTTAATGTTGTTTTTTTTTGTTAGATCTGTAGTTGCTGGTGAGTATCTGTTTTAAGATTGAGTGGCTGGCTTACAGTAGACCTTATTAAACTGGCTTAGATTGCCCATACTCAAAATGCCAGGAGACTGCCCATCAGGGCTGTAACTAGGTTATTTGGTGTCCCGGACAAGCAGCCCCCAAGGTGCCCCCCCACTCACCCTGGGCTCCAATCTGGTCCAGGGGCATGGAGCCAGATCTGACCCCAGTCCTCTGACCAGGCAGGTGCCTTCCCTGCCACGGGCAGACCACAGCCAGAGCTGGGCGGGAGGTGCTGCCTTTTCCTGCTGCAGGCACATCACAGCCAGGCCTGAGCAGGGAGTGCCAGCTTTTCCTGCTGCTGGCAAGCTCAGCCAGAGCATGTGGGGGTTCCAGCTTTCCCTGCCACTGGCAGATTGCAGCCAGGGTTGGGAGGGGAGTGCCTTCCCCGGGTGAGTGTGGCTCAGGGGAGGGCAGGAGGTGACCTGTCCCAGCCTGGTCCCTGGAGGAATGTATCTTTTGGCAAAGGTATATTCCTCTTCATGGCCAGGTAGGGTCAGTCATCTGGCACCCTTTTAAAATTTATCACCCAGGGCTTTGTGCCATTCACCCCACCCTAGTTAAGGCCCTGCAGCCCACGCCCAGTCTATCAGCTGCTCGGGTGCCCTAGGAGTGGTGTATTGTGTGTAGCTGGTCTATAGTGCACCACAGCAGAAGTGCTCTTCTCTTCCCTCCACTCCTTTCCTACAGGAGGTAAGTGACCACACCACTCTCCATACTGTATGTGGCAACAGGGAGCCTGAGGAAGTTAGGGAGCCCGATGTGCCACAGCAATATGTCAGCACAGTGCTCCATACCCTCCGTGCATTGTCCAGACTCCTCCAGATCTGGACCAGGTACTGCAGGGCAACTGCCAGTACAAGGGCAGGCCTCAGCAGGCAGACTGCCTCCCCCTACCTAGCAGCTGGTGCAAACAGGTTGCCATTCATGCACATGCCCATCTGGGCATGGGAAACCAGCAGCAAGTGGTGGCACTGGATTCGTCTCACTATCTGGGATGATGACCACTATCTGCAGATTTTGCAGATGAGAAATAGCACCTTCCTCCAGCTGCTGTCCACCACCCCCACCCACCCATTCCTGCTGCCTGACCCTCTCCAACTTATCTCACCCCTGTCCCCAACACAATAAAAGGAGAGACTGCATACAGAATGATGATGTCGATGTGTTTTATTTACATGGGGAACTGGTGAGGAGTTGAGACATAGGAGTTGATGGATGTGCCAGCCTGAGGCCGCTAGGCTAGGCCCACAGCCAGCAACCCCGAGTTTTGGGCTGCCAGCAGGGAGGACTGATGCTTTATTCCTGGGCAGGGACAGCCTCAGCCTGATGAGAGCCCGGGCCCCATGCCAGGTACTCCATGGCCTGGCTCTGGTGCTCAAGCAGGTTGACTAGGCAATCCGTATGGGCCTGCTTGAGTATGCAAGAGTCAGCCTTTTCCTGCCTCTTTCACTCCCACCAGGCTTGGAGATCAGCCTTGGCTCATTCAGCCACCTGGAGGTGGTCTTCTAGGATTCCTTCCCTGGAATGATGCCCTCTACTGCTCCTGGTTTCGGCTTGGCATGCCCTGGGAGTGACCGGTGGCAGGGTCACAGGGGATGCAGGACAGGAGCAAAGAACAAGAGTTCCCCCTATTAATACTGCAGAGTGCAGGCTGACAGCACCTGCTGTCCCATGCCCACCTGCCTGCTTCCCTCATCCCCTGTTCTATGGGACAGGGACCCCTTGGTATATGCCACTGTGCTCTGCTGCACGGGGTGGGTTCAGCACCCAGGATGGTGAGCCCCAGGCAGCCTTGTCCCGGGGGTCTCTCCTGAGGCCATGTGCCAATGGTTTCAGGCCCACGCTGCCTGGCAAAGGCTGTTGCACCAACAGTGTCCCCACCTCATGTCCTGTGAGACCCCTGCCCCATTTCATAGAATCATAGGGTAGGAAGGGACCTCATGAGGTCATCTAGTCCAACCCCCTGCCAGAGGCAGGACCACTCCCACTAAACCATCCCAGTCATGGTTTTATCCAGCTGGGGCCTTAAAAACCTCCAAAGATGGAGATTCCACAACCTCCCTAGGCAGCTCATTCCAATGCTTCACCACTCGCCTAGTAAAAAAGCTTTTCCTAATATCCAGCCTCGACCTCCTTAACTGTAACTTGAAACCATTGCTCCTCATTCTGTCCTCCGTTACTACCAAGAATAGTCGAGCTCTATCCTCCTTGGAACATCCCTTCAAGTAGTTGAAGGTTGCTATCAAATCCCCCCTCAATCTTCTCTTCTGCAGACTAAATAAGCCTAATGCTTTCAGTCTTTCCTCATAGGGCTTGTGCTCCAGCCCTTTTATCATTTTGGTTGCCCTCCGCTGAACTCTCTCTAGCATGTCCCTGTCCTTTTTGTAGTGGGGAGCCCAAAACTGAACACAGTATTTTAGATGTGGCCTCACCAGTGCAGAACAGAGGGGAATGATCACATCCCTTGATCTGCTGGAAATACTTCTTTTGATGCAGCCCACTATGCCATTGGCCTTTTTGGCAGCAAGAGCACACTGCTGACTCATATTCAGCTTACCATCCACCATGACCCCCAGGTCCTTTTCTACACTGCTGCTACTTGGCTGAATGTTTCCCAGCTTGTAGCAGTGCATGGGGTTTTTCCCTCCCAAGTGCAGGATTTTATGCTTGTCCTTACTGAACTTCATAAGATTTCTATTGGCCCACTGTTCCAATTTATCTAGGTCTCTCTGAATCCTGTCCTTGCCCTCCAATGAGTCTACTGTTCCCCCCAGCTTGGTGTCATCCAAAAACTTACTGAGACTGCAGTCTATTCCATCATCCAGATCACTGGTGAAAATGTTGACCCTGGGGCACACCACTCATTACTGGTTGCCAGCTAGACATGGAACCATTGATTCCTACACGCTGAAACCATTGATCTAGCCAGTTTTCTATCCACCCTATAGTCCACCTATCCATCCCATTCTTTCTTAATTTGCCAATGAGAATGTTGTGGGGAACTGTATCAAAAGCCCTGCTAAAATCAAGGTATACCACATCAACGGTTCTTCCTGCATCCAGAAAACCAGTCATCTGATGACAGAAGGAAATGAGATTGGTCAGGCATGATATACCCTTGGTGAATCCATGCTGACTGTTCCTGATCATGTTTTTTTCCTCTAAGTATTTTAGGATGGATTTTTTGAGAACCTGCTCCATAATTTTTCCAGGGATTGAGGTGAGGCTGACAGGTCTGTAATTTCCTGGATCCTCCTTTTTCCCTTTCTTGAAAATAGGCACTATATTTGCTTTTTTCCAGTCCTCTGGCACCTGCCCTGTTCTCCATGAGTTTTGAAAGATAATGGCCAGTGGTGCTGCTATCTCATCGGCCAATTCCCTTAGCACCCTTGGATGCAGCTCATCTGGCCCCATGGGCTTGTTCACATCCAGCTTCCTTAAGCAGTCCTTAACCTGACCTTCTGTCACAAAGGGCCTCTCTTCTTCTCTCCAATCGGCCATACCCATAGTAGTGGGCTGGGAGCTGACCCTGCCTGTGAAAACTGAAGGAAAAAAAGCATTGAGCACTTCAGCTTTTCCCTCATCCTCTGTCATGAGGATGCCTGCCTCATTCAGTAAGGGACCTACACCATCCCTGATCCTCTTCTTGTTATTAACATACTTATAGAACCCCTTCCTGTTATCCTTCACATCCCTTGCTAGCCGCAACTCCATTTGTCCTTTGGCCTTTCTGATTTTACCCTACTGTCCCGAGCAATATCTGTATATGCTTCCTTAGTCATCTGACTAAGCTTCCACTTCCTGTAAGCTTCCTTTTTATGTTTAAGCTCAGAGCAGAGTTCTCTCCTAAGCCATTCTGGCTGCCTTACATGTTTGCTGTTCTTTCTCCTAATTGGAATGGCAACTTCCTATGCCCTTAGCACGGTTTCTTTAAAATATAACCAACTCTCTTGGACTCCTTTCCCCTTCAGATTAGCTTTCCAAGGGATCCTGCCCATCAGTTCCCGGAGAGAGCCAAAATCTGATTTTTTGAAGTCCAGGGTTTGTGGTTTGCTTCTTTCCTTCCTTCCTTTAATCAGAATCCTGAACTCAAGCATGTCATGGTCACTACTGCCTAGCTTGCCATTTAACTCTACCTCCCTGATCGATTCTTCCCTGTTTGTGAGCAGCAAGTTGAGAGGTGCAAGGCCCCTAGTTGGTTCCTCCAGCATTTGTACCAGAAAGTTGTCCCCAACACTCTCTAAAAACTTCCTGGATTGCCCATGCACTGCTGTATTGGCCTCCCAGCAGATGTCAGGGTAATTGAAGTCCCCCTCCCCCTCTGAGTCCCCTCCACCACATAGCCCCTGTGGTCCAACGGGAGTGCCTCCCCCCAGACCCTGCCTGTCCCCAGGCCCAGTACTCTACCATCCCTGTCGTACATGCCTTCCTGACCATGCCTGCAGGGAGAGATCACTCAGCAGCATGTGCAGCAGGAGCCTGGCACGATGTCCCCTCATCTGGGGTTGGGGAGATCCTCCTCCTGGGTTCCCAGGATGAGCTCTGGAGTGGCACTGCCCGGGGCCAGAGAAGTGCCCTGTGCCCCACATCTCCTGGTGGGTGCAGGGTGGGGCCCACTTCCTGGTGTGCCTAGCTCTGCCCTCAGCCATGCCTCAACTTCGCTGGACTCCTGGTTAGCTCTGGCTGTGGAGCATGGTGGGCAGGGCACTACCCTATCCAGGCATTTGCCAGAGCAGACACTTCCTGGTTGCTAGAAATATTTCCTGATGCCTGGAAGCCAATTAAGTTGACTTAAGCCTAATGTCAGGCTACAATGACTGACTTAAGTCAACTCAATAAAGTTAACTTAAAAATTAAGTCTACTTAACAAGTGGGAGTTATTAAGTAGACTTAAGTGAATGCTTAAATTGACTTAATAAATTCCAAATGTGGCCAGGGAGTTACATAAATTGACATAAGCCTCCTTAAGTTGACTTAAGCCCCTAGTGTAGACATACCCAATGACACTTAAGATCTACATTTTCACCCTTCTAATGTAACTGCGTGCTATTTAATGCAAAGTATTTCATGTAAGATATTTTCTGAATGCTGATGACATACAAACATTGTTTTTATGGTAGTATTGTTTCTGTAATATCACATGCATGTTTATGAAACTCTGCTATGTTATATTCTCAAATGTGTCTCTCACATGGCTTGAATAGATCCAGGTGAACACAAGGCAAAATGAAGATTCATGCCTTTCTGAGACATGCATACAGAAACAACTGACTGGCCTAAGCACTTGATACGAATAGCTCATTTGACCCCAGTGGAGGAAACCATGCCCATCTGTGGTGATGAGGAAGCATGTTAAAGACAGAGGTAGTTTTGTCTCTGGAGCTCTCTTTTGCAATCTAGCTATATTATAAAAATAATTAATAATAAAGACAAACTGCTTGTGGGGAAGCTGGGGGAGAACCTGGCTGGAAATCTACTAATCAGCCCGTGATAAGATTAACAAACACTCTAAGGCTACTGAGCTGTTAAGTTTCATTTAGAATGCAAATTGCTTTATTTTCTTTATGATCAATGACCAAATCTGACTCATATTATTCTAGCTTATAATTACTTAAAATATTTTTGTACTTAGTAACCTTAGTTGTTTCTTTTATCTAAAGCTGTGTATATGGTTTGAGTGTCTATAAAATTTATTTAGAATGACAGGATGGGTGTATAACAGTTTCAAAAGTAAATTAACTAACTTATGAGCTAGCAAGGTACAACTGAACTTGGTAAAAGAGCAGTTCCTAGTATAGCATCTGGGACTGGGGAAATCAGCTGGGGATCAGTCTTCAGCAGAATCCCACAAGTGGCTGGCCAAAATCTCTCACTCACTAAGGGTTCATCTGTACTAGCAATTTATGTCAACTTAAGGATGCTTAAGTTGACCTAAATTAGACCCAGTCCATACTGGGTTTTCATTAAGTAGACTTAAGGATGTCCTAAAATTGAATGGATAACTAACAGTAATTAGGCTGACCTCAGGACTATGTTGGCCTCATTAAGCTGACCTAAACCTGTGTGGATGCCGTAGGCTGACTTAATTCCTTAAGTCAACCTAGGACTGGGAAGAAGAGAGCCGGGGCTCAGGGGAGTCCCAGCTGGGGGAAGGGGGCAGTGGCTCGCGGAGCCATGGCTAAGGGACAAGGGAGACCCATGGGGCTTCTGTTGACAAGGGAGCTGCCAAGTTCCCCAGAGAGGCAAGCTGCTGGGAGTCCTCTGTCCTCAGACCCCCAAAGAAGTAGTTGCCAGGGCTTCCCTGACTGAGGAGCCCCAGAGAAGCCACTACAGGGGTTTCCTTGTCTGGGGAGGCCTCGGGAAGCCAGCCACCAGCCAGATGGTGGGGGAAACCCTCACCACTTGAGCCCTAGTTGGGGGACTGCAGTGAAATCACTTGCCACTGCATTTGGGGCTGGGGACCCCACATGGCTCTTCCCACCAAAAGGGATCCACGGCTACCTTCTAGGCAGGGATTCATAGCTCCCTTTTGGGCAGGGAGCCCACGGGGCTCCCCGCCCTGACTGCAGCAGCGAGGGACTCCCCCGGCTGGGGCTGAAGCAGCAAGGGATTCTCCCACCACCCAGTCAGCGTCTGGCTTCTCCGGGGCTCCCTTGCCCAGGGACCCCCAGCAGCTTGCTTCTCCCGAGGAGCCCTGGTTCCCTGATAAAAAGGGAGCCACGACTTCTTGGGGAGAAATGAGTGCTAGCTTCCTTCTCGCCAGGACCCACAGGGGGCCCGGTAGGTCCCTTCTGCTGGGAAGCCGCAGGTTCCAGTGAGAAGGGAGCTGTAAGTCCCTTCTCAGGAGGGAGCCACAGCTTTCTGCCATGTCTATGTAACCCACATGCCTAAAACAGGCTCTCTCTTTAAGAGAACTATTCAGTGTGCATTTGTGTGGCTGGGCCAATTAGCTGCCTAGCAATCAGAAACTTCTGGAAACAGGGAGTGGTAGTATTTTGACCATGCTCCACAAGTTTTCTATTCCTCATGCGATCAGAAGCCTGAAAGCAGCAGCCCTGAGAGGAGCAACTAGAGAGAGCTGCAACTGAAAAGAGTCCATATGCTCAGAGTGTGTGACTGAGGGCAGGGGGAACCTGAGCCAGGAGTTGGCAGCAAAAATATTTTCTTCCTGCTGTGGAGTATTTTGCTGTGGAGTTTTCTCTTATGGGACTGAGAACTGGTTAACCAGTAAACTGCATGTTGCTGGTTGCAAAGGACAAAGAGAGGTTTGCGTGGAATTCTCCTAAAGATTCCTGCAACCAGAGAAGAAGAGGAATGTGACTTCTTTCCACTCAAACTCAAAGGCTGTGTTCACATGCACAGGGTTATTTCGAAACAAGTTGTGTCGAAACAACTTGTTTCAAAACAACACCTTATTTTGAAATATCTTATTTCGAATTAACAAAATGTTAATTTGGAATAAGAAAAAAAGCGGGAAACGAAATAGCAAGTTCACTGTGTGAACATGCTATTTCGTTACCCCTGGGGGTGAGCCGCTGCTGGCTCACCCTGCAGCCCCAGAAAGGGGGCTGCAGGCACCAGCAGGGGGTGAGCCGCTGCGGGGTGGCTCAGC
>ML681992.1:36959727-36973248 GCA_007922195.1 Podocnemis expansa
GTGTGAACACACCCAAAGACTGCAACTGAGATATGGATGACTCCACCTAAGCTTTGGGACTCTTCGGTTTCTTTCCATGGGACTGTTCTGTTTAAATTCATTTTATTCTCTTAGGATAAGATTTCTTAAGTAGTATTCAATAAAGTTCATTGCTGTGTTTGTTCTAAGTAGTATTTTAATGTGGTATGGTAGCTCTGAGCATTCTTCATTGTGAGTTCTTTACAGACTGCACCTTGGGCCTCCAGCTGCTTTCTCCAGGGATTTCTCTCTGTTAGGCATTGGAAAGGGGTGAGTGAATGAATTCTAGCCCACCTGAAGGTTACATCTACACTTGAAAAAGTTAAGTGAATCTAACTTTTCAAGTGTAGACATAACCTAAGTTAGGACCTGGAGGAGACTGTGAGTGAACTGACCCAGGAATGGGGGATTCACACAGCAGGGCAAGTGCAAAATCAGTTCCAGGAGTGAGAGATTGCAGTGATACAGTGATGTACCACTCCAGACTAAAGAGGGGAATGTCACAAACCCCTTGTGTTTCCCAAAGCAAAGAACTGCTCCAAACTTCTGCCAGCACTCCCCTGACTATCTTAGAATGGGGAAGGACAATTACCTCAGCTCCCCATACTGCCCACATTGATTGGTCACCATGGATGAGATGATGATGATGATGATATGGAGGGTGCACTAGCCTTGTTCTAAGGTGACAGTAGCAGAGCTCATCCAATATCTTGCAGTCACTGAGTCAACTTTAGACGTGATACCGCCTGGAACTCCCACACACTTCCCTACAGTTTTCTGTTATTTGTGGCTTAAAGTCACAGGTATCTGATCAAAACATTATTTTCTCTTTTGTCTTTATAAATAATAGGGAGCAATTTTTAGTATCTAGAACCATATGTGGTTTGAGGAAACTTCTTTATCATTGCCAGAGGATAGTGGGGAAGCATTAGAATTTCAATCCTAGACCAAAAAAAGGCAGAATTTATAAAACAGACCAAAAAGACTACCTCAAGAAAACCTGAGACATCCAGTAAAGGAGCAAGATATAATTGTCTTTTCATCATGTACTACGATTTACCTATGAGCAGTCAAGGGACAGAAAGGAATAGAAATCACTTTAAATTAATTCTTATTGATTTTTAGTTGAAAATCCTCTTTCCTTTCTTAAGCCCAAGAAAATAGACTCTGTAGACAGGCAATCTGTATGTTTTGAGGAGATGGAATTCTTCCCCTCTAGAAAGTGAAATATCTGTGGAAATTCTTTATGGCTACTGAAGCCACAGGAGCAAAACAAACAAACAAAAACAACAAATGCATGAGTGCACATGGGTGCGATCTCTCTCTCTTTCTCTCTCACACACACACACACACACACACACACACACACACACACACACACACTATGGCTGGCAAGATACTTCAGGGGAATTGAGAAAGCAAATATGCTGGATTCTACAAAATGTTTGACTGAAAGCAGGGCATTTTGGTTTTTGGTTTTTGTAAACATATTTTTAAAGTTTCAATAAAAGGTATTTCAAATAACTATCTTGTTTCACAAACATCAACAAAGTATTTTCCCCTGATATTTGTTTACTGAAAAACTTTAGTAAACTTTACCTAAATTCAAAATGCTATGTTTAAGCAGACTCAATGGCTATGTCTACACTTAACATTTCAATTCGAATTAGTCAATTTGAATTAATAATTATTAATTTGAATTGGCATGGCCACACTAGAAAATCCAATTTGAATTGGCATGTCCATGAACAGGAATGCCAGTTCAAATTGGAGTGGGGGCACCATGGGAAGTGTGGCAGGATGGCCGCCAAAAAGGGGCACTGCCACAGCCAATTGCAGAAAAGTGGGAAGTTGCCTCAGCCCCATGCCCATAGTGGCTGGGAAGAGGCAAAGCAAGCAGGTCATGGACCAAACACAGCTCCCTCAGCTTGCTGCTGAGCTGCCCAGCACCAGTGCAACACTGACTAGTGCTCTGGTTGCCTCGAGCATGGTCTTACTGGACCCTGGCTGCATGGAGGCAGGCACCAGCATTACCACCACATTAGCCCTGCCTGCTGCTGCAGCAACCCTGCTGCCCTCCGTGCCCTGTCGCTTCTGGCATGGGAAAGCAGTGGTGACTGGTGACACTGCATCATGCTTACCACCTGGGATGACGATAAATGGAGGCAAAACTTCCTCATGAAGGAGGAGACGTTCCAGGAGCTGGTCCACAAACTGGCCCCACAGCTGCAGAGGATGGACACCCCTCTCAGACACGCCGTGCCTGTGGACAAGAGAATGGCCATCGTCCTGCGGAAGACGGCCTCCCCCGACACCCACTGGTCAGTGGCACACCAGTTCAGGGTTGGGAAGGCCACCGTGGGACAATTAATAAGTCCTGCTACCCCACCTAGTCACTCCCAGGAACCTGCAAGTGACCCTGGAGGGACTCTGTGTCCTCAGATTCCCCAACTGTGCAGGCATCCTCGATGCCACCCATATCCCTGTCTGAGCCCCACCGCACCGAACTGCAGAGTACCGAAACCGCAAGGGCTGTTTCTCCATGCTCCTGCAGGCTCTGGTTGATCACAGTGGTCTCTTTGCAAATGTGTACATTGTCTGGCTGGGGAGGGCGCACAATGGCCACGTCCTGCGGAACTCATCCCTGTACAGGCAAATGCAGGCAAGCACCTTCCTTCCACAACACGACATGCCTGTTGGAGACATGCAGGTGCCCTTCCTTCTTGTGGGGAATGCTGTGTACCCTCTCTTGCCATGGCTTATGAGGCCATACACAGGCCATCATGATCCAGGCAAGGAGGTTTTCCACAGAAGACTGAACAACTGTCGCCAGGTAGTGGAGTGCACATTTGGGAGGCTCAAAGCTAGATGGCGGTGCCTTCTAATGTGCCTCCACCTTGCAGAGGACAGTATCCTAGGCTGTGTTCACACACAGGCATTATTTCGATACAAGCTGTGTCGAAACAACTTGTATCGAAATAATGCCTTATTTCGAAATAACTTAATTCGAATTAACAGTTTGTTAATTCGAATTAAGGAAAAAAGCTCAAAGTGAAATAGGTTCAGGCAACAGTTATTTCGAAACAAGTCACTGTTGTTTCGAAACATGTTCGGACTGCTTTGTTTCAAAACGACTGTTTTGAAACAACGTTGTTTCACCCCCAAATGGGGTTTAAGTTGTTTTGAAACAACGCCGTTGTTTCGAAACAACGGGTGTCGTTGTTTTGAAACAACCATGCGTCGTGTGAACAGGGTATTTCTTATTTCGAAACAACCTCTGTTGTTTCGAAATAAGAGTGCTGTGTGAACACAGCCCTAGAGCTCACTGGTGCCTGTGTTACCCTGCATAACCTCTGTGAACTGCATGGTGACAGAGCCCCAACCCTCCGGGAGGCTGAGGCCAAACAACTTACTGCACGTTTCCAGCAGCCAGGCAGCAGCCAGAGCGGGCCCAGCGAAGAGCACAAATCATCTGGGAGGTGCTCAAGGACACGTTCTTGGTGAAGGAGTCCTGATAACCCAGCACTGCCACCTGACATCCTCACCAGCTCTGCCCCACACATGCCTCCCCCACACACCTGCACCACCCAACCCCCTCCATCCCCAAATCAATAAACACACAAAAATGAAATAACTTTCTGGAAAATATTTATCTAAAAGGGAAAGGGACAAAATAGGGTATTTGGGGAAGAACTGGGGGAATGGGAGAAATCAGGGGATGTGGGGGAGAACCGGGGAATGGGAAAGATCAGGGTTCAGGAGGGGGTGCAGTCCTCATGCATTGGGGGTCCTTTCCATGCCTGCCCTGGGTGTGGGGACACTGTGGTTGGAGACTATGGGGGTCCTGTTGGGTGGGATCAGGGGCTGCTGGTCCAGTGAAGTGGTCTGCCAGGCAACGTAGTGCAGGCCCTGTGCCCTGTGCAGTCACAGCAATTGCAGCAAGGGCCTGACTCTGGCGCTTTTGCATGAGGGTGCAGCAATCCTCTAGCTCCACAGCCCTCTCAAGGAGGCACAGGGAAGCTGCTTGGTTTGCCAGCACCTGGCTCCACCAATACCAAATGCTCTCCTCAGCCTCCTGGCACAGTTGGACAAGGTCCTGGAGGAGGTCATCACGGGTGCAGCGTGCCCTCCTCCTCTGCCGGCTGGTGGGCTCCCTGCAGCGCAACATCTTCCCACAGCATGAGCTGATAGAGGAAGGGGGAGAGAACAGGATTACTTCCATGGGGCTATTGCTGCCACTCTGCAGCATAACGGCAGCAAACATCCAGGCCTGGACCGCCTCTATGCCCCCTTCATGTACTGTGACAAGGCGGCCCCCAAGGTATTAGTGGCTGTGCTGCTTGGACTGGATCCACTGTTGTGCCCACAGTGCCATCCAACACTGAGCCCAACGCGGCTCCCAGGTATTGCCAGGCACCATGTGCCAGGGGCTGAAGCTGTACATGGCCTAACCTTTATATTGCCACTTAAGGTTCCCCCAGTCGCACACTCACAGGCTCCCGTGCTGGCTGACTGTGCTTCCTCACCACCCCAGTGTTCCCGTCTGGTCATCACCATTGGATGGCCTCTGTGACCACCCCAGGGCTGGGACCCTGCAGGTACCATGGCCCTGTCCTCCTGCTCTGCGTGTGTCATGGGTAGGTGCAGCCGTGCCCCCATGGAGGAAGGGGGAAAGACTTACCCACAGGTTGCAGCATTGTCCTGCTGGATAGCCCTTCACCAGCAGGGTCTTCCTCTGGGCTGGCTCCCTCCTCCTGTGCCTTCAGGGTGGTAGCTGCCTCCTCAGTGGTGGCAAAGAGCTTGGGGCTGGAGTGCAGGCAGATTGTGGCCCTGCTGCTGGACAGCAGATGTTGACATTGATTGGAGTGTCAACACCTGCGGCTTCTCCCTCCTCCGGGGTGGACCCAGTGTGCACCTCTGAGCTGTCCAGTGTGCTGCTGAGCAGCCCGGATGGTTCATTGCTCAGGAAGTGATCCATTTCTTTAAAGTAGGGCCATGTGGCTTTCTGCTCTGACCCTGGAGCCATCTGGCCTCCTGGATCTGGGCATAGTCCTGATGGAGGGACTTGATTTTTATTCTGACCTGCTCCATGGTTGGGAGGGGGTGTCCCTGGGCAGTCAGAGCCTCGGCAATCTCCTCATAAATAGCCCAGTTGCAGCAAATTGCCCACAACTGGGAGAAGATGTCCTCTGTTCCCCATATGGATAGGAGGCAGAGGACCGCTTGATGCCCCCAGATTGATGTCCTGCAGCCACTCTGGGTGCTGGCATGTGCCTTGGCTATAGCGCTTCCACACCACGTGTCTTTTGCTGCAGAGGCTGTCAGCAAGGGTGTGGTGGGGGCGCTGTGCCTGTGAGCACTTCCCCTTCCTGGTGCCAGGTGCCAAGCATCAAGGGAAGGAGAAGAGCAAAACATGGTCTACTTGAAGTGAGTAATTTGAGTTGACATGGCCACACTGTGTCAATTCAAATTACTCACTTTGAATTGACCGCGACATCGATGGAAAAGCAGGTTTAACGAATTCAAACTCAGCTTTCCTCAATTCAAACTGAGGAGTGCTTCATTTCAAATTGAGGAAAGCGGGCATGTCCGTGCACTTAATTGAATTCAAACTGATGACAATCAGTTTGAATTTGGCTATAAGTGTAGACATACCCAATCTGTATTTTTTAGCTGAAAAAAGGTTTGACAGAAAAACATCAGGCAGCTCTGAGATCTCCTAAATTGATCTTCATTTGTTTTTCTTTCCAACTGTTTCTTACTCTTATTTGATCAGGATGTATACCAAGTAACTCACATGATCTGATATGATATCTGTGATTATTTTTGTCCATCAACCAACAGAAAGAAAGTCTGTGATAGTAGGGGATACTTCTTGAAGAAAGTGTACTGATTTCAGACATATAAAATTATGTGTGTTCAACTTGAGACACATTAAAGAAACCTGATTTTTTTCCCCGCAAAATATCACGAGAATCTGCTTCCTTTATGATGATGGTCACTCAAAATCACTAGTCCCCCACCAAGGTACTGGTCGTTCAAAATGCAATATCCATTATAATTGTTGAATGTCACATGGATAGGAGACTTTTCATCAAAAATATGAAATCTCTTGTGCGTTAGAGTGACCAGAATTTTTCCTTAGGACAGCCTTATGAAAATCTGCATTTAGGTTCTGAGCCAAAGCCCAGGGGAACCAAAAGAAGACTCCTAATGACATTTGTGGTGGGGTAGGGATCGGGTCCTGTTCACATTGAGACAGAATTGTTGTTGATTTTTAAATAAAATATTTATTTTGATGTAAGTAATTTGAAGAGATTTTATTAGTTCTCTAATGTGTTGCTCTTTAACATTTGCAAAATTTGCTTTTATGCATAACATATATTTGGTGGGTATCAATAATAGCTGAGTGGGTATCAATAATAGCTGAGTTAGCATTATCTGACACATTGGCAAGCTCATCATTGTAAGAAGCAAAGAAATCCACCATTCCTCCAGTTTTTTTGTGTTATTTTGTTCATGAAGAATTTTTAAAATAATCTAGATGGAACTTGTTGGGGATTTTTAAGAAAATACCAGAATCTGATGCTTCTATTTCCTTGCTCAAAGAAGCCAGGTTTAGCATAACAGTATTACGTATCCTCAGATCCAACTTCTGAGTGTATTTGATTCTTTCCTATAGAAGTTTGGTTTGTTTTGGCCTTTACTAGATCGGCTCATGTTAAGATCCAAATGGACCAATGATCCCCATCAGTGATCACAGGAGGCAAGGAGAACCACAAGGGGTCTCTTTAAAAATAAGTTTGAACTATCAGTGGTTGGAAATTAGTTTAGTGGAGCAAGAATTCAGAGAATAAGGATGCTGGGAGTGTGATCTATACCTTGCCTAGGATCTAAAATTTAGCTGTGAACTAATGTGTGTGATTCAGCTGTTATGCTCCCTCCAGACATCATTCAAGCCATTAATAACGTGACAAGTATGTTCCTCTCTCCCTCTGTAGGCAGAGGGAAGCACAAGCAGCAAATGATGGGACAGAGATCGCAGAAGATAAGGAGAAGGATTTTTTTTCCCCTGTATTCGCAGTGGCAGTTCTTGGAAACCAGCCAATTAACAAATCAGTCTTTTTAATAGTTTCTCTCACATAAGAAGATGTAAAATGGAAATATAATGGGTAGGATAAAGAAAAAAAAGACCTTTATGAGATCCTCGTTGCATGTTGGTCTTTAGAACTTATTTTTAAAAAAAGGTATATTTTCTTTTCTGGTAAAGTAAGTGATTTTAAACAGTTTTAATATCTCGATGAGGAGAAAGAGGATACAGAAGAGAGAGTTCTTACTAGAATAACACATAAAAATGCATATAACTCAGTAAACAGTTGTGTATAAACACACACAAAATTGTGTCACCTGTAATCAACTAAATTATCTTATTTTTTATAAGCCCTTCAGGTCAAGGAGAGTTTCCTTTTGCATCTTATACATTGCTTTACTATATTATCATTCCCAATTAGGCAACACAATTATATCTGCTAATTGTTTTTATTTAGAAGAAAACTATTGTATTACAGTATTCTATTTTGGTTCCTGCTGAATAGGGTATCAGACTTTCAGTGAAGGTATCTAAATGATGAGGGCTTTCTTTATCTGATCACTTCAAAAATGCTCAACTATTTCGCAACATTTTATCTTTCTTCTGGCATTGCAAAGGTCTCAGGCATTGATGAACCTTAGACTGTCCTATTCTTTGCCTATGACATTTAATAGTTTAGTCTCATGGGAGCTGTAATGCCTTGGTATGGTGTTGGCGGTATGCGACATACAAATTAGACTAGATGACCTGGTGGTACTCTGGACTTTAATTTTTTCATTCTCCATGACTTTATTTCATACTTATGCAGTCTAGATATATTTTGCTTCTCTTAGATTCTGTAATGTTCTGTTAGCACATAATGTGATTGTATGCATATAACTTTCAGACAGCAGCTCCCATAAAAACAATTCTTAATCAAAGATATTCATAGAGAACAAGATTTTAACATTAACATGTTTATTATCTAAAGATGTACAGCAGATGCACATATATAATATTTACAAATAAAAAGGCAAGAAATCCATCTATACTACCTCCACCAAGTGACTCCCTATAACAATTGACGTATCAGTTTTCAAAATGTTGAGTAGTAGAAATTGTATTCTATTTTATTTATATTCGTATGCTACACATAATGTAGTATCTGATGCACTGAACAATATGACTAACAAATATCATGTGCTTGTTCTCTCATATTCTCTCCAAGGGGAGAAGTATGTGCAATGGAGTATTTAATTTAAGAAAAAGAAGTAAAAAATCAAAACACACATCACTTTATATTAAAGAAGTGAGGTCAAAGAAGCCTTGAAGTCACTGTGGAAGATAAGTTTTGTGATCGTCTTTAGTTCCTGTGGGAATTCGTTCCATAGTCTTAGGTTGTTCCTCTGTCTTCCGCAGGTAATCTTTACCCTACCTATCCAGGAGAAAATATTAGATTCCAGAAACCTGAAATAGTTTAAACTAAGCCTTAGTCTATACTTTCTACCATTTTCATTGGCAGTTGAAGGGAGATATGCAAATTATATAAAATAACTTGTGTATCTCCCTTCGACTTCTTAATATCTGGTGGCCCCCACGGTGTTGAGTCAAAGGGAAATGCTCTCCCTTCTATTCATGCTCCTCCAGCTGAAGGGCTGGAGTTAATGGAGTGACTCTCTGATTGACTGAACAGGTCTTAACCGACCCCTCAATCAAACTGAGAAGTTTGATCTGAAGATGGTGAATTTGCTGCCATCAGTGTAGATGAGCTGTAAGGTTGGTAAGGAGTTGTAAACTGTAGCCTTGAAAGGGAATACTCATGTATTTATGTGCTCCAGGATTTGGATCTATATTGCTTTTTTTTTCTTTTAAAATTCCAGTATATAAGTTAAAAATGCCTCAAGTCAGGCTGAAAATTTGGGAGCAATATCCTGCTCAACAGTTTCCTATCTCTTCAAGAAAGAAGATAAAGCTTTTTTCTTAACTTTTTTTGCTTTGACTTTCATCAAATAATGTTGATCTAGTTGATCTTGTGGGTGCAGAGGGATCCCATGTTTTCTGCTGTACAGATATAAAATCTTACTGTATTAAGGAAAAAACTTCAAATTAAAGGTTTAATTCAAAACTTTTTGTCTCAGAAAATGGCAGAAAATTAGTTTCTCTGGCATTCACATTTTTTTCTTCTGCACAGGTGATTCTCTAATCACCACATTTTAATTCTTAAATCAATTTCTTTGCACAACAGGAAGATGACAGTTCTATCTTTATCATTTAGTCCTCACTTTCCCTCAGTCTTTCTTCTCTGCTGCTTCTGCTTAAAGTCAGCCATTTCCCTTTCTAATCTTGTAAAGGATCCTGTTATTTCTTGGCAGAAGACCTGGAACTTCTTCCTGAAGTTCATCATTTCCTTAAGAATGCCATTTAACTCCTAAGCCTTTACATTCTTTGTGCTTGCTTGTGGAGTCTGGAACTCGGAGCTTGGAACATTGAAGGATACAAAGAGGAGTGAAACAGGCAAGGAGTCCTGGGGCACCAAAAGACAAACACATTTATCTCATGAACTTTCATGAGAGAAAACACCCCTTTGTCAGATACTTCAAGCTCATGTGATAAATAAATTTGTTAGTTTTTCAATGCCTAAGAACTCCTTTCCAGTTTTACTGAACTAGACTAACACAGCTACCACTTTGGAGAGAGGAATAAGATCCTCATTCAGCAAATCAATTAGGCACAAGCTCAGAATTCAGTTGGCTTAACGTCACTCTAGAGTTTATACTGCTCCCTATCAGTGGTAATATCCAAGGTGAGATTATTTCAGTAAGGTAACTACTTACTGACCCACTGAATGCCAATGGGACTCAGGCATCTGACTCACCAAGGCACTTCAGACAATCCCACAGTGAGTCTTACAGCAATGAGCCATAAGTATATGTTTACATGCTTTGAACCAGAGTAGACTTCAGTATGGGCTCAAAGTACTTTGTTAATCAGGACCTAAATATTTTTTCCACTTACCTTCCTTTAATATAACTTTAAAAAATACTACTGAAATGATTCAGGCCTATTTATCAAGGCAGAAAGTGACTCTCCCTGAAGTGGAGTGGATAACTTTTTTTTCTCTCTCTCCCAAACTGCCTAATTCTTCCCATACACACTTCCTAAATTAACTCCTGCTGTGATTCTCTTCACTCCCTGGCAGATGTCATGTTTTTTTCACTTTGGAAATCTGGTCAACCATTGAAAGAAAAACAATTCCATTTAAGCCAACAGAGAGCACCAATTTACACTGAGGCTGCATCTGTTCTTTGAAATCTGGAAATGCAAAAAGTTGTCAGGTCTTTGTTCTCCTTCTCATAGAGGCTACAGGTTAGTCCCTGAGCATTATGCTGTAAATTGAAAAGTCTCATGCACATCCCTTGCAGGAAGCAAATGTTTTGCTCTGGTTTACAATGTCCATGGACTCATAACTTTTCAAACCACTGATTGCTAATTACAAAGAAATAACCTCCAGGAGGCTGAAATAGCAAGCTCAGTTACTGAGTTACTGGGGTTTATGCCTGACAGAAAGTTAAAAGTCAAGCAAACTTTTTTGGGCCAGAGAAGTCATGAGCCTCACTTTAGAAATGGATAAGAGAACTGATTCTTATCATTTCCTTTCTCATTTGTTGTAACTGATAGATAGGACATCATACTATAACATTCCTAAAGATAACAAGCTTAGCCTGCCTTGTGGAACATTTTCTCATTTTTGTGAGGAGAGGCTTCAATCTTTAGTCATAAACACTGCAGAATGTACAAGTACAAGGATGAAGGACCAGCCGCTAGAGGAAAAGCTAAACTGAAAAGCCGCCAAGAGTAAATGACTCAGAATAGTAGAAGGGTTCATGATACTACTTGGAAGTAGCACCAATGGCGTAAAATCACTTAAAATATCCTCTTGCTTTAAAATGCTCATTTGTGATGCAATATAGCATCTTTAAGAACATAAGAAATGACAGCTTTTTTATCCATATACTAAACATCAGTCAAATCAGGCAGCTTATTTATGTAGTCTGAATATGACGTGTGCAATTCTTAACCATAAACTCACACTCGAGGAGTGTCTTAACATTTTCTATGTTCTCATCAAGAAAGCCTTGTGCCTACTGAAACGCTTTCTAGGGTGAAATTCATCCCAAAGCCAAGGGCTTACACAATCCCCTATGCAGCCTTTAAACCCTCGGTGATGCACAGGGCACTGAGGAGGCTCTTTGAACTGAGGTAACTATTACCCATTGGATCAAATATGGAATTTCTTCCTTAAACAACAGGTAAAAGTCTCTCTGAAGTCAGTGCAAGTTTTCCTTGTGTAAGATGTTAATAAAGATTAAATAGTTCAGCATTTAATTCATATAAAAAAGGCCTGATTTTTATTGTCAGTCAGCTAATTAGGCTCTGATTTCTTTTTAAAAGCAAAGACCTTCCAATTTTATGAGTGCAAAACTGTGGGTGCAGATACTCTAGATTTAGGCATTTCTGTGATTGTACTTATTGACCAGGTAATTAGCTGTTTAAGTATTGATATTTCCATAGACAATTAATTGTGCCCCAAAATTAGGAATCTGTTCAAGGTCTTTTCATAAAATGTAGCCCAACATTTTAAAAAATTCTTTTACCAAATGATTAAATACCTTGTTTAAAACTGCCCTCTTAATCAAGGTACAGTGACATGTATAATGCAATTACCAATAAATATTCAAGAAGGGATACCAGTGAAAGATCAAAATATTATATACCAAGGTTATAGTTAAGGAGGCCCCTGGTATTGGTTAAAACAATGTGTCCCAATTAAATAACTAATAATAAACATTAAAGGTTGTGTGCATTTCTAATTAACTTCCTATTTAGAACTTCACTAGTACTTCCTTGGAGTTTTGAGGCTCTGATGTACATATAAAGGGTAGTGGTGAGTGAAGAGGGGTTACTATGTGTTATCTTCCACAGTTAGTTAAAAGAAGAGAATTCATGTAAACATAAAATGAGTCATATATATGCTGCTGTGCCATGTTCTGAATATAATAAAGTATAATCAGAGAAAATAAAAAAAAAATTGGCTGTACAAATGCTAAGGATAGTCATAGCTGCAGGCAACATCTGGGTAAGGGAAGTAAACTCATGGGTCTTTATACAATTAGCTTCTTTTTCACAATCATAATGCCCGTTCACATAGCCCTGGGTATTGCAAGAAAGCCAGGGTTAAGGATAAAGGAATGCCCTTATCCTGAGCTAGTAGAAATGTTCCTTTGGCTTGAAGACAGGCTGAATATATAAACAAGAGACTTGAATGTCAGCCCTTTTATTTACTTTCTACATCTACTAAGACTTTCTTCTAAGTGTGATGGATGCAAGACGTTCTAAAAAATTAGCTGTGTAAATCTTTGGGAGGGCAGGGTGGGGGGAGAGGGAAAGATGGTGTCACTTTAGTCTGTATACTTGGAGCCTATGGGTATCTTTGTAAGGGCAGTCTACTTATATGTAAAGTGTGTTTCAAAGGACCTAAAAGTAAGTACCTTTTACCTCTGCAGGTTATCTTATGTAGATCTTATTTCCATAAAATTTATATCATTCTCACATCCTTAGTCTTGTTGAATGTCAGCCTGGGAGAACTTTCAATACTCTAATCAATTCTATAAAATATTTTTGTGATTTTACTTATGATACAAAAATAGTCTACCAAGACAAAGGATTTTCCACATGGAAAATTAATTAAAATGCAATAAAACAAGGTTTTCTATTCCTGTCCTGTAATTTAAATGAAATAAAATATTAATAACAGACTCATACAACATGCCTTTGGCTGACTCATACTGAAATTAGTCAGAAGCTTTCTCACAAAATATTTCTGTCAGCAAATGGCAACTTCAACAAAATCATAGTGGAGTCTGGGAAAAAAATATTGTTCTCATCAAAAGGCAGATTCATGCAGTTTCTAGCCACCTTACCCGTGTCTCTGAGAGGTGACCACAGAGCCAGTTTTGGCCAATGCTAGAAGGACTTCTGCCAACATTTAAACACCCAGAAAATCACAGGAATAACACTGGGATCCATGGTCCCTGAGTTAGGCTTCTAGGCTAATTATACGATGAAAGCAGAGAGAGAAAGCTGCATTAGGATCCAATCCACAAATGCTGGCATGCTATATTGGGACCCTCCTTGACTTCTATTCGATAGCATAGGTAAGAGGCGGGTCCCAAATCCTGCACCTTCCCATCTCTGCTTGACACCCACAACCACAAACCCTTTTTCTGGAGTCATGCAGCTTAAGTACGTAAACCATATGAGAGAGGAGTTAGGCGCCCATCTCACACCACACAAAACAGCAGCAGATGGTGGAATGCCTAAGTTATAACTCTTAGGTTAGTGCTTAGAACAGTCACCAAGGATTTGGGAGACCC
>ML681992.1:36978248-37069316 GCA_007922195.1 Podocnemis expansa
GGGGGGGGGGAATGCTTACTTACTTTAAAGCCCCTGGGGTGAAGTGCCCCGCTGCCCTCTCCTGGCGGGTGCTTGCAGGGGGCTGCATGCACCCGCCAGGTGAGGCGCAGTACCTGCAGTCCCTTGCAGGCAGCAGCAGCGTGCGGTGCAGCCCCGCGCCCCTCCCCACAGCCCGTGTACACCCCTCAGCACCCTGGCCAGGTGCTTAGCACCCTGGGAGGAGGGGCACATGTTGTCTCGGAACACTTTGTTCCGAAACAACATGTCCGAACAGGGCTATTTCGAAACCTCTGTTTCGAAACAACTCTGTTTCGACAGGTAACAAGGTTTAAGTTATTTCGCAAAGACCACGGCCATTTCGAAAGAAGCGGTTTGCTTCTTTCGAAATGGCCGTGCGTCGTGTGGCCATGGCACTCCTTATTTCGAAACAACCTCTGTTGTTTCGAAATAAGGAGTGTGTGTGGACATACCCTAAAAGTTAGGAAATACCAATATAAAGGCTTCCTCTGCAACCTTAATTTGGGTCACCTGTACATATGCACTCAGAGTCTCCAGGTACATGATCGTGTACATTTTTTTTCCACAGGCTCTCTGCTTCTATCAGTGTGTAGGATGAATTATATTAGCTATTCAAAGTGTTGTTTTATTCTCTTTGGCTGTGTTCACACACAGGGGGTTATTTCGATATGGTTGTTTTGAAACAACTTGTATCGAAATAACACCTTATTTCGAAATGACTTAATTTGAATTAACAGTTTGTTAATTCGAATTAAGGAAAAAAGCTCAAAGCGAAATAGCAGGTTCAGGCAACAGTTATTTCAAAACAAGTCACTGTTGTTTCGAAACAACATGTTCGCACGGCGTTGTTTCGAAACAATCATTTCGAAACAACGTTGTTTCGTCCCCACATGTGGTTTAACTTGTTTCGAAACAACGCCATTGTTTCAAAACAACGGGACCCGTTGTTTCGAAACAACCGTGCGTCGTGTGAACAGCCTAAATCTTATTTCGAAACAACCTCTGTTGTTTCAAAATAAGAGGGCTGTGTGAACACAGCCTTTGTTCAGTGTGTGGAATCTGGCCTCATGAAAACCCTGCTCTGAACACAGAGGCTGTGTTCTCACACAGCGAGTTATTTTGATATGGTTGCCCCATGGCGGTGTCGGGGGAGCAGCCCGGGCTACCGGCTGAGCCGCCTGGCAGGGGTTCACCCCGCTCCACCCCGCCGGAGGCTGCAGCCCCTTTTCTGGGGCTGCAACCCCCTTTCTGGGGCTGAGGGACAGCCCTCAGCACCCTGGCCAAGGTCTTGAGGGTTCCCTGGCCAGGGTGCTGAGGATCCAATGTTGTTTCAGAACACTTTGTTCTGAAACAACATGTTCACACGCCTTGTTTCGAAACAAGGGTTTCAAAACAAGTTTGTTTCAACCCCAAATGGGGTTTAACTTGTTTCAAAACAACACAGTTGTTTCAAAACAGGGGCTTCCCCTTGTTTCGAAACAACTGTGCGTCGTGTGAACAGCTGAAACCTTATTTCGAAACAACCTCTGTTGTTTCGAAATAAGGAGGCTGTGTGAACACAGCCAGAGTTATTGTTCTCCTGAGCTTTTCTATGGCACTCAAGTGTTCCATAAACATCAACTTAGATGAGTGGGGTGTTGTGAAAAAGCCAAGGTGGTATCCCTGTTTCACATATGGGGTATAGATGCCTAGAGAAATTAAAGGTGACATCCAGATGGTGAAGTGTATTGAGAATGCTGTGTTGAAATAGATGACTCTTAACCACTTCAAAGAGTTAGGAAAACAACATGAAGGTCATAAATTTGGTGTCCAGTTTGAGACAGTTATGGCCAGATTTGTTCCAGAGTATTTAGCATCATGGAGAACTTCATATATTCAGAACACAGCACTGCAGATCAGACCCCAGGATGACAAGTAGGGCACTGAGAGAATGGGGAACATAAAATTAATGATTACCTCTGACAAGTCTGATTTAAATTATTTGTCCAGCATTGCATAGGATCTCTGTAAAGGAGCAGGTATAGAACCAGTTCTGCAGGGCAATATAAAACTGAAGTAACCATGAGACCTCCCTTTCCCTTCCTGAATTCCCCTGCCTTATTCACTAATTCCATTTGAATTCCTGCAACAAGTGAAACAGTAGTCCTATAGACAGCAACTTCTTTTTACTGTACAAACCTTTGGAGAAGAGCCTCCTCTAATAGGCACAGATTTTCTTGCCAATCTACCCCTAGGCATGACTCCTGCCATGTCCCCTCCAAGCTGTCATTGTTCCAGTCCTCTCTTGTCCCACCCTCATCATCTTTTCCCATTCTCTTTACTAACCAGTATCCACTTCTCATGCTTGCTAATTCTGGTCACCCCCACTGGGCTTGCTGTCAGAATTCCAGTCTCCACCTCTCCACTTCCATATCCAATCTCTTTGCCAAGCCAGCCCCAGTTCCCTCTTCTTGATTCTGCCCCACTGGTGCTGCGTACCAGGTTTTTCAGCCCATCTCTATCTCCTCCTCCTCCTTGACTTCTTGATTATTGTATCTTTGCCCAGCTGCCCCTAGCTTTCCAATGAACCTTAGATATAACTCCTCCCCCTGACCTCATTCTCTGCATTTGTACCTAGTCCCAATCTTCTTGACCAGCATGTCCCAATCATCCCCTCTCCTCCCATTCCTTCTCTAATCTTAGTATTCCCCCCATAACCAAATGTTTCCACATTCCCCATCCTGTGTTCTTCACTGACTTCCATTCCCACCATCCCTGCCTTCTTCTGGCTCCGCAACAATTTTGCTCCCAGTACATCTCTTCCCACTCCTGGTTTCTCACCTTCTTTCTAGTGTCAGCTTCCCCGGACTCTTTCTACCAATTTACTCTTATGTGCCCCTAGAATGTCTTCACCCCTCTATGTTTTCCTGTTCCATGAAACCTGGGTGTCAGCAAGTGGTTCCTAAGAACAGCAGCAGGCTAATTACCAGTATTCTCAAATTTTTTGCCCAGCACAGACAAAAAGTTACAGGGAAAGTCTGGCTTTTCCCCTGTATTCCTGTGTGGGGATGGGATCTATCACTATGGCTGTGTTCACACACAGGAGGTTATTTCGATATGGTTGTTTCGAAACAACTTGTATCGAAATAACACCTTATTTCGAAATAACTTAATTCGAATTAACAGTTTGTTAATTCGAATTAAGGAAAGAAGCTCAAAGTGAAATAGCAGGTTCAGACAACAGTTATTTTGAAACAAGTCACTGTTGTTTCGAAACATGTTCGCACGGCGTTGTTTCGAAACAATCATTTTGAAACAACGTTGTTTCGTCCCCACATGGGGTTTAACTTGTTTCGAAACAACGCCATTGTTTCAAAACAACGGGTCCCGTTGTTTCGAAACAACCGTGAGTCGTGTGAACAGCCTAAATCTTATTTCGAAACAACCTCTGTTGTTTCGAAATAAGAGGGCTGTGTGAACACAGCCTTTGAGTAACCAATCCATGCATAATCTGGTTGGCCCTAGGGGTGTGAGGCTGGAGGATGCTCAGTGAGGATGGACTCAGAGATTTCAGCCACTACAACTGAAGTCTCTGTCTCATTCTCTGCTCCCTTTTTAATTTGTGCAACAAATGAAGCATTATTGTTACAGACAACAGCTGAGCACACAGAGAATGCACAAGTTTCAATTTTTCAAAGACTTAGCTGAAGTAAATTTTGCCACATTTTCACTGTGATGAGAAAAGGCATGTTCCTCACATAGAGATCATCCTCTGCCAAATTCAAGTCCCTACTTCAAAGCATGGAGGCCTCAGGAATTTTCAAAAAGGATTGCCTCAATATTTTAACCTGCATATTTCCCTTAGTCGCATTCTTGTAAATTTTCTGGCTGAAATCATAAAATAAAATAAAATAAAATCCTCCTTGAACCAGACATCTGGCATAAAGCTCATTAGCCTAAAAGGCTAATATGATCAAATTCTAAGCAACAGAAAGCAAAGCTTCGTAATATCAAGTAACCTTAGTAACAGGAGGGTCTCTACCAGCCTCATTTGTAACACCGCATATATCGATTTATTTGTAATGTTAAAATTCTTCATCTGAGAGATCTGTTAACCCATGAAGGGTGTAAAGGTTGGCTCTCTAAGGAACTCATGGCTGGGGTAAAACGAGCAAGGAGTTTAACAAATTTATTCATTGCATGACCTTTCATGGGAGAAAATCCACTTTTTCTTCCTTTTTGTTCCAGAGGGACATTAAAAGTTGTGGCATATGTCAAACAGAAGTTATGGACATTTAGCAGCAATTAGTGGCTGAGGTTCTTTGGCCTGTGTTATGATGGTTTTCAAATCAGATCACAATGGTTCCTTCTAATCTTGATCCAGTAGCAGATTATGTGCCCTTGCTCCCTGCCTCCACCATGGCTCAGTCTCTTCCCACCTTTTCCCTTTCTCCATCCATTTCTGCAGTAATCAGGGAGGTAAAGTAGTGGGTGTGCAACCAAGGTTCAGGAATGCTCAGATGCACAGTCTGGGGAGGCTGTACAGAGATACCTTGCTTCCCATCAACCACTAAAAGCACGTAGGCCAAACCACAATTTAATTGAAAGCCTATAAATCAAAACAATTTCTACTAGTACTTGCAGAGATCTGGGCTAGACATCAGTCCTGACAGTCCCTTTGCTACTGTCTCACAGGCATCTACTGGGATCTGTGGTATACTTCTCTATCCACAACTTCATGAAAGCTAGAAATATTTTGCTGATGAAAGAAAGCTGGCACTTCAGATCTCTAGTGGGCATTAGATACTTCAACTTTCCCTTTTCATACAGACCTATAAATTAATTATTTCAAAGTACCTGGAACTGTTTTTGTTCCCATAATGACATGGCCACTATATTCTAGCATCAGAACTTTCCTTATCTTTTAAGCACACTCCAAATACAATATTATTGAATCCAGCGTATTTCTTTATTATGCTCTTGACTTTACCTACCCTACAAGTGTCAGACTGCCTATTAGAAAACAAAATAACAAGTCTCCAAATCTGCTGAAAAAAAGCTGCTGATAGTTTGCTTTTTTCAGAGCTAGAATTTGTTGATGTCCTTGGTTTCTGTAATGTTTAAAACTTGCAAAAGCTTTTTTGCATTCAAATGTTATCAGGAAGTCTGAATCTTGCACAATTCAGTCTTTAGCTTGTGTCATTGAATAATAAAGGATGAAACTCATTTCTGATTTTGTAGCTACATAGGGAAGAATGAAGACTGCACATATTTCTGATTAAATAATAACTAATAAGTACCTAATTCTTATATAGCTCAGCTTGTGACATATGTGTTCTAGCAAAGCCTATTGTCTCATGGAAATCAGGGTCTGCTCTGAATCTATCAGCCCTTTATGGACTTCTGGGGAGCATGTCTGAAACCAGTGTAGAAAAGAAATGTAGTGTTTTGGTCAGGAAACTGGGCCTTGGTTCAAGAGATATAGAGTCACTCATTGGCTCTGCTCAAGACTTTGCACACAGCCTTGAGGATGTCATTTCATCTCTTTATGTCACTTCATCTCTTTGTTCCTGATCTGCAGTATTTCCTTTGTCTCTTACAACTGAGATAGAAAACTCTTGAGGTCATTGCATGTTGCCAAGTTCCAAAGGGGTAGCCATGTTTGTCTAGTTCAGCAAAACAAACAAGAAGTCCAATAGCACTTAAAGGACTAATAAAATTATTTATCACATGAGCTTTCATGGAAGAAAATAAAGCATTTGACAAAGTGGGATTTTCTCCAACAAACGCTCATGCAATAAATAAATTTGTTAGTCTTTCAGGCTATGACTACACCTAAAATCTTAGTTTGGACTTGGTTAGTCCAAACTAAGTAGTTCGAAAGTTACTTCAAAGTAAGCATGTTTGGGTTTTCTTTAGTCCAAACTAACTTTTTAGTTCAAACTAAAAAAGTACAGCTAGTTCAAACTAAAAGTTAGTTTGAACTAAAAAAGGATGCTTAGTTCGAACTAACTGCTAGTTCAAACTTATTTAATTCAAACTAGCATGTCTCCATTGGGCTAGTTTGAACTAAAAATGCAAATGAGTTTGAACTAAGCTGTTAGTTTGGACTAACCAGCTGAACTAACTAGTTCAAACTAACCTGTCATTAGTTTGAACTAAAATGATTTTTAGTTCAAACTAGCCAAAGGCTAGTGTAGACAGGGTTCAAATTAGTCCTGACGAAGCTTACTTAGTCTGGACTAATTTTGTAGTGTAGACATAGCCTCAATGTAACAGGACTCCCTGTTTGTTATGTTCTTTAGGGCAGGGAACTGTAACTCTATAGTGCGCTTTTCACAGAGGCACTGACCTTGGTTGGGACTGCTAAGCTAACATGAACAATAAAAAGACAACTAATAATAATAAATCATTCCATCCAAAGAGAGTTCAAGAGACCCATGCCTTGCTACATCAGAGATAGGAATATCAGGGAGTGGCTTGAGGTTATGCCTTCAATTTTACCTTTAAGTTATCAAAAGCTGAAGCTAAAAGTCATCAGTCAAGATCCAGGCCAGGAAAATGTAAGGCCAAACAAAGCTGCCAGAGAAGATAACAAAAGGAACACTACAGTCTGACTTCTTCCCTAGGGAGGCGTAAGAATACATTCACAGAAACCTGATAGTTAGTGGCAGGCTATGACTGTCAAACTTTCAGTTCAGCCTGTTATACACAGAAAATGCAGGAAAATCACATGCAATAAAAGACATCTGCTAAAATTATAGAAAGTTACCTTTAATCCATTTTATTCTAATTCTGGCACAAAAAGTTCTATATCTAGATTGCATTACAGTTAGTTCACAATAAAATCTTTACCATCTTTGACTATAACTGACATTTTGTTAGTAGAATACTCATACAGAAAATAAAAAAGATATAGTATGCTTGCTTTTCAGACATGATTAATGATCACAAGTGCCTCAGTTTCTGGGTACTCATCTCGAGACATTTAAAGGGGTCAGATGTTCATAGAATGCTTGGTTCCTCATCATCTTCTGAAAATCAGGCTTTTTAGAGGCTTCCTAATTTGGGTACATAAAATCACTGGTCACACTTCAAAATCTTTACAAGCATAGACAATTTTCTGGCTTTATTATAAAACCACTTGAGAGACTCAGAGCTGGAAATTCCTTACTACATGCTTGAAAGGCCTGAGGAATAGCTAAATGCCATAGATTATCACAAAAATGTCATCAGCCTGGGTGAAGTAAATCTAATAAAGTATATTTGTACTCAGTTTAATAACTTCAAGGTGAATTCTTACATTTGAGTTGATTTGGATTAGTAACCTTGCAGGACATGCTGTCACACATGGATCTTTTCTTTATTTCTGGCCTTTCTCATGACAGTGTTTTTCTGTAGTTTTCTATCTAATTTCCCACTTAACCTGTCTGTGGAAGAAGACTGAAAACATTCTTTTTTGAAAAACCTAATTCACTATCTCATGAACAAAGCTTTCTGTGCAGTAAACAATCTTATATGTTTACACAGATAATTCTGGATTCCAGTGAAGTGCATAGGACATCTACATGAAAATTAAAAGACTTCAGTTACATCATCCATGCTCTTTCAGTGCATTCCCAGTGAATCACAGCAACTAAGCCCTAGTCTACGCTTAGAGCTCTCTTCAGCAGCAGTTGACACAAGGCGCGTAAAATGCCTTGCATAAATTCTGGCGATTTCCTGAGTCACTGGGACACACTCAGGAAAGCTGACTGCAAATGCCTTGTGGTCAACTTTGTCCTATGTCTCTTGGGGGCCAGGACTTCCAGTGCTGACTTCCAGGAGCAAAGCCGCAAGTTCATACTTGCTGCAAAGCACTCCCGGAACTCCGAGCTGACAGTCGCGACAGCTGTGATTTTGCCACCTTCATTGCAGACATAGCCTCAGTATATTGTATGATCCTTTAGTTGGATTTTTCTTATCACCAATTTTCTAGTCTACTTCTATTCTATACATTAGGGCTAGTGTGTGAATTAATCACGTATTCTAATTTGAGTGTCAGAAGGCTGTGACTTTTCTGTATCTTTTTAAATGATATACATTGTTTTGAACATACAAATAGGTAAGCCATTCAAAGCAGGGCTGATCCTCAAGGTTGCCATGAGAGGTGGCCACAGAAGAAGATAGAACAAGTCTTAATCATGAACTGTTAGTCTTAGCATGATTAATTGTGAACTACAATAATTTTCTTTCTGTATAAAGAGAACGTTTTGCTTAAAACATCAAAAGATTTTCAGAATCATACCACTTCATTGCTAATGCACTATGTACGTTGGGCCAAAAAGGCCCTCCAGTGAATCCTAGGCTATGTCTACATTAGAAAGTTTAGTTCAGACTTCCTTAGTCTGAACTAAGGAGTTGTGGGTTGGTTTGAACTAACTGCAATTTAATTCGGACTAACCACAGCTTTTTAGTTTGAGCTAGCTACACTTTTTAATTCAAACTAATTTTTTAGTTTGAACTAAAAAGCATGGCTAGTTCAAACTAAAAAGCTAGTTCAAACTAGAAGAAGCAGTTAGTTCGAACTAATCGCTTAGTTCAAATGCTTTTAAAAAACAATTTTTTTAGTTCGAACTAGTCAAAGCCTAGTGAAGAGCCAGACCAAATTAGTCCAGACTAATTTGCTAGTATAGACATAGCCCTAGTATCCTGCTAAATCATCATAGACTAATAGGTTTTAAGGCCAGAAGCAACTATTATGATTAGCTAGTTTGACCGAGAGCATGGCACAGGATCTCACTCACCCACTCCTGTATTAGGCCCATAACCTCTGATTGAGTTACTGAAGTCCTCAAATCTTGATTCCAAGTTACTTAGAATCCAGCATTTATTATAGTTCAAACCAGCAAGTGACCCTTGCCCTATGATGCAGAGAAAGTGAACCCCTCACCCTACAAGGCTCCTGCCAGTCTTATCTGGGAAAAATTCCTTGCTGATCCCAGATATGGTGATCTGTGAAACCATGGCCACGTGTACATGACACAACAGACACATTCATAGGAAAGAATTCACAACAGTAACTTACAACCATCCCTATCTAGTGTCCCATGTCCAACCATTGGAGATATAGAAGTCACAGATTGGTTGTATCTAGTGGTAGGCAACCTCATCACACTATCTCCATCATACACTTGTGAAGCTCAGTCTTGAAACAAGTTAGGTTTTTCCTCCCACTACTCAGTTTGAATGGTTACTTTTACTGTAAATACCTACCTATTTTTATTAGACTTTTTTCAAGGCTGCATCACACTGGGGACTCACAGTCATCATGTGACCAACTAGCACATCTGAGTCTTCCTTGTCTTCTGTTGCTTTCATCTAATAGGTCTTCAGAGTATAGTAAACACTCTTTTTGTTTGTCCTGAGTACATTTCACCCCTTTTCTGGGAACCTATTTTATATTGGTAATACCTCTCACCTTTGTGTCATCTGCAAATTATATAAGCACCAATTTTGATGCCAGAGTCATTAATGAAAATATTAAATCAGATTGATCTCAAGACAAATCCCTAAGGCGGTCTACACTTAAAAACCTTAGTTTGTACTTTCTTAGTCTGAACTAAGTAGCTCAAAAGTTAGTTCAAACTAAGTGTGGTTTTTTTAGTTCAAACTAATGTTTAATTCGAATTAGCCACACTTTTTTTAGTTCAAATTAACTTTTTAGTTTGAACTAAAAAGCATGGTTAGTTTAAACTAACCACTAGTTCAAACTTATTTGGTTCAAACTATCATGTCCACATTGTCCTAGTTCAAACTGAATATGCAGAGTAGTTTGAACTAAGCAGTTAATTCAAACTAAGCAGCTGAACTAACTAGTTTGAACTAAGCTTTGCTTAATTTCTTTTTCAGTTTGGATTAGGCAAAGGCTCCTTAATTCAAACTAATTTGGTAGTGTAGACATAACTTAAGGAACTGCACTAGTAACCTCTCTCCAAAAGTGGCCAGAAGCAGGAAAAGGCCTTGGGTCCAGAGCCATAACAATCTGTTTTGCTGCCCGGGGCGCATTCTGATTGGAACGTGCCCCTTGTCATTAGTGGCTCTTGGAGCCAGCACCCAAGACCTGCCCTTTAATAGAGCAAGCTGCTCTGATATGCCTGGGGCGAAGCCTCATTGGTCCTGTCATAGTTATAGCTCTGCTGGGGTCACTGGAAGAAATCACAGGCCCTGCAAGAAAAATTTCCTCTACCTACACCCTTGCCCTCCAGCCTGACAGTTCCCCTTTCAGCATGATTTCTTTAAACAGAATCTTATCCAGGTAGACTTTAATTCTTGAATTAATATTCATCTTCTTCAATTTAACCGATAATTTCCCCAGTGGAATTATATCCAATGTTTTACTGAAATCCAGGTAGATCAGATCAATTCATTTCCCTTACCCAGAAAATCCATTCTCAAAAAAAGAGCTATGTTTTGTAAAATCATGTCATATCATTCCAATTAGAATTTACCTCTATGCTCTTAACTACTTCAAAATTTGTTTCAAGATCTTGCATACAATTGAAGGAAAACAAATTGCTCATAGATTCCTGGAGAACTGTTTCCCATTTCATAAATATAGGTACCATATGCTTGCAGTTCTCCTGTCATATGGTATGCTCACTAAGTTTATAGACTCATTAAAATTTTTTGCTTAACAATGTTTCCAAGTTCCTGTGCCAATTCCATTAATATTCTTATTATCCTACAAAGTACCCCCCCCCATTTGGTTACGTTAAACTTCTTGAGTTTGATTTCTACCTCAGAAATGGTAATTCTTACTTCTGTATTCTCATTCCTCTTAGCCACCTTGCCCCATCCCTGAGCTTTTCATAACCTTATTAAAACAGAGGTAAAGTATTTGGTTAGGTGTTAAGCAATTCTTAGATTATCTTTAATTGTCATCTCATCCTCAGTTTTTAATTATCTTATTTCTTTTTTCCTTGTTTTTTTTTAATTTTATTTATATGGCTAAAGAACATTCTACTATTGTTTTAGTTTTATTTCCAAAGTCCAGTTTTGATTTGTTCACTACACTTTGTGACTTTCCAAAGGCAGCTTTCTTTGCTGATCCATACTTTCTTTTATTCTTTGCAGACTTTCTGCTTTCTCTTAATAAAGCCATTTGAAATGCTTGTTCATTCAGTTTGATCTACAACCCCTGCCTATGAATTATTTTCCAGTTGTGTAGAATGCAGGCTTCAGATAGTGTCCGAAGCTATGGTTTAAAGCAAAGTTATCAAGCCTTCTCCACATTCAGATCCTTGTTCTTCAATCCAGTCCACTTCCCAGACTAATTCCTTGATTTTTTTTTTAAGTTTGCCTTTTTAAATCAAGGACCATAGTTGCAAAACTGTTTCAAATGTGTAGTTCCATTTAATTTAAATGGAATTAATGCATCATTCAAACCAAGATTGTCTTGTTAATAAAAACTAAATTGAAAATGGCATCACATTATGTTGGTTCAGCAGCTATCTGAGGAAATGAATTCTTAGCTATCACAGCGAGGAATATCTGGGGTCTACCATTTTTAATAGCATTTATGCTTCATTCTCGGTATGGGCAATTAAAGTCTCACATAATGATAAAATCCCCTGTAGTATTTTTTTTCATTGAAAAAAACAAAATAATTCTCTTATGCATATCCAAATCAGATACTTTAGCAGATCCAAAGCTCTATCCCAGTGGAGATTCTGTTACCTTTCTTTCCCAAATTGATTTTGACACAAACAGATTCCATTTTATCCATTCCATCACTTCTAATTCCTTTACACTTTACCTCATTGTTAATATTTAATGCTACTCCAGCACCTTTACCTCTATTTCTGTCTTTGCTGAATAGCACATACTTTTCAGTGCTGTATTCAAGTCATCACTTTTATTCCATCATGTTTCCATTTTCCTTATAAAATCTGGTTGCACTTCCTGCACCAGTAGTTCCATTTGTTACCCATCACTGGAATTCAGCACTTTAAATAAGACCAGCATGTTCTACAGAGTTCAGCATGGAGAGTTCCACATGAAACCTTTAAATTGTGCTTTTAACTGACCGTGGTTTATTACAAAACTTGTTAGGAGACAGTTATCAGTAAACCTTCATCAATCTAGCTCATCATGTGTAATACAACATGACTGCTACAGGCTACTGTGATGCTTGATGTAAACAGCATATCAGTACATGCATGTCAAAGGACTCTGTGTGGTTAAGGACATTGTAGTTAGGAACAGTACAGTTATCAAACAGACAGTATCCCATGCAGTATCAAACTGAGTAACAGCAGCCCCATTTCAACATTTTGTCATGTAATATAATCTTTTCTGACTGGTGCTGCCTAATAAGTGTCCTCATACAATATGTCCTCCTTGCAACATAGTTCTTCTGCCTGAGGAAGAATCTTTTTTGGATTATTTTAAATTTCAGTGACAGTCACCACAAATGCAAACATAGATATTCACAAAAGTTTATCTGGAGTGTTTTTAACCTTAGTCTCCACAAGCAAACAGCAAAATAAACTGTATGGGCATTTGTCACTATATCTATGTACAGAACTATGAGGTATTTACCTGCATGATCATAATAAGACTTCTTATCTATTTTGTGATCAGCATTTTCAATGCATGATCTGGTTTCTGAGGACACTTGACTGGACCACCATTGCAAATTGTTTAGCTACTGCTAGGATCTGCAACTTAATCTGCTAATCAACTCAATTTATTGTTCCCTTCATCACTAAAACTGAAGTCATTTTACATTAGGGGCTTTCAGGACATTTTTTCCCACTGGTACCAACTGAAAGGTGTTAGCCCTTGTCTAAAGAGGGCTCTGATACCTTCTGGCATTTTTATCACCGTTTCTGCTAAATATACTTTGAAATCTTATTTAACCAAAGGCACTTAACAGTACTAACCCTGATTCTGCTGAATGAGTGGTAGCACCAGTGGGAATTATTCCCTAAAATTAGATTTTTTTTGTTGTTGTTTTTCAAGGCACAAAGCAGAGTTATAGGAGCTGGGCAGGGGGCCTCCCGCTTGTGCCTTTGTAAGTCTCCCCACCACTACCCCATAGATACAGCATGGCCCAAGTGTCTTTGTAAACAGCATGGAGACAGCATACCTAAAGATCCCTTAGTTTTTTTAGAAACCTACGTAGAACATACAGGTAACTTATATTGCCTCAAAATGAATATACTGGAGAAGAAAATGTGTGACCACTTCATTCACTAGTTTACTTTTTAATGGAGGAAATTCAGATGTTCTCAGAGCAACAAAATCAGTCTTCCTTGTTGTTTGCTTTGTTTTGTTTTTTGTTCTGTAGCCTTGAGGTTCCATTTTATAGAAGCATCTTGTTTCTGATACCAAATGCGACTCAAAGCCCTTTTAAAGTAACACATCAATGGGCTTGTTTGCAAAAATAGAACATCTGACTGTTTGAAAGTAGCCCCAAACTGCTATTTAGTACACAAGATCACGCCAGCTGGCAATGTTTGTCTGAGATGATATGTCTTCAGGTAACTATGGAAACTCAACAATAAATCATTAGTACAGTGATCAGAGTTATTTTTATTTTTTCTGCATATAAACTTCCAGAAAAATCCTATAAAATGAGTTTCTGCAGCATATTACTTGGATCCCATAACATAAACTGAAAAAGTCCTAAATTATAAAAAGGCAAGTACTATATGATCACTTTCCTAAGGTCAACTACTCCCCCCCCACAGTACTGACTAGTCAGAAAGTGGGAATTTCTACAATCTGGGGGAGTTACCAGGCAGGGTAGTGCTAAATTGTCTAGCTGCTGTACCCCTAACATCCACAGAACAAGAGATGTGTTGGGGGTATACCAAGGGGAAAGCAGCATAACCAGAGTATTTTGGTCACTGTTAGTTTGCACCTAACATTTGATTACTTGGAAAACTTCAAGCAGCCCTGCTTCAAGGATCAGGGAACCACAAAAAGGAGAATCTGGGCAAAGCTGACTGTGAACTTAAGGTCTACTACAAGCTCTGCCACAAACCTGCTGTGTGATCATAGGGAAATGTCTTCTCCCATCTGTGTCCTGGTAAAATGGTAATAATAAAAGTGAGCAAAAGCATCCATTAGTAAAATAACAAAACAAGTATTTAGGCCTCTATCTTTCATTTTCAAGTGTTTAGCCCCCTATAATTGCAGAGCTATCTGATGCTGAAATTAAAAATGCAAAGTTGAAATGTAAGCCTAAACGAAGCTACTTCACTATGAAGAAAAATTAATTTCAGAGGAAGGTGTAGTAGAGTAGCCACCTCATGACTGGTTTTGTAGAATTAGGAGATGAAACAGGAAGGTGCTATATAAGAAAGAAAGGGAAATGTTTTTACATTCTCATTGACTTCCTGCCATTGCTATTCATCACCAACAGCATGAGTAGCATGTTCATGTTCCCCACCAACAGCCTTTCCCTCTGAGGCTCACCTAAGTGCCACATCTCAGTCTGCTTTATGTTACTCCCAATCAATTCCAATAGCTAGATTATAAACTGCCAACAGATGCTGTCTGAGCCCTAGCCTACACTTAGCTGAGTTTTCAGCAGCAGTCAACCGGATTTACGCAAGGCACGTAAAATGACTTGTGTAAATGCCAGCAACTTCCTAAGCCGCCAGGACACACTTGGGAAAGCCGACCACAAATGCCTTGCAGTTGGCTTTCCCTATGTCTCCTGGGGGCCAGGACTTCCAGAGCTGACTTCTGGGAGAGAAGCAGCGAGTTCATACTTGCTGCTAAGTGCTCCTGGAACACTGGGCTGATGGCGGCGATTTTGTTACTGGCATTATAGACGTAGCCTAAGACTGGTTGTATGAAAAACTTGTTTGGGTCAAAATACATAATAAGAAGAACTTCTGTTGTTCCTTGGTGAAGCCTCTTTCTTCTGCTCCCTTCATAGGTATCCCCGTTCCTTTGGTGCCTCTTCCACAGCTGCTGCTGCTCTAGCTTCCTTCCTACTTCATATTCATTGATATAAAACCTAATGGAGGCTCTGTTAAGTCAATTTAACAAGGTCATCTTTAAGCCCTAGTCCACACTTCGGGCAAATTCGATGGCAGTTGACTGCCAGTTACGCAAGGAATGCAAAATTCCTTGTTTAACTAGCAGTGACTTTTAAAGCTGCCTCTACATATTAAGGAAAAGCCAACCTCAAGTCCCTTGCAGTCAGCCTTTCCCTATGCCTCCTGACCCCCAGGACTTCCAAGGCAACTCCCGGGAGTGGTGTGGTGAGTTCATACTCACAGCGATCTGCTCCCAGAAAAGTGAACTGACAGCAGCGAAATTGCTGCCATCAGTGCAGATGTAGCCTAAGTCAACTTTAAGTCAACTTAGAGAGTCCACGTGCTGAACTCCTGTAGACTGCCTCCACACTAGCAGCTGACAGGTAGACTTAACACTTAAGCTGTCCTTATTAAGTTGACTTAAGCCAGTGTAGATGGGGCATAGTCGACTTAATATGGTCGACTTAAGGGCTATACCCTGTCTACACTGGCTTGAGTCGACTTAATAAGGTTGACTTACATCGGCCTTAAGAGTTGGTATTATTAAGTTGACTTAGGAAGCGTTTGAGCTGACTTAATAAATTTCCAATGTGGACAGAACTTTCCTTAGGTCGACTTAAGAAAGGTTAAGTTGACCTAAGACTCCAATGTAGACATACCCGATAAGACTGACAGAAAGACAGTACTTTACACAAATACAATAATGACAGGACTGAGGGTGTCCTGGGCCTGAGACACCGTAGGAGTCTGAGTACTTATTCACCTTTATGCTAGCATCAAGGTTTCCTAGCAGTGCTGTATGAAGTGAAATGAAAATGTCTTTATTAAAGATGCTAATGCAACAGAAATATCATGAATGAGGAAACCCTAGGCCACAGGGTGAATTTTAAAAATGTTCCCATTATCCAGCTTGTAAGAAAGAAGTGGATTTTTCTGAGGTAGTTCCAATGAACTTACACTAAACAATCTGTCTATAAAATTGGCCTCTACTAAACACTGACCACACATGCTGGTTGATCCAATCAGAAAACTATAATACATATAATGTAACTCCACCATAACATAATCACTCACAAACACTGCAGCAATAAAGCACAAAATCAAATTCTAAAAAGCATCAGATATTTTTATTTTGAGTAAGTAAATGTGAAACAATTTTTTAGAAGTTCCTTGAAATTATGATGAAACTTTTGGCCAATACGTCACCATTTAGTGAATATGCATCTGAATCTGTTAAACAATGTTAACAATATTCCAGGGGGAGCAGCTGTTCTCTGAGACTTAAATAATTAATGTTTCATTAATACCAAAGATATTGCAAGGTAAATTTTCTTTCATGACTACGTTTAGAGCTACGCTAATATTCCAAGAATATATGCTCAAACACTAGCCAAATCGAAAGTTATCTGCCCCATTGAGAGAGCCTTGATTCATGTGGACTTGCACACACACACACTACATATGAATATATTACCCTACAGAGGCAGGGAGCGAGAAAGTATCTTTCTTCAATATACCCCCTTCTATGGTGATGTGGTGGCAGTTTGTTGTCTGTGCGTACTGATCTTTTACTGCTACCTCTTCTAAGGCACCAATGGAGCTGCTCTCATCCTCCAGGGTTTTTTTAAAAGGGATTGTTTTTTCTTTGAATGTCATCTCTGGCTGCTAAAATAACCCTACTAGGAAAAAAAATATACATAAGGTCATGTTCATAATTGTGTGAAAGTATCCAGAGGAAGGTCTTCCGTCATGCCTTCCTTCCACTGAGCTGCCAGGCATCTGCACTGGGAACAGAGGATAAAAGAATCATTGTAAATCTTGTAAAAGCAGTTTTTTGGAGGCATTTCCTATGCTATATTATTTGACTTCAGGTAGGTCAAAACATATGGCAGAAATAATGTACACACACACACACACACACACACACACACACACACACACACACACATTTTGACTCTTAGTGCTTGCCAAGGCTAGGAAGTTATGAATACTTCTTTAAAAATCCAACATTCCTGAGGCAGCTACAGATTTTGATCAAGTAAAATAAAAGTATAAGCTAGCTCATCCATTCCACTCCTTACTCCTTAGATGAAAACCTTTCTTGGGGAGCTACATTAATAGGGGTTAAAGTATAAATTGTTGGGCTCCAGAACCCTCCTGCACAGGTCAGCCCCCCTCCTGCACCCCAATTACTACCTCCCAAATGCCAGCCCCCACCCACCTAGCCAGCACCCCAGCTCCTGCCCCCCAAACACCAGTCCCCCACATGCCTACCTCACACCGCAGCTTCTGCCCCCTCCATGCAAGCCCCCCCACCCCAGCTACTGCCTTCAACCCCCGTCTGGCTGCTGGCACCCCCCTACAATGCCATGCCCTCTCCCCCCGCTGTCCTGGGCTGACCTCCTCCCCCATGCCCTTACCCTACCAGGCTGGCTTGCCTGCCCCCGAACCCCCCCCCCCCCGGTTCTCCTTACCTTCCACAGGGCAGATTGGCTCTGGCCCTGGCCCCGACCCAGCCTGAGTCTCTGGCGCTGAGCTGGCTCTCAATGAGCATGCTCAGAGGTTCTGAGGATGCCCAGTGAGAGCCAGCCCAGAGAGGGAGATTTAAAATCTCTCTCCCTCCTGGCTGGAACACAATGGAACACAGTTCTGGGACCTGCTATTTTTAGGGACTCCACCTTTGGGGGACCCATAAAAATAGAAAATGGAACCAGAATGCTGCTTTCTGGGCCTGTTATGTTTAAAAGGTAGGCCCTGGAACACACCATTCTAGCTCTATTTTCTATTTTTAGGGGCCCCAGAACGCTGAGCCCCTAAAAATAGGGGGCCTCAGGATGGCATTACATTGTGTTCTGGCCCAACTTAACACTTGAACATTAAGATATTGGGCCAGATTCTGATCTCATTTATACCAGTCTAAATCCAGAGCAGTGTCAAGTGCAACTAAAATCAGAATAACACCTCCTGAAGTGTAATATTCTGTAGTTTTGCCTTTGGTCAGATGGCATTTATTGTAAAACAGAGTCATTCTGGGACTAGCTTTCTTTTCTTTTCTTTTCTTTTCTTTACTGCCTGGCTCTCATTTAAAAGACATGATATTTTATTGTGATTTTCTGATTTCACAGAGCTGATTTTCACAGAAATGCACAGTAATTTATTTTATTGGAGTGTTTTAGAGTTTGACAGCCGACTACATACCACATTTGGTACCAGAAGTAAGCAAGCAGAGACAAAATGAACACCAGATACTTCACAGTACTATGTTAACCAGAAATTACTAAAATAATAAAGGAAAAGTTCAATAAAATTGAGAAGGTAAGGAAACTATTTCTGTGCTTGTTTCATTTAAATTAAGATGTCAAAAAAACCTTATTTTTCTTCTGCAAAATAACATTTCACAGCTATAGGAATTCAGTATTCAGCTGTAAACTTGTGCAAGAACATCTATAATGTTTTGTTCAGTTACAAACATTTCAGTTATGAACCATCTCTATTTCATATGTGTTTGTAATTCTGAGGCTCTACCATACATAGTTGAACAATGCTTTGAAATTTAGAAAATTTTCTGAGGTTTGGATTCTTTATAGTGGCTTTTTCTGTCTTGAAGACAAGAGGCACCTTGAGAACCAGTTAATAACATTCTCACCTCACAACACCATGTTTACTAAGCAAATTAGGTAAGTGCTCTAAGTCAGTTACTTTCTGGACTGCTGTGGGCTCATATCTAGACTGCTCTTGTACTGTGTACTTTCTCTGAAGTCTATGATACTTCTCACTATCAGATAGCCTACTTTGTTAGATGAACCATTGGTCCTCTACATTATAAAATGATAAAAAAAATTCATAACATGGGCTTGAAAAAACATACATATTCATCAAACTGAATGTGTTAACCTTATTTCTGTCAAGACCCTCCACTGCTGAACAATCAAGAGATAACTTATATTCCAGCAAAACAAGCGAAGAGTTTGGTGGCACTTTTAAAGACTAACACATTTATTTATCATATGAGCTTTTGTGGGAGCAAAATCCAACTTCATCAGACACTTGAAGACGGGGAGCTCACAGAATGTAAGTGTCTGATGAAATGTGATTTTCTCCCACAAAAGCTCATGGGATAAATAAATTTGTTAGTCTTTAAAATGTCTACAGGAGTTGTTGTTTGTTTCTGTCAGAGGTTATGGATCTATCACAGGAGTTGATGAATGAGGTTCCATGGCAGGAAATGTGCAGGAAGTTAGATTAGATAATCATGATGGTCCCTTCCGACCATAAAAAAGGAGACTAAAACCTTATAACTGCAAATAGTATTTTGAGATGTTAATGGTTTGTGATGAGAGCTAGGTTTTTAAAACATTTTTTGAGATTATTCTTCATGAGAAGTTAATATCTGAATGGGATTATGGTATGTGTCTCATACTGAAGTATAGGTGGCATGATCTGGTGTACAGAAAAGGAGTCTGATCTAGAACTCAGAGCAGAAAGGGAGGGCAGAACTGGAGGTGTGGTGAGGGATAAGCCAATGGTTGGGGCTAAGAGTCAAGAATTTACAGGAGGGCAGGAATTAGGGCCCTAGTAGGAGCAGATGCAGGATGGAGCAAAAACAAGTGCAGGAAATTTTTCTAGTGTTGTTGCAGACATAAAACGGATTAGCTATGTCTACACTGCAGGGGGGGGGTGGGAAATTGACTTACCACTTAACTTTAAGTCAACCTTATAAAGTTGCAGCTGCTCAGCCACAAAGCTGTGCACATGAAAAAATCCTGCATCACAAGATTTTTCCACCGCTGTGCATGGAATGGTTGAGGCCGGTAGTGTGGCTGAGGTTCAGGCTGGGCAGTGCTGGGCTGGGCCTGCGCCGCAGCCGGGGAACAGCTGGGAGCAGTAGGCGGCAGGCCCTGCGTCCTGCTGGACCAGGTTGGCATTACTGCTGAGAATTGGCCGGGGTTGGGCAGGCCCAGAGTTGGGCTGGGCTGGGCTGAGGAAGGGCTGAGGGGGAGGAGGAGGCAGGCCCCAGGCCAGGTTGGCAGCGGTATGGTCGGGAAGTGGATTAGAGTAACAGAGTTCTGGCACATCTCCCCTAGGCTGGAGGAAGAGAGGGGCTGTGGGCTGGGGCCAGCCTGGGCACTCCTCCTTCCCCTCCCCTCCCTGGAGCCTGTGGAGGCTCTGCCCCTTCCAGCCAGGGCCTGGCTGTTCACGTGGCCAGGCCCCAGCCTCTGGCCTGGATTCCCTTCTGCCAGCACTGCGGCCTCCTGTCTCCCACCCAGCTCTTCAGCCAGGTAATGGGGCTGGGAGGGGTTTGGGGTGGTCAGGAAGCTGGTGGGGAAAACATAGGGGTAGGGAGGGTGCATGAGGAGGGCAGAGAAACGGTCGGGATGGTGGGCTGGGGAGGCCTTGGGGGGCTGAAGAGTGTGGGGCGTTAGGAGGTCTGGAATGATGGCAAGAAGCTTAGGGAGTGGGGATTGGGGCCAAAAAGGACATGGGGAAAGTTGTCTGATGGAGGTAGCTGGGGTTGGGAGGCAGTAGTACTTTGTTGCATTTAGTCTATTTTGGGGGGAGGTGGGGATTTTCTCCACTATATTATTTTCATTTGCTCATTTTCACTCGTCCCATTGTGAACCCAGATTGGACTGTGAGTTTTGTGTAGGGTCTTGTCCAGACATCTTGATAAATGACTGATTATACTGAGCATTCTCACACTGGTGTGTCGTTCTCACCTGTTACTAAGCACTCTGGAAAAATCTGAAAATGGCGCTTCATTGCTGTAATTGTGATTACTAATGCCAATATCTTACAATAATGCATTGAAGTGATTTTGTATTTGGTAGAGATTTTCTCTTCAGTTGAAAGGTAGACCAAAAATGATAGGGCAGGTAAAGGTGCAAGGGACTGAAAATAAGCTTTTTGGAAATACTGTAGCCTTATCTCTAAAGCATCTAAAGCCCATTGTTTTGATTTTGGCTGTATTTAGCACCCTTCTTGTAGCAGCATTTTCCTGAAAAGAGATGTCTGGAATCTTTTTGATTTTTAAAATTTCAATCGAATCTACCCCTCTGGGACCAGTAAGACAGCTTAAATACTGTCAGTGATAACTAGCTGGCCTCCCTGTGAACTGTAACTCTGCATGTAGAACACAGAAGATGAGGGTATTGGGCAGAAATGTGACAACTGGGATCCAGATTGAATATAACTTTGGTCTTGGGTTATTTGAAAGCCATGAATTAGTTTCTTTTGATTCTATAGCAATTCGGGTAAATGATAATTAACTTAGGTGTTTTTTTATTAATAAAAAACCCTTTAAATAACAACTTTTACTAATTTTTCATTGTTCTCAATTTTTCAACAATTTGTTATATAAGTCTGCACACAAAATTTATTCAGAAAAAGTTTTGCACATGGGCTGAAAATTTTGCACACAAGCCGCCAAACCTTAGAGGGAACATTGGTCCCTGCGCTGTAAAGTTGACTTAAATATGTAAAAGAAGCAAGGAGTCTTGTGGCATGTCTTAAATAAATTTGTTATTTTTTAAGTGCCACAGAACTGCTTGCTTCTTTTGCTGAACTAGACTAACACAGCTGCCCCTTGGGAATTTGAAAGCTTAAGTCAACTTACAGGGCAGGAGTTATTAAGGCAACTCTACATAACTGCTTAAGTCAACTTAATGATTTCTGAATATAGACAGGGCTCAGCTTAAGTCAACATAAGGGGCTATAAGTAAACTTAAGCCCATAGTGTAGACATACCCAATGAGCTGCATGGCTGAAATAGCAATCTATTGGCACTTCTGTCCAGTCAAGTAGTGTAGTAACTTAATGAGAGTTTATTGGGCTTAGCTGAGTTCGTTGGGTTCCTAGGCAACTGTGTCTGAAGCTAGCTGAGTTGGTGACAGGGCTTAATTAACTCAGAGGATTCTGACCACGATTGACTAGGTTATGTCGGCCAACGCAAATTTTGTTCAACCTTGTCTTTTAATTGAGGATTAGGGCTGGATCATGAGTGATTCATGTAATGCTGGGCACAACTTGGGCCTAAACTGACCAGCAAGGTCAGTCTCATGTTATAAAACTTGACACTTTACAGCTGTTATTAACCATTTCCCACTGAAGACAAACCCACTCCATTTCTTGTTTTCTGTCTGTTCCATCAGCTCATCAGCCCAATGGAACAGAAAAAACTTTAATTTATCTGCAGAAAAGGAGTTTTCTTCCAAGGCAATAGTGATGAACTATATTTAGTGTGCTCTGTATCTAAGTAGTGCTGTCTAAACATAAGAATGAGGGAAGAGCATCTCAGTGAAGTCACTACCAGCTGCTATTGATAACAGATGAATTCTATTACTGAAAAATGGATAGCAATATTCAGTCAGAGGTGATAAAACAGACCCCCTGAATTACACCACATGAAGGTCCTTTCATGCAGAAAAACACTCTTTTAAGAGAAAGGAAATAAACTAGTCCTTCTACTCCATTGAGCCCACTGAACTGAACAATGTTCTACAATTTGGGGAGAAGGTCTTGGTCAACACTTCCAAGGAATGAAGACATATCTTGGAACAGAAGTACTGATATTATTTGTTAGAAGAATGGCTGTCTGACCATTGTTCTAAGATAGAAGTTCAAACAACAAATGAAAGACTTGTATTCTTTCAATATCATATGGAGAGAAAAACAAGTCTGAGAAAAATAAACTAAATCTGTAAAGCTCAAAGACACTAAGGGTATGTCCACAGATCTCTTTTATTTCAAAATAACACTGGTTATTGCAAAATAAAAGAGATTAGGTCCACATGACATATTCTTATTTCGAAATGAGGGGCTCCGTCATTTCGAGATAAGAGCCATCATTTCAAAATATTTAAACTTTCTTTAAATCGAAATGGCTGTTATTTTGAAATGGTTATTTTGAAATAACACCGTTTGGATGTGTTATTTCAAAATAACCATTATTTTGAAATAACACTTTTGCCCTTCTCCTTCCCAGAGTGCCTTCCTTTTAGCCTATATTGGGTGTGGGCATGGCCCAGGGAGGGGGCCATGTTGCCACACCTCCCATAGTGCCCCTCTCCTAAAGCAAAATAGCAAGCCCTGTGTTTGGACATGCTATTTCACTTTGTGCTTTTCCCTTAATTTGAATTAACTTATTTTGAAATAACTCATTTTGAAATAACTTATTTTGAAATAACGATGTACATGTGGACATAGCCTAAAGGAGCTCAGATAACACCAAAGTTACCTGTTAAAATGTTCTCAGTAAGTCCCCACGGCCCCAAAATGGATAGATAGAGGAATACAAAGCTGAGACCACCAGTGGCATATTCTCAATTGATGTTTTATGATCTGCCAGTATAACAGCTGTGTTACATTAGGCTATGTCTACATGAGGAAGCTTAGTTCAGACTTCCTTAGTCCAAACTAAGCAGTTCTCGATTAGTTCAAACTAACCACAGGTTAGTTTAGACTAACCGTGGCTTTTCATTTTGAACTAGCTATGCTTTTTACTTTGAACTAAAAAGTTAGTTCAAACTAAAAAGCACAGCTAGTTGGAACCAGGGATGTCACTGACACCTGGCACAGAGGGCATGTGCCCCAAGTCCCAGCACTAGTACCCTGAATGCCTGGAGCACCGCCTCCTCTCCCATCCCCGTCCCTGGCCAGGTATACAGGTCCAGGCAGGCTGTAGTGGTGCCTGCATTTCCTGACTGGCTAGCTGGGGCTAGGCTGGCTGCAGCGGCACCTGCATCTCCCAGGCCGGGCTACCTATGGTACCTACTGTCTCCCCTGTCCCTGTCCCGGGGTGTGGATTGGGGGCTGGGCTGGCAGCAGCAGGAGTCTGGGACCCAAACTCAGGATCGGGGCTAGGGGAGAGGCCAGGGATCAGAGGACGGAGCCTGGGCTCTGGCCCTGGGTCAGCGACACCCCTGGTTGGAACTAAAAATTTAGTTTGAACAAGAAAAAGAGATTAGTTCAAACTAACCGTTTAGTTCAACTTCTTTATTTCAAACCAAGGTGTTTACATGTCCTAGTTTGAACTGAAGTTCAAATAAAGCACTAAATTCGAACTAACTGTTTTAACTAAAAATTTTTTAGTTCGACCTGGTGTAGACCTGGACCAAATTAGTCTGGACTAAGGTTGCTTAATTTTCTAATTTTCTAGTGTAGACATAGCCTTAATGTCTAGTTAGCCTAGTCATGATAAGACCCTGTTAAAGTAAGTATTGTTGCATAATTAAATACAAAGATGATCCCTATCCCCAGAAAGTTTAATTTTGGTCTAAATCCACTTCCTTTCCACTTTCCTTGGAGGAAAAATATTAATCAAATTCATAACTAGTAGTGACCTTGTACTGCTCTGCTCCCTGGATTCTCAGATCAAAGAAAGACCACTGAATTACTTTCTAACACTCTTTTTAGAAAAGATTAGTAATCTAAAAGAAGCTGAAGAAAGTTATGTGCACATCAAAAGATACATGTGAATAAGCAGATAAACAGTGAATAAAAGAAAAACCCATTAATGTACTAGAAATTTTTGCCTACACATTAACTTGTATTGTTCATGGTCAACATTTACTGCTAGCTGAGCTTACTATTTTTAAAATTAAATTATGAAAGACCTCCCAGGACATACAAGGAATAAAGAAAACAGAGAAATTCTAGGAGGAGTGCTTTGTTCCTCTGCTTTCTTTTTATCTCTCATCCCTATTTTTTATGGATGTGATTTTGTTTTCAGTAATGCTGAATTTTAATGACAAAATAATTGGCCCAAACCAATTTATTTAGGTAACAGTTTAAATTACCAAATACTTCTCCAGAACCTATCTGAGTATTTTAAAACCTCTGCCATATCTAGTGCCAATGAACAGTTCATCAGCTGTTTCAGAGTTTCTTTCTTGTGTCAGATCACAAAAATTATACCCACAGAAAGAAAGAAAGAAAGAAAGAAAGAAAGAAAGAAAGAAAGAAAGAAGAAGACTCTGTATTCTTTAACTCTTATATAAAATTGCAAACAGATAAAGAAAAAATACAAAGGTCTAATGAGAAAAAATATGTGATGGGAAGAGGGGAATTTAAGTTTCTGATTCTGAAAATTGCTTGAACACATGCTTAACTGTAAGTCAGTGATCTTGTGCTTAAATGTAAGCAGTTGGTCAGGAGCCGCAGAAATCACAAGTTAAATTCATTACTCTCAAACATGTGTGTGAAAGCATATTCACAGAATGTAGCAAAGAGAAGACATATGATAAATGACAAGCACAACAAAAGGCAAAACATTTCAAAATTGATATTTTCTTAGAAATAAAATCTGATCACCCCAAAAAAGAAAAAAAAATGACAGAGAAGGTACTATTACTGAGTAAAAATGGGCTCATATCCAAGTGGTGATGACTTACAAAGATCAGATAGAAATTTGATTTTGTATTTCTTTCCAGAAAGAAAATATGTGTGTGAGTGTTCAGACTAAATGGTGACAGAGACACAAAATGTTAGGGGTATGACATAAAGGGAATGTCCACATGTCTCTTTTATTTCAAAATAACACTGGTTATTTCAAAATAAAAAAGATTAGGTCTACACAACGTTTTCTTATTTCGAAATGACGGGTTCTGTCATTTAGAAATAAGAACCGTCATTTCAAAACAGCTTAAACCCCATTCATTTCAAAACAGCTGTTATTTCAAAATGGTTATTTTGAAATAAGGCCATTTGGACATGTTGTTTCAAAACAACACCATTGTTTCGAAACAGCTGTTTCAAAACAACATGTCCAAATGGCCTTATTTCGAAACAACCATCTTGAAATAACAGCTGTTTCGATAGCAGGCTTTCCCTTAATTTCAATTAACTTATTTTGAAATAAGGACTTTATTTCGAAATAACTCATTTTGAAATAACGATGTAGTGTGGACATAGGCAAAGTGAAATTAAATGACAAACATCTATATTTTACTCAAGAGGAAAAGGGACTGTTGGATGAAGGACAGTCCTCTGAAAAGTCAGACCACATTTTATTTGCCTAAACATGGATTTAAACATCTGAATTTTCTCCATATTCTTGTGACCAATGGAAACTAGGCTATTTTGTAATTTATCCTTCCTTTGCTCTAACTTTTCCTGTAAAAGCCAAGCTGCTATCTCAGAGCAGGATATAAAGAACTTAAGTGCAGTCAAGCATGTTGCCTTTTTAAAGGAATACCTGTATCCTAGTTCACCCACACACCCCATGAAAGCTACAAAAGGCTGGATCTGTCTCCTTTTTAAGGATGTTCCATTCAGTAGCAGAGAGCCATTGCACCAGTGTGTCCCCAGATCGACAACTCACAATTAGCAACAGCATCTGATCAGGATTCTCTGCACTAACATGGCATGAGCTTGGCCCCTCACACAACAAGTTTTTGACCCTATGCGAGAGAGAGAAGCCTGGTCTGCACTTACCACAGTCTTCTGTGGCAGTCTGTGGCTATGTAAAATAACCTGCATCTCTCTCTTTGATGTTCTAATAGAGGGGTCTGCAACTTGCAGCTCCAGAGATGCATGCGGCTCTTTGGCTGCCCCTTGTGGCTCCGGGCCCTACCCACCATCACTGCCAGAGGACCCTGTAGGGGGCCTGCTCCTGTTTTTTTTGCTGCCCCCTAGTATCAGGGGACCCTGCAGGGAGCCCAGTTCTGATCCCAGTCCCCTCCCCCATTGCCCAGATTGCAGCTCCCCCTATCCTCCAGCAAGGGCCCTGTGGCCAGCACAGCCCTACCTAGAAGGAGGCTACACCCTTTGCAGCTCTCAAAATACTTGGTTATTGAAGGAATTTTTAAAAATGTCTCTTCTTATCTTTTGGGTTGCTGGGCCCTGTTCTAATGCCTATTCATCGTGGCATCTCCACTGCACTGAATCAAAAGTAAATGCCATCTCTTCAGTTCAGCACTACTCTTTTTCAGGGGGGTGGACTTACTGGGTCAGCTTTTTTACCAATTGAGAGGGTCTTCACTGACTGCTTAAGAGATCTGGTAAGTTTAAACTGATGTGGCACATTTGCTACCATTAGTGAAGACTTGCCTGGAGAGAGAGTCCTTACAGTCTAAGAATTTACTAAAAATGCTGTAAAATAAAGGCGAACAAATAACAGACACAATACTTGCTGTGCTAATTAGCCTCTTGCACATATCCAGGTGGTGAAGTGTATAGAGAATGCAGTGTTGGCACAGGTGACTCTTAATCACTTCAAAGAGTTCAGAAAAAAATCAAGATATTGTAAAATTATAACCGCATGATTCTAAAACTATGTAATGAAAGGGGAAAAATACAGTCTTGTAAACATCTTGGATAGGAAGAGAAAGCGTGGGGAGCTTTTGTGATAGTTTAATTTACCTCAGGTATCTACTATCAAGATTTATTCCATATTTATTTTCCCAAAATGTGGGAGCAGTTGCTCCTTTAATTTATATAAAAACATTGCATTTTTTAAAAGTGCTTTTTTCCAGCTGCATAGAAGCACTAGAACTGCAATTATTGTTAACTGAAGAACGTCATGTCATGCAAAAGATACAAAGTGCCCCCTATTTTATAAGGATACATCTTCCCTTTGTATAGATAGCTTCTAGGATGAGATGCAGAAAGGAGTCATGACTATAACAAAAGAGTGTTCTTTAACAATTATTAATATTGGATCTGGATCTGCATAATGGAATGGATATTTACCCCTATTGTGTCTAATTGGGAACACTTTTAGAAAGAGGTCCTTTCTACTAAGCACCCAACAGTTTCTATTTAAGGATCCTTAAGGCTATGTCTACACACACATCGTTATTTCGAAATAAGGATTTCGAAATGAGTTATTTTGAAATAAAGTCATTATTTCAAAATAAGTTAATTTGAATTAACAAAATGTTAATTCAAATTAAGGGAAAGCCTGCTATTGAAACGGCTGTTATTTCAAAATAGTTATTTCGAAATAAAGCCGTTTGGACATGTTGTTTCGAAACAACATGTCCAAACGGCCTTATTTTGAAATAACCATAACCTGTTTCGAAACAGCAGTTCTTATTTCAAAAGGACAGGATCTGTCCTTTTGAAATAAGAAAATGTCATGTGGACCATATATCTTTTATTTCATAATAACCAGTGTTATTTCAAAATAAAAGTGCTGTGTAGACATACCCTAAGAGATGATGCCAGCATAGCTTTAATAGCTCTTGCATCTTTTCCTTGGTGAGGACTGAAACCACTTTAAACAGGGTGATCAAACCCAGAGAACCAGACTGAAAGATCCACAGTTTCTGGAGGATCTAAGTATGCTTGGAATGTGTCAGAAGTGTCTGTTCTCCTGCTGTAACTAAAAAAAAAAAAAGCCTATTTAATTTAAGTTGCCTGCATTTTTAGTCTCAAATGTTAGCCTTCACTAGAAGTTGTTTGTTTCAACTTTTTTTTTTTTTTTTGTCTCCTAATGCTTTGTTTAGATAAATACAGGGCTGGAAAGTACTTCAACTAGTCCACCTCCCCCACTGTAAATTGAGGTCATACCAAATGTACCTAGACTATCAATGACAGGCATTTGTGGAACCTGTTCTAATCTCCAAGTACAGGGATCAACAACCTCCCACATTAACCCATTCCAATACTTAATTACCCTTATGGGTAGAAAGGTTTTTTCCTAATATCTAAGTTAAAAATCCCTTGTTGCAGATTATACAGATTACTCCTTGTCCTATCACATGGAGCACAATTGATTACTGTCTACTTTATAACAACAGTTAACATTCTTGAAGGCTATTTTTTCATAGATTCCAAGGCTAGAAGGGACCACTGTGATTCTTTCCTCTGATCTTCTTTATAACACAGACCATAAAGGCCCCAACCCCATATTACCAGGGCATATCTTTTAGAAAAAACATCTGATCTTGCTTTTAAAATTATCAGGGATTCGGAATCCACTACAATCCTTGATAAATTGTTCCAGTGCTTAATTACTCTCAGTGCTTAAAAAAAATAATGCTTATTTCTACTCATAATTTGTCTTGACTCAGTTCTAACCATTGGATTGTGTTATATCTCTCTCTGCTTGGTTGAAAAGCCCATTATTATTTTTTTTCTTCCCCAGGCAGATACTTATAAACCGTAGTAAAGTCATTCCTTAACATTCTCTTTGTTAAGCTGAATAGATTGAACACTTCGGCTATGTCTACACTTAGAGTATTAAATTGATTTGACTTAAATCAATATAGTTGAATTAAAATAATAATTATTAAATTGATTTAAGTTAAATCAATTTAAAAGATTTAAAATGTCCCCACTAGAAACCCAAATCAAATTAGCATGTCCATGGACAGGACTTGCTAGTTCAATTTAGGAGAGGGGCAGCATGGGAAGTGTGGCAAGATGGTCCCCAACAAGGGCCATGCCCCCAACCAATATATAGAAAGAGGAGGGCACCCTGGGATGAAGAAGGTCAAAAAGTTTTAAATCAAAATAACACATCTACACTGTGTTATTTTGGAATAATAATTTCTATTTAACTGTCATTTTGATATAAAGGCAAGTTTCAATATATCAAAACAATATTCCTTATTTCAAAATGAGGGAGCTCCTCATTTCAAAATAAGGAAAGCTAGTGGGGACATGCACTTCTTTAAATAAAAATAACCATCATTATTTTGATTTAAAGTGTAAGTGTAGACATACCCTTTGAGTTTATCACTGTAAAGCATGTTTTCTAACTACTTAATCATTCTTGTGACTTGTCTCTGAATTTTCCCCTATTTATCAATGCCCTTCTTGAACTGAGGGCACTAGAATTGGACATAGCATTCAGTCCCAACTAAGAATTCTTTTATCAAGATTAAACACTTTTTCTAACCTTTTCTCATAGGGTATGTCCACATGTCTTTTTTATTTCAAAATAACTCTGGTTATTTTGAAATAAAAAAGATTAGGTCCACATGACGTTTTCTTATTTTGAAATTACAGGCTCTGTCATTTTAAAATAAGAACCATCATTTCAAAATAGCTTAAACCCCATTCATTTTGAAATGGCTGTTATTTCAAAACAGTTATTTCGAAATAATGCTTTGGACATGTTCTTTCAAAACAACACCATGGTTTAAAAAGAATTGTTTTGAAACAACATGTCCAAACGGCATTATTTCGAAATAACCATTTTGAAATAACAGCCATTTCAATAGCTGGCTTTCCCTTAATACAAATTAACATTTTCTTAATTTGAATGAACTTATTAGGGGCCTTGCACCTCTTGACCTGCTGCTCACAAACAGGGAAGAATTGATCAGGGAGGTAGAGTTAAATGGCAAGCTAGGCAGTAGTGACCGTGACATGCTTGAGTTCAGGATTCTGATTAAAGGAAGGAAGGAAAGAAGCAAAACACAAACCCTGGACTTCAAAAAAGCAGATTTTGGCTCTCTCAGGGAACTGATGGACAGGATCCCTTGGGAAGCTAATCTGAAGGGGAAAGGAGTCCAAGAGAGTTGGTTATATTTTAAAGAAACCCTGCTAAGGGCACAGGAAGTTGCCATTCCAATCAGGAGAAAGAACAGCAAACATGTGAGATAGCCAGAATGGCTTAGCAGAAAACTCTGCTCTGAGCTTAAACATAAAAAGGAAGCTTACAGGAAATGGAAGCTTGGTCAGATGACCAAGGAGGCATATAAAGATATTGTTGGGGACTGCAGGGATAAAATCAGAAAGGCCAAAGGACAAATGGAGTTGTGGCTAGCGAGAGATGTAAAGGATAACAGGCAGGGGTTCTACAAGTATGTTAATAACAAGAAGAGGATCAGGGATGGGTAGGTCCCTTGCTGAATGGGGCAGGCATCCTCGTGACGGAGGATGAGGGAAAAGCTGAAGTACTCAATGCTTTTTTTGCTTCAGTTTTCACAGGCAGGGTCAGGTCTCAGCCCACTACCAAGGGTATGGCAGACTGGAGAGAAGAAAAGAGGCCCTTGGTGATGGAAGGTCAGGATAAGGACTGCTTAAAGAAGCTGGATGTGCACAAGTCCATGGGGCTGGACGAACTGCATCCAAGGGTGCTAAGGGTATTGGCTGATTAGATAGCAGCACCGCTGGCCATTATTTTTCAAAACTCATGGAGAACGGGGGAGGTGCCAGAGGATTGGAAAAGAGCAAATACAGTACCTATTTTCAAAAAAAAGGGAAAAAGGAGGATCTGGGGAATTACAGACCTGTCAGCCTCACCTCAGTCCCTGGAAAAATTATGGAGCAGGTTCTCAAAGAATCCATCCTAAAACACTTAGAGGAAAATAAAGTGATCAGGAACAGTCAGCATGGATTCACCAAGGATAAATCATGCCTGACCAATCTCATTTCCTTCTATGATCAGATGACTGGTTTTCTGGATGCAGGAAGAACTGTTGATGTGGTATACCTTGATTTTAGCAAGGCTTTTGATACAGTTCCCCACAGCATTCTCATTGGCAAATTAAGGAAGAGTGGGTTGGATAGGTGGACTATAGGGTGGATAGAAACCTGGCTAGATCAATGGTTTCAGCGTGTAGAAATCAATGGTTCCATGTCTAGCTGGCAACCAGTCATGAGTGGTGTGCCCCAGGGGTCGGTCCTGGGGCTGGTTCTGTTCAACATTTTCATCAATAATCTGGATGATGGAATAGACTGCACTTTCAGTAAGTTTGTGGATGACACCAAGCTGGGGGGAACAGTAGGCACGTTGGAGGGCAAGGACAGGATTCAGGGAGACCTAGATAAATTGGAACAGTGGGCCAATAGAAATCTTATGAGGTTCAATAAGGACAAGTGTAAAATCCTGCACTTGGGAGGGAAAAACCCCATGCACTGCTACAAGCTGGGGAACATTCAGCTAAGTAGCAGCAGTGTAGAAAAGGACCTGGGGGTCATGGTGGATGGGAAGCTGGATATGAGTCAGCAGTGTCCTCTTGCGGCCAAAAAGGCGAATGGCATACTGGGCTGCATCAAAAGAAGTGTTACCAGCAGATCACTGGATGTGATCATTCCCCTCTATTCTGCACTGGTGAGGCCACATCTAGAATACTGTGTTCAATTTTGGGCTCCCCACTACAAAAAGGACAGGGACATGCTAGAGAGAGTTCAGCAGAGGGCAACCAAAATGATTAAAGGGCTGGAGCACAAGCCCTATGAGGAAAGACTGAAAGCATTAAGCTTATTTAGTCTGCAGAAGAGAAGATTGAGGGGGGATTTGATAGCAACCTTCAACTACTTGAAGGGATGCTCCAAGAAAGATGGAGCTCGACCATTCTCGGTAGTAATGGAGGACAGAACGAGGAGCAATGGTCTCAAGTTACAGTTAGGGAGCTCAAGGATGGATATTAGAAAAAACTTTTTTACTAGGCGAGTGGTGAAGCATTGGAATGCACTGCCTAGGGAGGTGGTGGAGTCTCCATCTTTGGAGGTGTTTAAGGCCTGGCTGGACAACACTATGATTGGGATGGTTTAGTGGGAGTGGTCCTGCCTGTGGCAGGGGGTTGGACTAGATGACCTGTGAGGTTCCTTCCAACCCTATGATTCTATGATTTTGAAATAAGGACTTTATTTTGAAATAACTCATTTTGAAATAACTTATTTAGAAATAACAATGTACGTGTGGACATAGCCATAGCCCAGGTTTTCTAAACCTCATCATTTTTGTTGCTATCCTCTGGACTCACTTTTTGTCCATATCTTTCCTAAAGTGTGGTACCAAAAATTAGACACAATACTCCAGAAGAGACCTCTCCTGTGCTGATTAGAGCACAGTTACCTCATGTGTCTTACTTACAACACCCCAATGATACACTCCATAATGGTGTCAGCCTATTTTGCAACTGTATCACACTGTTGGCTCGTGTTCCATTTATGAACCACTATCCCCAGATCCTTTTCAGCAGTATTACTTGCCTAACCAATTCCTCATTTTGTAGCTGTGGATTTGATTTTTCCTTCTTAAATGAAATACTTTTCAGTTCTCTTTATTTAATTTCATCTTGTTGATTTCTGACCAATCGTCCAATTTGTCAAGGTTGTTTTGAATTCTAAGCCTATCCTCCAAAGTCCTTGCAACTCCTTTCAGTTCCATATAGTCAACAATTATAGAAGCATATGCTCTACTCTTTCATCCAAGTAACTAACAAAAATATTTATTACCATGGAACCCAGGACAGACCCCTGCCAATAATTTCATCTAGACTATGTTTCCCTAGCTTGCTTATGAGAATATAGAACTGTAGAATCATAGAAACTGGAAGGAACCATGAGAGGTCATCAAGTCTAGTCCCCTGCACTCATGGCAGGACCAAGTACCCTCTTAAACTATCCCTGACAGGTGTTTGTCTAACCTACTCTTAAACACTTCCAATGATGGAGATTCCATCATGAGGGATTATATCAAAGCCTTTCTAAAATCAAGGTATATCAAATCTACTGCTTACCTGTCCACTAGCCCTATCCATTAGGTTACCGTGTCAAAGAAGGACGTTAAAATGGATTTGTATGATTGGTTCTATACAAATCTACATTGGATATTACTTATTCTCCTACTATCCTCTTCAACTTAACTTTCCTTATTCTAATTGTGTACCTTCCTCCCAGTTAATACTAACTGGGCTAAGTGTATGATCACAGTTGGTTCTTTTAGTGAAGAGTGAACCAAAATAGGCATCGAACACCTCCCTCTGTCTTTTTGGTACTATTCATTCCAACTACTAAATAAAATATTTTGTTGCAAGGAGCCATTGGGCAGTATCACTTTGACAGTGTCCCAAAGAGAGGAAATGCCAGAGCCCAGTACAAAGTCAAACTTACAGAGTGTCAGGCAGTAGATGTATAGGGCACAGGGTCCTGATCTAAGAGCAGAAGAGCTTTGAGCCTCCATACCCAGACAAGTAAGAAAAAAGATAACAGATGACTCAGATTGCTGCACTGAGACAAGAAAGAGGGCAGGTGTGCAAGTAGGCACATAACTGCGAAAATGACTTAATACTGGGTTGTTTCATTTGTCCCGCTGGAAGCAGATGAAATGAAGAATAATATGTCAGAGATTTCAGTAACGCAGATCTGGTTCACCATGGAAAGATTTGAAAAGGGAAAGAGGGTAACATCATTTTCTTTTTTACAATGTACCTCTCTTATATTTTGCCTCTTGAACTGAGAAGCTAACCAGTATGGGGGGTCTTGTTGGGTTGTTGCTGTTAGTAGGGGAAACTGATGATATGAGTCAGACATCTTTGGTGCAATCCTCTTATTTACAAGGAAAGAATGCAATACTCAATTTCCCTGAACGCAGTAGAAATAAACAGGCAGTGTCTTTGCTCAGTTTCCATGACTGCCTTTCCAACTCATCCTGTGCCCCAAGGACCATCATCTCTGCCCCCCCTCCCCCACACGCTTAGGTCCTTGCTAACAACTGCTTCTCTGATTTTCTCCTGTTTTCTGCTTGCCCTCAACCTCTGACATCCAGACAGACAAATGCTTCTGCAAGCAGCTAGTGCTCAGCATCTGCATTTTCAATCAGTCCCAAAGGAAAACCACTCTTACTCTGATTTCTCACTTAAGCCTTCTTATGTGGCCCAGCACTTTAGGAAGTGGCTTTTATTGCCTTAACTGTCTTCCTCTATAAAGGAACTTAATTGCTTCTTCCATTTAGTTTGGATTAGCCACATGCCTATCAGCTTTAAACATGATCAGTGATTGCCTGTATATCAAAGGTACATTTGCTTACAAACATTAACATCTTCCAACCTATTAATATTAATATTAGCACACAGCCTCCCAATCATTTATCTCTATATCTCTTTTGGAATATTAGGGTTTTTACCTATTTTTATTTTTTCCAACTTGGAACATGTGGCTACGTCCTAGCAATGAGAAAACTTTTTGTTCTATTCCTGGTAGGGTTTACCAGATATCTCATAAGGGAACCTCTGCTTCTTGACAGTTACAATGTGCCTTTATGTTAGTGTTTGCTTCTGGTAAGGATGTTTGGCTTTGGTGGGTGGTTTTGTAGGGAACTGTGAAATAAGGTCAGCCAAGAGAAACTGGAAGTGTTTTTCTAACCTGTAGATGGCATTATGGAATCAGTAGATTTCTAGCGACTAGTTCAGGACATATACACATCCAGAAATACAAACCACTAAGAGATCATAAAGGTGTGCTGAGGCAATGTGACATGAGACGAAGAAAGGTGTATGCTGTATGGTGTCATTCAAATTCATAAAAAAATCAATACAATGTTTAACTGCAGTCCAGGGTAAAAAGCATAAACTATAACCTATGAGTCATATACTGATTAACATCAGCTAGCCTTCTCCCAGGGGAACTTGGCTGGTCTTGTAGTCAACAGAGATTAGTAACAGGTAAATTAAAAATGGAAGGCATTGCAATGGTCAATAGTAGAAAAAGCAAAGGCATGACTTGGGGCCTCAACAGCAGTGACACAGAGAAAATGGTACAATCTGACTTTTTCTTTAATGTTGTTGATATTAAGCATTAGAGACATGAGGAATGTGACAATGAAAAAAGGTCAAGGAGAAAAAGATCCTCACTGTTGCAGACAGAAAACTAAAATGGTTAGTACAGGCTAAAAAGAGTGGAAATATATATCTTTTTAGACTGCTTTATGATTCAGGTTGTGTATTCACTTTCTTGCTTGAATTAAGTTGCAGGTCAATAGCCCATAGCAATTCCTCCATTCCAGGGTGAAACAAGATACCATGTTACAACACAAAACTATGTTATCTTGTAGAAAGTTTGAGATAGCTATATAAACTCTACTGGGACACAAACAAGTGATTAGTACCTTAAATAAGTTTATTTCATCTACTCACCTACAGTACCAGAAATTATTAAAGAAAATGGTGTTCTTTAGGTATATTCAATTATTTTCATCAGACACAAAGAAACTCTGGGATAATCTTTGTCACTTGAAAGAAATTAAAACAGATTTGAAAACATGTCACATTTTATATTGTGTTTGAGTATGTATCTAAACTATAAAATATTTCTAGCACACACTAATAATACAGAATTGCCTTTCTAAATCAGGGAGATTATTTTTTGTATGACCTAAGCATGACTGGAAAATAGTGAAATCATCTAGCAATAAGGAATGGGCACATTATTTCCATGCTATTCATGGCAGAAGGGGATGAGATCTTGTGCATTTTCAAACATGATTTTTATTATCTGTGCTGAAATGTGATTGTCTTTCCATCAACCAAGAGACTCACTGCTATCTTTGTGTAACAGATGTGAGCCAGCATGTTCCAGTGGTCTCCAAGAAGAAAAGTCTACTTTTTACTTTATGCTGGAGTTAATGAATGCAGAGGTATTTTATCAGATATTTAACATTTGTGAAAGTACTTAATTGAACACACCTGAACAGCAGAAAACAATCAGTGAGAATCATCATATAATGTAGTCTCTCAGAAGGACTTTGTTAGGTCTACTCTTATTTAGGTCTTATCTGCTCACCACTGGGGTTCTGTAACTGAGCTCTGCCAAACTGCCCCCCCCACCCCATGGTGATGACTGGGAGGAGAGCTCCATGGACAAGGATGTGATGATTAGCCAGTGGGCACCAGCACCTCAGCATAGGGTACTGCAGCAGCCCCAGGCATTGCCACCCTGGAGCTGTTCCCTGCCCCAATGCCAAACCCGAGGACACAGGGGGAGGGTCCCCCACCAACGAACACTCAAGTAAGGAGACATCACACCAGACCCCTGCTGCACCTGCTGGTCTGTGCTCTTACCTTGCATGCATAGTGGAACATGCAGGTGGATCAGGGACTACAGGGGACAGGGCCCAGGGGCAGGCAGAATCCTGTGGGGGTGGGGGGTGCAGCAGCCCTCCCATGGTCTCAAAGAGGCAGGGGGCCATGTGATGGGGAGACCTGAAGCTGAGCGTGGTGGTGGCCTGGCAGGACATGGGGTGGGAGCACTGTAGGTGGGAGTGTCAAGGCCAGACAACATGTGTCCAAGATCACTGGCATGTGACCTCAGGAGAGACCTGCAGGACAGGGTTGCCTGGGGCTCACCACCCTGGGCACTCTATCCTCCCCAAGTAGCAGAGCACTGTGGTGTATAATAAGGGGCCCTGTCCCAAAGGACATGGAGAATGGGGATGGGCATGGGACAACAGCTGCTGTCAGCCTGCACTCTACACTACTAATGGGAAGAACTTGTGTTCTTTGCTTCTCTCCTGCAGACCATGCCCCAATAACACCAGTTACTTCCGGGATGGGCCTGGCCCCAACCAGGAGAAGGAGGGGACATCACTCATGCAAGGAGATATTGGAAGATGACCTCCAGCTCACAGAGCACACCAAGGCAGATCTGGGAGCCTAGAGGGAGCGGTAGAGGCAGGAGGAGGACACGCACTGCAGGGTCATGCCAGCCCACACTCTCACCCTCTTCAGCTCCACCCATTTCTCCCCATAAATAAAACACATCCATACCATCATTCCATGTGTATTCCATCATTTTATTATGTTGTGGATGGGGAGAGAGGGATGGGAGGGGGAGTGAGTGCACGAATGGGCAAGTGGGGGTGGTCACAGTACTTGGGAGGCTGAGCCTCAGGATGGCCCCCATCGTGATCTTTCCAATCCTGAAGAGGTAGGCACTGGAGTGGTAGGAGTCTGGGACTGCCATCTTCCAGAGGGCAAGAGCCATTCACTTGTCCACGGTCAGGGTGGGTTGGAGCCAGGTGTCCGTGTGCTGCAGAACCAGGGTGAGCTTGGCAACCAACTGGAGGCAGGTTCTCTTCCTCATCTGCAGGTTCCTCAGTCGTTGGCCATTGTCCGTGGTGGTAAGACCAATCTGATGCCACCAGTTGCTGCTGGTTTCCCATACCCAGATATGCAGTTACACGGAGGGCACCCTGTCTAAGCCAGCTCCCAGGAAGGGCAAGAGGTCAACCTGCTGTGGCCTGCCCCTGTGCTGGCAGTTGCCCTGTGCTGCCTGGTCCAGAGCTGAAGGAGTCTGGCCAATGCATGGAGCATATGGAGTGCTGAGCTAGCAAATCACTGGGGCTCACTGGGGTCCTGGATCTCCTCAGGCTCCATGTTGCCACACACAGTACGGAGAGTGGTATGGTCACTTTCTGTTGTAAAGGAGTGGCTGGGAGAGAGGGGCACTTTTTTCGGTGTTGCACTGTGGGCTAACTACCCACAATGCACCAGTCGTAGGGCAACCTAGCAGCTGCCAGTCTGGACATGGGCAATCTCCTGGCATTTTGAGTGTAGATGCTCTAAGCCAGTTTAACAAGGTCTACTTTAAGCCGACTTAACTGTGCCGTCTAGTGGAGACCTAGCCAAGGACTATTCCCAGAAAGAATATGATCCCATTGCACCATGGGATGTTGGAAAGGTGGAGCAAAGGACACTTCCAAGCTGGTTTCCCACAGACATGTACTTCAGAGGCAAAGAGACAAGTTTTCCTAGTACACTGAGACTGTTGAGTGCTGAGCCCTGCTTAAAATCTGACCTCACTTAGGCTACTGACCACTTGAAGATGTGGTGCATATCTTCTCCAGCTTCATTCAGTGGATGTGTGCACATGTTCTTAACCCCTCCCCAGAGACAGAATCAAGGCAATACCTTCTAAAATGAAGATTTTAACAAAATACAGATGATACACTTGGAGGAGCCGCAAGAAATTTAGCTTTTATAAAGGCATCTGAGATAGATACTGCTTTACTATGGGGTGGAGGAAAGGACTGAGACCCAGCTAGAGCTCTAAGAGCAGTGATGATGTAACAGCTCTTTCTAGTTTTTGCTCTAGACATTCTCTTCCCTCTCGTTCCCTTCAGTGTTCACCATCCTTCTTCCTCACTTCCTCTTCATACTACCCGTCACTCTAAATATTCTTCTTCATCCTGCTTCTTTGCTTTTTGCTCCCATTTAGCCAATCCGTACCCAACAGAATCCCACTCAATAAACCCAAACTGTCACAAAATCATGGCACAAGCATGACATTTCCCAACCCATCTCTCTGTCCTCTTTCCTTGTATGTTCCAGAGGGGTAGCTGTGTTAGTCTTTATATAGTAAAAACAATGAAAGTCCTGCGGCACTTTAAAGACAAAAAATATTTCTTTAGGCATAAACTTTTGCGGGCTGCAACCCACTTCATCTGATGATCTGACTAAGTGGGTTGCAGCCCACAAAAGCTTATTCTTGAAGAAATTGTTAGTCTTTAAGGTGTCACAGGGCTTTCATTGTTTTTCTTTATATGTTATGTAACTCCACCTCCCTCCACCCCTTTTTTGGTGGTGCCTATTTAGACCGTAAGCTCACCATGGCATGGGGACTGTTTCTTACTCTAAAGTATTGTGCAGTGCCTAGACCAATGGAATTGTACAATAATACTTATAATAATGCAATTAAGCTTCTTAAAAATAAATTATTTTAAATTTAATGATTTTTTCTTTGAAATTGAAGTGATCATAAGCTAGATGGATGAAATCATCATCAGTGTAGACACCATTTATACAAAATGAACATAAGTAAGGTGTGTTAATAGAACACAGAACTTGAGCTATAGTTAAAAGTAGCTCAAGCATTTGTATTGTAAACGGTCATTTTCAGATGTTATTATTTTACATTTTAGACTAAAACTTGGCACATTTCTTCTCAGTCAATCAGTTTTTGAAAGTTTGAAGAACACACAGTTCAGTCTTTTGATGGTAAAGTAAAATAATATTTTTGTGATTGTTAAGGAAATAGGGTTTTCCAACAGTCCAAGAGCCCCTATTATAACGGTTGTATTAAATAGAAATTTTGCAGATTCAAAATCTCTATTATGATCTCCTCAGTTATAAATTAATATGACTGAGTGTGGGATGGCACTAAATTTTGGCCCATTAGTCACAGTGTGAATTATTTCCATGTATATAACAAGGAAATTTATGTCGTGCGTGTGTAGTTTTTTTTTTTAATAGGAAGTTATAAAAGCGTTATAGGGTATGTCTACACTTGCAATTTAATTTGAATTAATGAAGATTACTTCAAATTAAATCAAAGCATGGCTGCACTGGCTTTCATTAATTCAGACTAAGGACTTGCTAAATTCAAATTAATAAAAGCTTACTTTGAAGTAAGGGTTAATTCAAACTTATTACTTTGAATTAAGCCAGTGTAGCCATGTGTAAGCTACTGGGGTCTCTGGCGGCCCATGAGGGTGCCTTCTACTGGTGGCTCAGCTGGGAATTAGTCTTAAGTGGTGCCCCTCCAGGCACCCGGAGTGTTCCTATGAACCCCAACCCCCAGGCAGGGCAGGCAGTCCCAAAGTCTATAGCACTGGCCCCAAGCAGGTGGGCTGTCCCAAAGGGCAAAGACAAAGTCTATTAGCCCCAGGCCCCAGGCAGGGCGGGCAGTTCCAAAAGAGCAAAGACACCACCGATGCCTTAGAGCAGTTCAGGTGTGGCGGTCAGTCACTCAGGTGGTTGGGTAAGGACAGGGGGGTAAGGAGGGGGATGCAGCCCCTCTAATGCCACTGCGTCCCAGCCCAGGGCCCTATCCACTCACAGAGCAATCCACCACTGGGCCAGCAGGGCTCCAGCTGAAAAGCGCTGACACCAGGCAGTGTTTGGCATTCCGCTCTTTCTGGGCTCCTTCCTTCCACCACAGCCTGAGCACCTAGGTCCACATAGGGTAGCCGTCCTTGGGGTCTCCTTTGTAAGTGGCTTGGAGGAGCCTACTGAAACTCTCTGTGTCCATGGGCGGTAGATCCAGGAACTCCTCTGGCCCACCAGCAAGTGGTAACTCTTCCAGGTTACAAGGCCCATGCGTCAGTGGCAACTCCTCCTCTGGCAACCGGAGCTCCTCTAAGTCACAGGACTTGTAGGCATATATCTCCATTTCTTCCCCCACTTGTGGGTCGGCCTCATCACAGGGCAGCTGATCCAGGCCCCGCTGGGTCATGGGGTTTTGTCCCCAGCTGGCAGCCTCAGGGTTCCCCTCCCAGTCACTAGGCCTAGGGAGACTGGGTGGGCTGTAGACCAGTTCTGCCGGGGTTGACCGGGTTTGTCACCTGACCCTGGCCAGGCTTCCTTCTGCTGGCTGCCTCCGTGGAGATACATACTTCTCCTTCAGCAGCTCAGCCCCTACTGCGCTGGTAGCTGGTAATTTTATACATCCTGGTTTGGCCCTTCCCTTCTGCCTCTGGGCCCTGGGGCCCAGTCTGACTGTGGATGGGAGGTATTCAGGCCCTTCCTCTGGCCCCAGCTCTAAGGGAGGCCACATCTCCCCATTACACATGCTAATTCAAATTAACCATTAATTCAAAGTAATGCTGTTTGACTTTTTCCCCCCAGGGTGCCTTCCTCTTTCTATATACTGGGTAGGGGCCTGGCCCTTCTTGGGGGCCATCTTACCACACACCCCCGGTGCCCTTCTTCTAATTTGAACTAGCAAGTTTTGTCTATGGACATGCTAGTTTGAATTGTTTTTCCTAGGGTGGCCATGTTAATTTGAATTAACTTAATTCCAGCTAATCACAATTAGTTTGAATTAATTAGTTTGAATTAAGTTAATTCGAACTAGCGTTCTAAGTGTAGACATAGCCATATACAACAATCAACAGTTCAATAGCTATAACACAATGTTGCCTACCTGTACCGGTTTTTAACTGAAACTCGAAATGGTACTATTGTATATCAATCCCAAACAAAATGCATTTTACTGAATCAGTGGTTCAAAACAATGAGACATTTGGGTAACAAGAAGCAACTGAGAGGCTGTGTGGTCTAGTAAATACAAGACTAAACAGAGTTTTAAGAATTATGAATTCTCTTCTTGGCTCGGCAATTGACATGTAGTCTCTAAGATCAGAAGTGACCAACATGATCATCTCCTCTGACCTCCTGCACAATGCAGGCCACAAAAACCTCACCTATCTACTTCTACAATAAACCTATGTCCTATGACAGAGTTATTAAAGTCTTTAAATCATGATTTAAAGACTTTAAAGTACAGAAAATCCACTAGCAAGTGAGCCATGCCCCCTGCTACAGAGGAAGGTGAAAAAACCCCAGAGGTCTAGCCAACATGCCCAGGGGAAAATTTCTTCCTGGAACCAAATACAGCAATCAGTTCAACCCTGAGCATGTAGGCAAGTCTCACCAACCAGTCACCCAAGAAAGAATTCTCAGTAATAACTCAGAACCTATCCCATCCAACTTCCCTTCTCAGGCCACTGGCATAGCTCCCACCAGTAGTGAAAACTCAGTCTTTTGCCAAACTAGGCCATACCATCATACATTCCCCTCCATAAATTTATTGAGCTTAGTTTTGAAAGCAGCTAGCATTTTTTCCCCCACTGCTCGCTTGGAAGGCTAGTTCAGAACTTTACTCCTCTGATGGTTAGAAACCTGAATCTAATTTCAAGCCTAAATTTCCTGATGGACAGTTTGTATTCATTTGTCCTTGTGTCCACACTGGTGCTGTACTCAAATAATTACTCTCCCTCCATGGCATTTACCCCTCTGATGTATTTATAGAGAGCAATCATATCTCCCCTCAACCTTTTTTTTTTTGGTTAAATAAGCCAATCTCCTTAAGTTTCTTAGAGTATGTCTATATGGGAGGCTCTGTTACATGGACTTAACAAGGTTGATTTCAAGTTGACTTAAAGTTGACCTTGTTAAGTTGACTAGAGCATTCACACTGAAAACCCCTGTTGCATGCCTGCTTCCACACTGGCAGGTGCTAGGTCAATCCTTCCTGGAGGCCAGGAACACTCAGAAGGGGCCTGGAGGCCAAGTAAGTTGACTTAAGGGCTATTCCCTGTCTACACTGGCTTAAGTCAACTTAATAAAGTCGACAAGTCTTAAGTTGACCTTAAGAGGTGTTGTTATTAATTTGACTTAAGGAAGCACTTAAGTCAATTTAATAAAAGACCCGTTGAGGCTGTGGGGGTCTGTAGGTCAACTCAAAGTTCCTTAAGTTGCCCTAAGGCTCCAGTGTAGGTATACCCTTGCTGTGTGACCTTGAATGTGCCACTTTATCTCCATATTACTGCCCAAATTTCAACATTTTTTTGGTTGGGAATTGTCTTTTATATATTTTACATTGCCTCTCACAAGGAGAACTCTAGTCTCAGACTGGCTTTTATGTCCTACTTTACCAATAAATTGAAGTACAGGTTTTGTCTAAATTAGAAAAGCTTTGACAGATATCAAATATGATTACTCATGTTTCTAATTATTCCTTCAGGGTCATCTCTATCCAGATTACTTTATTTATGCATCAGTCTTATACCAGTACCACTAAATCAACAAATTGAGTTAGCTATTTGCAGAATAGCTAACTAAAAAGCATTAATGTAACACAATAGTCCCATATGTTCAATCATAATAATTCCTTTACATGAACTGCTGCTCTTACAGGCAAGCCGTGTTAGAAATAATTATGTTTGTTTATGTGAGTGTCAATGTGCAATAATGAGTAGTCAGAAGGCTCACTATTTATATAAAGAATTCAACCCCAGGAGTTCTTTCACCTACAGGCACCTACACAAAAATTTCCTGTTGGTTGGTTCCAAAGGGATAGCCATATTAGTCTCATTCAGCAAAATGAACAAGGATTCTCGTGTCACTTTTAAAGACCTGTAAATTTATTTATTGCATAAGCTTTTGTGGGAGAAAATCCCACTTCATCAGATGCATCAAAGATAGGGAATGTACAGAATGAGAGGAAAATAAATTTTGCGAACTGTAAGTCATAGGATCAGATCATGCTGTAACAGCAAATAAAAGCAGGTGTTTATATTTTCCTCCCATTCTGTAAGTTCTACATCTTAATCATAGAATGATAGGGTTGGAAGGGATCTCATGAGGTCATCTAGTCCAACCCCCTGCCACAGGCAGGACCACTCCCAATAAAACACCACAGTCATGGTTTTGTCCAGCTGGGCCTTAAACACCTCCAAAGATGGAGATTCCACCACCTCCCTAGGCAGCTCATTCCAGTGCTTCATCACTCACCTAGTAAAAAAGTTTTTCCTAATATCCATCCTTGACCTCCCTAACTGTAACTTGAGACCATTGCTCCTCATTCTGTCCTCCATTACTACCGAGAATAGTTGAGCTCCATCCTCCTTGGAGCATCCCTTCAAGTAGTTGAAGGTTGCTATCAAATCCCCCCTCAATCTTCTCTTCTGCAGACTAAATAAGCCTAATGCTTTCAGTCTTTCCTCATAGGGCTTGTGCTCCAGCCCTTTAATCATTTTGGTTGCCCTCCGCTGAACTCTCTCTAGCATGTCCCTGTCCTTTTTGTAGTGGGGAGCCCAAAACTGAACACAGTATTCTAGATGTGGCCTCACCAGTGCAGAATAGAGGGGAATGATCACATCCCTTGATCTGCTGGTAATACTTCTTTTGATGCAGCCCAGTATGCCATTGGCCTTTTTGGCAGCAAGAGCACACTGCTGACTCATATCCAGCTTCCCATCCACCATGACCCCCAGGTCCTTTTCTACACTGCTGCTACTTAGCTGAATGTTTCCCAGCTTGTAGCAGTGCATGGGGCTTTTCCGTCCCACGTGCAGGATTTTACACTTGTTCTTATTGAACCTCATAAGATTTCTATCGGCCCACTGTTCCAATTTATCTAGGTCTCCCTGAATCCTGTCCTTGCCCTCCAATGTGTCTACTGTTCCCCCCAGCTTGGTGTCATCTGCACACTTACTGAGAATGCAGTCTATTTCATCATCCAGATCATTGGTGAAAATGTTGAACAGAACCAGCCCCAGGACCGACCCCTGGGGCACACAACTCGCGACTGATTGCCAGCTAGACATGGAACCATTGATTCCTACATGCTGAAACCGTTGATCTAGCCAGTTTTCTATCCACCCTATAGTCCACCTATCCAGCCCATTCTTCCTTAATTTGCCAATGAGAATGCTGTGGGGAACTGTATCAAAAGCCTTGCTAAAATCAAGGTATATCACATCAACGGTTCTTCCTGCATCCAGAAAACCAGTCATCTGATCATAGAAGGAAATGAGATTGGTCAGGCATGATTTATCCTTGGTGAATCCATGCTGACTGTTTCTGATCACTTTATTTTCCTCTAAGTGTTTTAGGAGCGATTCTTTGAGAACCTGTTCCATATTTTTTCCAGAGATTGAGGTAAGGCTGACAGTCTTTAATCCCCTGGATCCTCCTTTTTCCCTTTCTTGAAAATAGGTACTATATTTGCTTTTTTCTAGTCCTAGGGCACCTCCCCCATTCTCCATGAGTTTTGAAAGATAATGGCCAGCGGTACTGCTATCTCATCAGCTAATTCCCTTAGCACCCTTGGATGCAGTTTGTCCTGCCCCATGGACTTGTGCACATCCAGTTTCCTTAAGCAGTCCCTAACCTGACCTTCCATCACCAAGGGCCTCTCTTCTTCTCTCCAATCTGCCATACCCATGCCATACTTCAAAGCATCAGACAAAGTGAGATTTTCTCCCACGAAAGATCATGCAATAAATAAATTTGTTAGTCTTTAAAAGTGCCACCAGACTCCTTGTTTGTCTTACTGGTTGGGAAACTGATGGAACATTCAGGAGATAGCAGTACAAACTTTAAGCACAATTCAAATAAGTACATTTATAAGTATAAATGAACAAACCTAAAGATACAAGAGCTGTTATAGTACTTAGAGTAATGAACATACCCACATGTCTGAAGAGTCATGGAAATCAGACTGAAGATCACACTAAAGTCAGGTTATGAATCACTTGACACCATTTATGGAACCCAATGTACCCAAATTTTAGGGAACAAAGTGAGATCTTTTATTTCCATCTTTTACTTAATGGTATTGACATGTGGACATGTTTGACCCTTTCCATGACCATAATGCACTCTTTCCCTGTCTATTAGCCATATGTAGGATATCAAATCATCATACTATCCTTCTAATCACTGACCTAACAATTTGTGTCAATCAGTTCCTTGCAATAGTGCAGCCTAATTAACAACTTACTATTTCAAAACCCCCATTTGTGTAAAAATAATGAACATCCTATTTAAAAATAAAGTTTGCAACCCCAGGCCTAGTTTGGGTATCTCGGAATCAAGCTTTAACAAACACCTGTCATACTAAGCCTCAGACAAAACAAAATAAACCTTTTTATAATTTTTAAAAAGGGCCTAATACCTCAATTGTTTGGGTATGCTTCTTCCCCACTGCAGCATTTTTCAAATAAATAAGCAATCTAATAGTATCAGTGGGAGCATCTACACTGGAAATTTTTTTTTGGGATAAGCCAGCTTATCCTCAAAAATCTTTCCTGTGTCCATGGAACCGTTTTGCTTTATTTAAAAAAAAAAAAAAGTGCTCCGGTGTATCAAAACAGCAGAGCACTTTTTTTGAAAAAGCGAAACCCGACTTCTTTTGAAAAAGTACCTTAATTGAAAAGGTCTTTTTGAAAAATAAAAAGCACCCCAGTATTTCAAAATACTGAAGCACTTTTTCAGGAAGGTTAAACATCAGCAGCTTTCAAAAAAAGGGCTTATTCGAAAAAGCTTTTTCGAAAAAAGCCATTGCTGGATGTGGCAATGGTTTTATTTTTTAAAAAAAGCCTGCCCATCTTTTCAACTGGCCCTTTTTTCCCCTTAAAAAAGAGAGTGCAGTGTGGGCTCTTTTGGGGGGAGGGGCTTCCTTATTCTGAGATGGAGAATTCCTCTCTTGAAATATATTTTTCTAAATAAGTTTTTTTTTTAAATAACTATTTCGAGTTTATTTTGAAATAGTTTTTTTTTAAATAAAGAGTTGTTTTTTTTTAAAAAAAAGCTATTTCAAATTTATTTCAAAATAGTTTTTTGAAAAATGTGGGGCAGTGTTGTCATAGACAGTGTTATTACAAAGGAATGACAAGATCATAGATCAACTAGAACATACAGAAAAGGTGCACATTGAAGCATTCTAAAGTTCATATAGGTAGCCTTACATATTCATTTTTAACACCTGCTTAGGTTTCTTTGCAGAAGGCTTTCAAATCAGATCGGATGAGTCAGCTGAGAGCAAGTATGATAGATTTGACATGGCCACAGATTCCCTCACTATTTGTACGCTTATAAAAATAGAACATTCATTCTGCCTTTGCTAATGATGTAAAAATACATTACTCATTCTAAACAGGTTATTGATCCAATCTGTCATTTCCCTTTCTTGTGCACATAAAGTCATAGTTCATCTGTCTTGTCAGGCTGGTGATATCTGAATGTATTATCCTCCTGTTGAGGTTTTACAGTATTCTATATGCATCACATATCTTATTTAGTGTAATGATTTGACACTAAATCATCCCTAGTCAGTATCTTTGAAATGTAACAGTCTGTCACTTCTTCACCTCAGGCCAATGATGTCATGTAACATGACTCTACTTGCTTTATCATGTGGCACGACATCTCCTTGGGCTAATTATTCTAACATGTACTATTCTTCTGCTTTATTGATGGCATGCAAGTATTATCAGGTGTTCTTTGTTGCTAATTTCTATCTTAAAAGAAACCTTTATTAAATCACAGATAAGAATAAACTGTAGGTATGAATGCAGAATTAAGGTCATTCATGCAATGTGTGTGTGTGCATACGCACGATTAACTATTTTAAAACTAGAAACAGTCTATGGCACATTCCATTGTTCTGATAACTCTTCCAGCACAGTGGCACTGGTGGCCAATTTGGGAAGTTAGTGGTAGAAAGGTAACTATCAGATGTATTTCTGAGGATCAGACTCACGCAGACTTATTGGAGAGGACGGGCGAGGTAGATACAGTAAGTCTTTTCTCTATACACTGACCCTGGATTACATGACCTGTAGCAGTCATAAAGGAGATGAAGGGTAAGGGCATTCATTCAATGATGATGTTAACATGTTTCAACATGAATGATCAGGGAAAATGCAGTAGGATTCATGGCTGATATGATGGGGGAGGAAATGTTTCTGAGATCAGCATGTACCGTATGTGAGATAAGAGGGTATATCAACTACCAGTAAATGTCAGATTCACTGAACCTAGAATAGATAGCCAGATAGCTATCTATTCACTGAACCTGGTGTAGATAGCTTATTCTGTAGGAATCATTCACTTTTGGAATGTCCACACGTAGGTTTTAAAGTGAAACCACACTGGTTGTTTAGCTTTAAAAAAAAATTTACTCCACACAATGTTTTGTTGTTTTGATAGGACGAGCTCCAGCATATCTAAACAACAAAAGTTAGATTGATACAATAAGACCCGACAGGGAATCAAAACGACCCTTAAATCAAGACAATCATTCCAAAACAATTCCATTGGGATGTGTTGTTTCAAAACAACATTGTCTTGCTTCAAGGGGTTGACCTTCCTCCCAGGATGCATGGCACCCTGGAAGGAAAACCCACCCCCTCAGCACTTTGGCCAGGAATGGGGGACACAGGGTGGTCGGGGCAGGGATGTCAGGGCTCAGGGTATCCCCTGCAAATGCCGGGCGGCGGTGGGGGAGAGGGGGACAGAGATTTCGTGGCACTTTGCTACCCCTGCCACTGGCTGGGCAGCGGAGGCAGAGATTGCGGGGCACTTCACTACTCCCACTGGTGGCCAGGAGGTGGGGCCTGACATTGCGGGGTGCACCGTTACCCTCACTGCTGGCCATGCAGTGGGGGCAGAGATCTTGAGGCGCCCCGACTCCCACGCTGCAGGCCGGGCAGCAGGAGCTGAAATTGCAGGGCACCCTGAATCCCCTGCCACTGGCCAGATTGCGGGGCAGCCTGTGTTATGGAAAAATATCGATTCCCCTCCCTAACTAGAGTAGCAAACTATACAGGCCTTCATAGAGACCTCCATGTTAAAGCTAAATCCAAAATGGGGTTAGTACTGACAACTAGATAAAATAGAGAAGTAGTTCATAGTGGAAATTTACTGGGACTAACAGTTTAGAAAAGAAGAACAAAAGAATGAAAAACAAGTATAAGGTATAACCATATAAGGGTAAGAATTTAGGGAACCTTCTGGGAACAGTCAGCCTAGGGAAATTAGCAATGGCTTGATATGAAACAAGATGTTTGTTATACTGTATATAAGCTTGTGTGGTACCTAAGGGGGGGGTGGGGGTGGGAAGCTTACTTATTCCTAAGGGGCTCTGTAACCTTTCTCTTCTTGTACAAGAATAAAGCTGCTCGACCACTGTTTTTGGTGTCTGGAACTGATTGACTCACCTAGGCACCCTAAGGGAGATTTACTCCCATGACACCTGCTACCCCTGCCACTTGCCAGGCAGTGGAGGCAGAGATTGCAGGGTGCCCTGAATCCCCCACTGCTGGAATCCCCTGCCCCAAATCCCCCTAAGGCAATGGTGCGTTGGGCTGGCGGATCAGGCTAGGGCATGAGATGGGCGGCGGGGGTAGTCAGCTTTAAGATCTAGACCCTCTATGGGAGTTCACCTGGAGGTGGCTGTGTAGGATATGTTTAACTGCAATTAAGCACCTGCGTCTGGTCTGTGGCAGCTAGCTTGGTTTCAGAAGGCCTGGATTGAGGGGCTGTTTAGTTGCAGTGCAAATGTTTGGGCTTTGGCTGAAGCCTGGAATCTGGAACTTTGCCAGTGCAGACGTTCCCTTAATGGATGCCCGGAATCAGTACACATCTGTGCCCCTACTCCAGCCTACAATGGTCAGTGTTCAGGTGGTGCTGGAGCTTTCACCCTGCTGTCTCCTTCACTTCCATGAAAGGGAGGTTGGCTGTTGATTCAAACCACTACATCTTTCTTCAAGAGGAACTGTCTGCTTTTGTGTTTCTCTTAGCTAAAGCAGATTGAGTGATGGATAAAATGTACCCACAAATAACTTTATTGTAAAAAAGGAGCCAAAATTTGCAATGATTTAGTCTCCACTGCCTTTGCAAATGATTCAATCTACTATTGAAATATTCACCAAGCTATTGATTTAGGGTTCAAGACTGGATTTCTTTGTAAGAGAGTTGTTTTAGCTTAGCCACAAGTTTTTGGGCTTGCTGCAGGTGAAAATTATAGAATCATGGAATATAGTGCTGCAGGCGCATCGCTGCCACGGGGAAGCACCCAGGACACTGGCCCAGGCCACGCCCCCCCACAGGAGGCCATGCCCCGTGGCCGCAGGCTGCACCCCCCAGCCGGGGATGGGGCCAGGAGCGGCCTCCGTGTCTGCAGGCGGCTGAGCCCAATATCCCCAGCCAGGGATGGGGCTGCTGTGGCTACAGGCACCTGGGCCCCAGATCCCTCGCTGGGGACAGGGCCAGGAGCAGCCACGGGTGGCTGAACCCCTCATCCCCAGCTGGGGATGGGGCTGCCATGGCCGCGGTAGGCTGGGCCCTGGATCCCCCGCCAGGGACGGGGCCAGGAGAAGCCTCCATGGCCTCAGGCGGCTGAGCCCCAGATCCCCAGCCGGGGACAGGGCTGCTGCTGCTGCAAGCAGCTGGGCCTCGGATCTCCAGCCTGACTGGGCCAGAGACCGGGAGACCCAGGGCACTGGCACTGGGATTTGGGGCATGTGCCCTGTGTGCCTGGAACCAAAAATGCCCCTGTAGTGCTGGAAAGGACCTTATGAGGTCATCTGGTGCACCCCCCTGATAAAAGCAAGACTACTCCCACTAAATCATTCCAGCTAAGGTTTTGTCTAACCAGGCCATAAAAGCTTCCAAAGATGGAGATTCCCCCGCCTCCCTAGGCAACCCATTCCAGTGCTTCACCATCCTAGCGGTGAGAAAGCTTTTCCTAATATCCAGCCTAGACCTCCCCAGCTGCAGCTTGAAACCATTACTCCTTGTTCTGTCCTCTGTCACCACTGAGAATAGCCCATCTCCTGCCTTTTTGGAGCACCCCTTCAAGTAGTTGAAGGTTGCTATCAAATTCCCCCCCCCCCAGTCTTCTCTTCTGCAGACTAACTAAATCTAGTTCTTTCAGTCTCTTTGCAAATCAAGTGCCCCACCGCCTAATCATTTTCTGTCCTCTGCTGGACTCTTTCTAATTTGTCCACATCCTTTCTGTTCTGGGGAGCCCAAACCTGGACACAAGATTCCACATGCCATCTCACCAGTGCTGAATAGAGAGGAATAATCACATCCCTTGAAAATATATGGTCATTTTATTGAAGAAGATCACACTAGGTGATGACAAAGAGCCCTTCTGGTTTTATCTGTGATCTCATTTATAGATTTGTAATTTTTTTTTGCATAAGTCTTAATGGAAGATATTCTGTCTTTCAATTTTTTTGTTTTTATAGCTATAACATTCTAATGTTTTTAAAGTAATCAAAATCTATTTTCCATTCTATTTTAATGGAATATTTTATCTAGCAATTTCATTTCTTGTTTTGAAAGTATTAATAAGTGAAAAAAATATGTAGATTGTTATGTTTATGTACTCCCAGTTTTTCTCAGTACTACTAATAAAGAAAATCCTCAGGTAAGTGAATTGATCTTTCTTTCTTTCGTTCTTTCTTTCTTTCTTTTGAGAGGTTTGCTTTCATTATTTTAAAAACAACCCCATTTCTACCTGCAGGATTCTCCCTTTTATGACGGAATAGTTATTAAGGCCTAGAGCTGTAACACTTGCTTGTACGCATGTGCAGCAAAGAAAGGTTACAGAAAATTGGAAAACTGAACTGTGTAGGTGTAGAAAGTAAAATAATTGTAGTTGTTTTTTTTTCCTCAGAGTGACTATTTGATAAATTATCTGTAAAACTTAAAGTTGTATGTCTTACATACGTCTAAGTCTTGGTGAAATATTTGGATAGATAAAACTGTATCGAAGCTAGAAAATTTTAAACCTGTCTTACGTAGTTGTATAGTATACAAGTGTAGCTTTTTGTAATCATGTAGCAAAACGCTACATTAACTGTAAAATATATTCAGAGAATCATAGCTCAGTGCTGTGCTGCCATTATATTGTTGTACAGACTTTCCTTTTAGTCTGTGATAATTCCTGTATGTGTTTATAGAAAAAGGGTGAGGAAATATAGTCTTTCATTTTCTCATTTAAAACAAAATAGTTTTGACATCCATATTCAAGGACAGAGACAAGTATTTTTGCCAAATAAACTTACATTAAGGGAACTCGCTGGAAATCATTATATTTTGATCCTGAAAATTCTAGCACTTTATACAGTATATGCTATTGTGCCCAATATACAGAACAGGAAAGGGTGTTTCTGTGTGAAGGTCATGGGTGTAGTGGGATCCCTGAGAAAATGTGCTGAATGTGCCTGATACGTAGGGTGACCAGGTGTATTCCAAGCTTTTTGGTAGGGTAAAAAGGGAGAAAACATGACCATTAAATTAGCACAAAAGGACACTGTTGAGAACAAACTTAATCAAGGAACCAAAGGACATGAAGAGAAGAAAACCTTGAATAGTCTATATATTATACTATAACCTTGGATATCAAACCAGGGGAACTGGAATTGCTCATTCAGGAGCATAAATTCAATCTAGTTGTGTGAAGATGCACCTCTTCACCTCAGGGCTCCATGTTTCTTCCTTTAGAAGGAGGCCTGGTGGAAATCAGTCCTACTCTGTAAATCAAACAATTCATGCTGGTTTATTTGCATATTTACAAGTTAAGACTTATAGATTTTTAAAGAAGAGGACTTCTTTAAACAAAAATTACATTTTCCTAACATGTTCTGTAGTACTACCTCTTCTAATGATGGCTATCAACCAACAATTGCCCATCTATTTGCATGCAAGAGGATTTGACAAAACAAGACCTTCATTAAAGACTAGTAAGTGTCTTGCCTCATGTGTCCTGGCAAGTGAATAAGAATTCCCAATCAGTGTGGCTTGAGTCTCCAAGAGTTATTATCCCAGCTGTAGCCTGAGTATATTTTCCCACCCCATCATTCCATAGGATCTAATGGTAGAGCAAGTGGCTGAGAAATATTAAGAGCTGTCTGTCTCTGGTAAGAGAGCTAGCTGGAGCAGTAATGTGCTGGGGTGTTTTCAATGGTAGCTAAGAGAAGAGGCCCAAAGAAAGTCTATGATAGGAAGCATACCTGAAAAAGGGGTTACTGAAGCTGGAGAAAATAGCTACTGCCCTCTGTAGGGAATGGTGTGTAAACTTTTCCATTCACACTTCCTTTGCCATTCAAGGAATTTGCCACATCCTCTCCATCCCACTACTCACAATCTGAAATAATCCCTTCTTTCTGCGCTGCTGCTGGTATGAGTGCTCCTTCAAAGCTGAGCAACAGTGGCTGGCCGAGACATCACCACCCTTATTTCTGCATTGCTGTTGATGGCATCAGTGCCTTCAGAGCTGAACAGCTGGAAAATGGCAGCTGCTGGCCAGGGTGTTCATGCTGTTTGCAGTGTGGGAAGGCGTTGCTCCACTGGAAAAATCTAATGATTGTATCAAGTGATTCTATTCTATTTCAGGCTGCAAGGCTTCTCAAATATATTATCCAGGAAAAAGCTAAAAAGCAAAGGAGGCAATTCTGTGCTATAGAAAAATAAGTTTGAGGGAAAACAAAGAGGAAGAAGGGCTATGAACTCAAAACACAAGAAAAGGAAGGATACACAAGGGTGACACAGCAAAGCAGAAAATTATTAATGCATTGAGTTCAGTACTTCCACTTATTCCAAACAGTTATGTAAAATAACCTAATTAGAGAGTACAGAATGGGGTGGGGTGGATGGCCAAGGAAACTAAGAATTGGAACATGTGTTGATGTTCATCTAAAAAAACCCACATACCTACATAAGGCCCAGACAACGTTTCTCAGTAGTTATCAGTCAGTGTAGTAAGAAATGCAATAGTCAATCCATTTACTAAAATGATAGAAAGTTGCCATAGTTTAGTATCACTCAGTGGCAATTACTGGTTAATATTTTAATGGCAACTACATTAAAGGGCAAAGCAGCAGCTTTTAAATTGTGTTAAAAATATATCTATTTATTTTTGTTATTACAGGTGGTTTGAACTTTTTGTGTATGACATATTTATTTATTTATGTATTTATGTATGTACTTCTTTTTACTTACTTACTTACTTACTTTACTTTATTTACAAAATAGTGTCAGGTCATTTTAAAATAGAATCCTTGAGGAATAATTACTGTTGGCTCTTTTGTATCATGGTTGTATGTTGCTTAATAATAAATGATAACATCTATTTCTTTTTATCAGTAGATCTCAAAGCCCTTCCCAGTGTAATTAGCACTTCTGCATGGTAGGGAAGTACTATCATCTTTGTACATACAGAAGAGAAAATAAATAACTTGTCCAAGGTCATAGAAAAGTTTGTGATGGAGAAACAAACAAAATCCAGGTCTCCCATACCTTATGGTAATACCCTAACTATTGGACCATGCACTGCTCTCTGCCAGATCCTGCAGTCTCTTAAATGGGGGGGGGAGGGGAAGTGATAGGCACAAACACACAAGGTTTGTCTCAAAGTCTAAATGTTCATCTCTAATGACCACTGAACATACTCAGACAATGCTTATCTTTTTCCTTGTTGTGTGAAGGAGTTCTCAGTCTACCATCTGCTATTAAGGCGAATACCAAATTTATACTGTCATAAGGTCATAAGCAAATCAAAGGCCATATTCTGCTTTTCCTGACATGAAGTGCTGCTTAGAGGTAAAAGTGAAAGAAGCTGTGGAAAGCATTAAGGTCATGCAACCTGAATAAAGGTTAGCCCAGGCTCCTTAGAATTTCATTTAGGGTGTGTTCACACAGGCTTTTTATTTCGAAACAACAGAGGTTGTTTCAAAATAAGAAACAGAATGTCCACACGACGTACTCCCATTTTGAAACAAGGGGTTCCCTTGTTTCAAAATGGGAGCCGTGTTTCAAAACGGCTTAAACCTCCTTCTGTTTCGAAACAAGGTTTCAAAACAACCCCGTGGGGACACGTTGTTTTGGAACAAACTGTTCCAAAACAACATTTGACCTTACTCCCAGGGTGCTTAGCACCCTGGGAGGAAGGGCCACCCCCTCAGCACCCTGGCCAGGGAACCCCGAGCGGGGTGAGGCTCCAAGCTGCACTCACCCCGCCGGCGTCTGCAGCCCTCTGCAGACCCCTGCGGGGTGAAGCACCTGGCTCCGCTTCACCCCACGGGGGTCTGCAGCCTCCCTGAAGCGAAATAGCATGTCCACAGTGTGGACATGCTATTTCGTTTCCCTTATTTCGAAGACACTTTTTTGTCTTTCAAAATAAGGTTTTTCGAAATAAAACATTATTTCGAAACGGCTTGTTTCGAAACATCTTGTTTTGAAACAAACAGTTTGCGTGTGAACATAGCCTTAATGTTTTCCTTATCTTTTTTCCCCTTGATTTTGTATTATAGATGTTCACACACATGTGAATTATGAAACACTCAAAGGAAAATAGACTTTATTTTCTATACATTTCAGATATGGAATAACAGATGAACTGGGAAAGAGCCCTATGAAATACTGAGTTTCACTGTTCTATTCATAGGCATCTGGCTTAATTTCATAGCTCTGCTTATATCAAAGAAACTTCTTCAATGCCTTTTGGCTCACATTGTCAAGTCCCTTGGGGCATAATCTTATGGTGCCTTAAGCAGCATGATAGTTTTAAATAAAGTGAAAATGGCATCTGCCCTGGATCTTTAATATACTTGAGAAGATATTTGTACCAGAAGAAAGGGATTGGTCCACTTTCTTGTCCCATTAAGACAGAAGTGAGATCTGGAGATTAGCTACAGAATTTTTACACTGCATTTGCAAAACTTATGATTGCAACCTTAGAGGCAAAAATTACCCTTTATTTTGACATTTTAAAGAAATTTAAATTGTGTGGCTTTTATTTGTAGAGCTTGTTTCTTACATTTTACCCTTCATTATTACTGCAGTAAAGCTAAGAACAGGGTCCAGGAGGTAAAAGAAAACATATTTTTTTCAGGCCCTCTAAGAACTGGGCCTTGGCAACACACATTCTCTCTCTTCTCTCAACCTAACTTGGCCAGCCAGTATATAATAGTCAGCTATCTACAGAAGCCAGATGGGCAAAAGCCAGCAAGTTCTGGCTGCTGAAAATGTAGTAAGGAGAGATAGTAGCCAATTAAAATGAACTGTAGCTGACCCCAGGGTAATACCATATCCTAAAATACCCTTTCCAACTTTGTTTTTTACAATCACTTAGAATAGGAAGAATGGAGTAGGTATTGCCAGGACGTAATGTTAGCTTTCCTTTGAACTCTGTGCTTTCTAGCAATCAAAATTCATCCATTGTGTTACTCCACTGAAGCAAATGAAGACATACCATGGGCCAAGCTATCCATGAAATAAATTATAGGCCTGTTGTGACAGGTCAGTTCCTGGGCTATAGTGTACATCTGAACAAATGTAGATGTATAGCATCAAGAGTTGAACAGTGGTAATAACTGCCTCTAAGCAGTGATAAAGAGTAAACAAATTTATATTAAATGGTAAATATTTAAAATAATAAACAATTATTTTGGCCTCCTTTTTGCAGAAGTGATTAGTTTAAAAAAATTACTGTACTACATAGACCTTCACAAACTGCTTTGAGGAGAGAAGATGACAAAACGAAGGTTCAGGATGGCAAATTAAAACATGGTCTGCAAGGGAAGTAAGTGAGCACATAATCCTACTTAATCCTGCTTGTCTGCTCCTGATGTCTGGAGAACCCACACAAGGACCAAAGGTATGCATTCATGAATCTGTGATAATGTTTGCCCAGCATCCGAACTGCTGCACCTGCTTTCCTGTCACGCATAACCTTTTGAAACAGTCTTCAATGGAATCATAGTCATAGAAGATTAGGGTTGGAAGGGACCTCAGGATGTCATCTGGTTCAAGCCCCTACTCAGAGCAGGACCAACCCTAACTAAACTGTCTCAGCCAGGGTTTTATCAACCCACACCTTAAAAATCTCCTAAGGATGAAGATACTACCACCTCCTTAAGTAACTCATTACAGTGCCTTGGCACCCTCCTAGTGAAAAAGTTTTACTTAACATTCAGCCTAGACCTCTCTCACTGTAATTTGAAACCATTTCTCCTAGTTCAGCCATGATCTACCACTAGGAGAACGTCCTAGCTCCATCATCCCTGCAATGCTTTTCTACATAGTTGAAGGTCACTATCTAATCCCTGTTCATTCTTTTCTGCAGACTAAATCTTCCTTTCTACAGCCTGTCACAGGTTTGTAGGGTACACAACTAATAAAAATGGTTTGGTTTATCACCCAAAGCAAAATTCTGTCTCTTCTAGAGAGCAATGGGAACCCAAAGCAATATTCTGAACATCGTGGGTAATCATTCTGTCCTCTTCATGATCACCCCTATGGGTGGAGATTCTGCTCCCATATATCTGAGTTTGCCCAACAGTTACTGTGAGTGGAGTATACAGGCCTTGCCACCCATCACCTCCAGGTGACATAGTTGGGATCATCACTAATCCAGGCCTTTAGCAGAGGTCCTCAAACTGGGGGTGAGTGGGTGTATGCACTTCTAGGGATGCATGGAAGAATATTAGGGATGGCATGGTAGGGTCCATTATCCAAATATGCATATGAATTCTAACTCTGAATTCTCTCTTTGAAGTCTAGACCTCGAATAAACCTATTTAAGGATAGCCACAGATTTGCAAATTTGATACCATCAACTCAGCTTTGAATAGGAATATATCTTGGCTCTCTCATTATAAAGAGTGATTGGAATTTCTCTCACCCTCCCTATCTGTTGTGTTCTCAGGTTGAATCAATACAAACATGACTGATTTGCTGAAAAAATCTTAGCTGACCCTGTGATTACACTTCATGGCATTTATCCCTCCTCCTTATACTTTTTCCCCCATTTTCAAGCAGCTGATAAAGTGGGATTTCTCTCATGAAAGCTCATGTGACAAATAAATTTGTTAGTCTTTAAAAGTGTCACAAAACTTCTTGTTAGTATTAAAGGTGTGGAACATACATGGATTTATATGGTGGCATTATGATTTTTTCTGTCTTATTTTTTATCCTTTTCTTAATGGTTATTAATATTCTATTACCCTTTTCAATAGATGCTGCACATTGAATGCATGACTTTAAGGCTATGTTCACATGTAAACTGTTATTTCAAAATAAGTTATTTTGAAATGAGTTATTTCGAAATAAAGTCCTTATTTCAAAATAAGTTAATTCGAATTAAGAAAATGTTAATTCGAATTAAGGGAAGGCCTGCTATTGAAATGGCTGTCATTTTGAAATGGTTATTTTGGAATAAGGCCGTTTGGACATGTTGTTTCAAAACAACATGTCCAAACGCCATTGTTTCGAAACAGCCATTTCAAAACAACAGCTATTTCGATTTCAATCGAGGTTTTACTTTTTCGAAATAACGGAACATTGTGTGGACATAAGAAATTTTATTTTGAAACAATGGCTGTTGCTTCAAAATAAAACTCTCATCTGAACACAACCTAAGAGAAACTCCAAGAACTGGTTCTTGACTGGAGGCAGCTAATTTAGACCCTGTAATTTTATATGCATAGTTGAAAATATGTTTTGTAATTTATATTATGTTGCAGTTATCAACACTGAATGCCATCTGCCTTTTTTTGCCCAGTCAGCCAGTTTTGTGAAATCCCTTTATACCTCTTTGAAAGTCAGCTTTGACCTTAATTGTCCTGTGTAAATTTAGATCATCTGCAAATTTTTGCCACCTCACTTTATCCCTTTTTTCTATCATTTATGAAAATGTTTTAACAATGTAAGTCCCAGTATAAGTCATTCAGGAACCCTGCTATTTATCATTCTCTCTGAAAAAGACCATTTATTATTACTCTTTGTTTCCTTACTTTTAATCAGTTATTGATCCATGAAAGGACTGCTTATTTTGCTTCCGATTGGGCAACTTGAGAGTGTGGTTCCAGGCTATGTTCCCTCTAAGCCATGCACATGTGCGCACGCACACAGGTCATGAAACCCATGCACACAACAAAATAAAGCATGCACAAAACAATTCAACAGTGCTAATATTTTTACACTACTTTAAGAAGGCAGGTTCAAGTAGCATGTTTCAAATAAGTTTTTGTAATTTATAAAATTATTTCCAACACCATATAAAAATAAAATATTATTTGCATCATACACACTTACTTCTTTATGCTCACAAGTTTGACCACACTCACTGGACTGTGCACCAATTTGGACACTGGTTCCAAAAATTTGCACAAAAGAAATGTTTTGTGCATACAGCCTATTAAAAATTAGAGGGAACATTGGTCCCAGGGATGACGTCATCAGTATTATTATGTGTCCAACATGGATTGGCTGTTTGTCTGCATGCATGGGTTTCTGTACACATATTCCCTCAGGATTACTCCTAGCTCAGACCTTAAGTGGGGATTTCGTTTAGTCCAGTGTACTGAAGCCTAGGTGCACCCTGCTTTCTAGAGGTAGACTAAGGTAACGCTCAAAACTGAAGAAACTGAGACATCCTTCTTCAAAGCATCTGATGAGGTGAGATTTTTCTCCCATGAAAGCTCATGTGATAAATAAGTTTCTTAGTCTTTAAAAGTACCACAGGACTCCTTGTTTGTTTTGAAACAATCACAGATCTTTGTAGAAATAAAGGTGCCAGACTAGGTTTTATTGCAACACTGCACAATGGTAAGTGACCTATACCAAAAGGTACACTGACAGTATTCATTCTCTGAATGCAATGAAACATCTCAAATAATTTCAGGACTCTATGGCACCACCTTGGCTTCACAGACTCTGATCTCTCGGACTCCTAGGTTTATACACAGCTTGGACCTTTTGCTCAGCTCCTTTAGCACCAGAAACTATTATCTTTGGTGTGCAAAATTACTTTGATTGATCCTCTCATCCCTTTCTTAAGGCCAACTCTTACCTTACTTGATCTCCACACCATTTAACATCTCCATCCCTCAAGGTGTCAGGACTTAACTGAAACCATTTCTTATCATTTTGGCAATGAGCCAACTTGACATCACTGATCTTTCAGGTACTTTTCCACTCTTACGACTTTCAGCTTTACTTCTTGCCAATATGTGTGAGATCATCCTGACTCCTGCCAGCTTGATCATTTATCTAGGTCAGGCCTACTTTCTTTACTTTTTTCACTGGGTCTCCTCCCTGGCCATTTCTACTTATCTTTTAGCTTCCTTATTTTTACCATACAGAGAAACAATGTTCTTTCTGTCAAAGCACTGGGAGATGGATGATTTGATTCTATTCCCTTTTCCACCACTGACTCCCTGTGTGACATGATCAAATCACTGAACCTCTCTATGCTTCAATTTCACCCATGTGTAAACTGGGGATGATGATGCTTGCCTAACACATAGAAAGTGTTATAAAAATATAAATTAGCATTAAAACTTCATTTTAAATCAGTAAATGTAGCTTTGGCTGGAAAGAATTATCTTTCTCTTTCCCCACATCTATTTTGCACAGTATATGTAAAATATGGTTCTATGATTCTATAACACTGGCTGGGATGATTTAGTGGGAATAGTCTTGCTTCTAGCAGGACGTTGGACTGGGTGATCTCATCAGGCCCCTTCCAGCCCTAATATTCAATGATTGTATGATACTAAATGCATTCTCAGATCAGAAGTGACCGTACACAAGTTTCCACATGATAGGTAATGTCCTGAGTCTGGCCCTAAAAGATTATTTTAGAAAGATTTGATACAATGAATGCCTTTGGGTTTTTTTAACATCACTAGTACACATTACATATTAATGGAAGTAGCGCAGAGATATTATAAAAGCAGTCTATGTTCCATTCTTATTTTATTTATTTATTTCACATTTAGAATAATTTAGCATTGTCTTTCAGCTTCATTCATGCATTGTGCAATGCAATTTAAATATCATGTTTTTTGTTCTGCTTTCTGAATAATATCAATGCAAAACATTTACAGATGAGACCATAATTCTTTATCTCTTTTAACATCACCTAATGGTATTACACTGCTTGTGATTACAGGTAATATCTTATTTCAAATTGTTGCTGCTTGAGGCTAAAAAAGGGGTCAGATTTGAGTCGTACATTTTATAGGAAAAAATGTTTCACAGTTCACTTAATCACAATGAATTCTAACCCACACCGGTCAATCACTTCAACAGTAACCTCTTTCTAGCTAGATACAAGGTCACTAAGTAGTAACTTATCTGAAATTAAATAATATTAAAGCCCTGGCAGGTTCACTGCGGGGTGAGGTGGGGGGGGAGGCTTTTTCAGTTTTAAGATAGGACGGATAATTGGTCTTTACAGTGGGATTTAAAAATATTTAAATCTTAATATATGTTACACACTTCAGGCTACATTTTGCTTGCTTGAAATACTTAACTGTTTTGCATTTGGAGTAATATTTTGTTGGGCCCCTGTAGTCCTAGTTGCTTTCCTCTATAAAATAACTCACTTTATATTGGAATGCTAGATTGGCTTAAGCCAGAGTCCACTGAACTAAATGGGAAGAGTCTCACTGACTTTGGTGGAATTTGGTTCAGGGCCCATAATAGCTAAATGTTTTGACATTAGTGTCTATAGCAGGCTTATTGTCTTTTTTTCTTCTACTTACTACTGCTGATCCTTCTCACATGCATTCAAACTGGAAATATTTGGACACTACCCTTGTAAATTAGTCCTATTTCCCTCAACAGAAATACTGGGTCCACCAAAAGTATGCCTGTGGCAAACAGTAGAGAAGTTATTCCTTCATTATAGCCAAAGTTCAAGGTACCAGGATATGTATTTTACAAATTCCAACAATTCTAAACTATGTCACTGTGTTACCCTAAACTTTAAAATCCATAAAATCTTGTAATGGCTTGGGTATACTAATGGACCAATCCTGAGGCTTAATTCTGTAAGTGGTAATAGAGAGTGGTCCACCCTAGATTTACAAAGGTTCACTAGGGATTTCCATTTCAATCATGGAAGAACTCCCTAGAATTGCCTGTCTTCATTTATCCTTGGGAGGACATGGATACAGCCCTCTGCTCAAAGGACTGACACAGTAATTTCTTCAAAAATAATTATTTCTTTATTAAATAGCAATTCTAACACAATTGATTCTAAAATTGAAAAGCAACATAAAATAACAATATGAAATAAACCATTTGACACAATACAGAACACCACAGACTAACCTAAGATTGAATAAAATCAATATAACATAAACCATACCAATGTAATGTAATACTCATAACACAGTGTAGCATTCCTTAGCACATACTGTAACATGTTATGAATGCTTAGTATGGCATCGTATAGCAGACATACTATATTGTAAAAAAACAACAAGCAGTTGTGTGGCACTTTAAGACTAACAGATTTATTTTTTGCATGAGCTTTCATGGGAGAAGATCCCACTTTGTGCAAAAAATAAATCTGTTAGTCTTAAAGTGCCACACAACTGCTTGTTGTTTTTTTACTGGACTAGACTAACACGGCTATCCCTTTGGATACTATATTGTAACATATAGCACACACAGAAAAAACGTTCTAAAGCCAAACCTATTAAAATATAACATCCGGATTCCTTAGGCATATGTATAAAGTAGGATTACAATAATACACATTCACTAATGCTTCTACAAAAGAATGTTCTGTGAGTGTTGATCAAGGAATCATAAAATGGATGAGATAAGAGGCCACTCAGATGCAAGCATCCAACTTTACAATCATGCCCAAATATTCTTTATCCTTAAAGAGTTGTCCTCACTCTCCTTTTTCTCGATCAAATCTCTCGACTCATCTCAGGAGTTCTTTTACTCTGTCAAGCTGCTTGCTGTTAAGGCTGCTGATGTCTTCTGTTGTATTCTTCCTTCTGGCCATTAAACCAGCCACAATCAAGCCTGTCTGCTTTCAGCCTCCTATATGATTTTTGACCTTTTCTGATGGGTTGCTTTCTTAATATCAATGAACAACATCTTCCCCATCTGTGGTGATATCATTTTTGATCAATCAGCTCTCCAATATGCTAATTAGCTTTACTTGTTTACTTCAAACTTGAATTTCCTTTGGATACTTCTTCTTTCCTACTGCCCTCTCTTTGCATGTATCGGAAGTGACTTTTATTTTACCCTGATCTACCTGTCTGCTATTGGTCTGTTTCTTAACACCTCCATTTTATTTCTCTCTCGCTCACGTGCTAAGTGATGACATCATCAGTCATCATTTTAGATTTCTAGCTGCTCTCGCTCTAAACCAGGGGTTCTTAACCTGTGGTGCCCTCATACAATAAGGGTGCAGGAAGGGAGTACAAGGGGTGCAGGAGTAATGTATAATTTAAACATAGAATTTGTAATAAATATGTTTGATTTTACATATTATATATTTATCAATCCATTAAACAACCTAAAAGCACAATCAAAATTGATAACCATTGATTTTCTTTTTGGTGGGGGTGTGGGATTACCATGTATCTCTGTAGAGAGCTCAGGGCTTTTAAAAGGATAAGAACCCCTGCTCTAAACTATCATTAGTTTACTTACACTAATTATCAAAAGCCTTAAACTTAAAACTAATTATATCATCTACTCATGCCTAATCATTATGATTCTGTTACCATCTTTGTTATTTAAATCAGAACAGATAAAATCTACAATATTTTTCCATCCGTCTCTGTTTGCTTTTCAGCTGTGTGGCTCAGTGATGTCTCTGATTGATACTGACTTCCTTACACTGCTTAGATCAGCTTCAAAATATGTATACAATTTCCAAAGGAGTAGCAGTGTTAATCAAGTTCAGCAAAACAAACAAGGAGTCTTAAGGCACTTTTAAAAGTCTCTAAAAGTGCCACAAGAATCCTTGGGTACACCCACACTGGAGCCTTAGGTCAACTTAAGGAAGCTTAAATCAACCTACAGATTCCCATGGTCACAATGGGCTTTTATTAAGTTGACTTAAGTCCTTCTGTAAGTTGAATTAATAACACCACTTCTTAAGGTTGACTAAATGCTTAAGTTGACCTTATGAAGTTGATTTAAGCCAATGTAGATGGGGAATAGCCCTTAAGTCAACTTAATTGGCCTCCAGGACTCCTCCTAGAGTTCCTAGCCACGAGGATGGGTCAACCTGGCACCTGCCAGTGTGGATGCAGGCAGTTGACAGCATTTTTTAGTATGGACACTCTAAGTTGACTTAATAAAGACCACTTTAAGTTGACTTAAAGTCAACCTTGTTAAGTTGACTTAACAGAGCCTCCAGTGTAGACATACTCATTGTTCACTTTGTTAAAAAATATCTTGAATCAGCTGTAGAATAGTTTTGTTGTGTTCTATTTTTGTACAAGTGGGTTGCTTTGCATTAACATATTAAGTGATATTTGGATTTGCCTGGCATCTAATAATAGAAATGACAGAGAATTTAGAAACGTAGGCTAGGTCTACACACACATCGTTATTTCAAAGTAAGTATTTTTAAATGTGTTATTTTGACATAAAGTTCTTATTTCAAAATAAGTTACTTCAAATTAAGGGAAAGCCTGTTATTGAAACAGCTGTTATTTCAAAATGGTTATTTTGAAATAAAGCCATTTGGACATGTTGTTTCGAAACAGTTGTTTTGAAACAATGCTGTTGTTTCAAAACAACATGTCCAAATGGCCTTATTTCAGAATAACCATTTCAAAATAACAGCCGTTTCAAAATTAATGGAGTTTAAGCTGTTTCAAAATGATGGTTCTTATTTCAAAATGATGGATCCTGTCATTTTGAAATAAGAAAACATCGTGTGGACCTAATCTCTTTTATTTCAAAATAACCAGTGTTATTTTGAAATAAAAGAGATGTATAGACATACCTGTAATGTATTATTTCACAAAACTGTGTTAATTGTCAGCATAGTTAATTGAAAAGTAGATGGGAAGGTTTTGGTAGTAAGAGACTGTACTTATATTCACTAACCTAAAAGTAATTTAGCAGCAGTTCCTTTCTACGCAGCCCTTCTTAAAGTCCTTGCTTTAATAACAGCGCACATTTACGCTCTGTGAATTTCTCTGAGTGTAAAAATGGATTAGAAAAATCAACTCTTCTTTTCTAAGTTTTCACTTTCCATACTGTTTTGTTCTTAAATCTGTGCTCACTGCAGTGACAACTTAAATCCTGATGTTAAACTAGGTCAGCAGATTTCTCAAAAATTGGTACCAAGGGAGGAATAAGCAAATCTGAAACTCACTGTGAGGAGATTCTGCTCTTAAAAGTTCCTGGGCCTGATGCCTTATGTTTGATTTTTCTTAACAGTATTATGGCTGAAATCTGTGAACAGCTATAGAGAGATGACATTGACTTGGAGGACAGAGAAAAAAGCCACAACTGGAGATAACCTATGGTAAAAATAAACCAAAGTGGCAGCATGGTTCTGACCTCTTGTGACTGGAGGCCTAAGAAGCAGCCCTAATGCTGACAGCTAATGAAGAAGTTGCTTTAAGTGAAGTTGCAACTTTTAGACATGAGCAATCTCTGTGTGACAGATTTCTCTCTCATCAAAATCTAGGCTTCCTGAATTCTAGCAACCACCATCTGGTTCAGACTTTCTGATGCGTACTGCTTTTCCACTACTCTGAGCAATCAGGCTTTACTTAAGGTCTGCTGAACTAACTTCATTGTAAATTGAACAAATTATACAACACTTCAAGAAAAAATGGTCAGATGCTTTTGTGTGGGGTAAAGTGATGCGGATAACAGTGTATCAATCAAGCTGTTGGTCAAAAGAACCAGTACATTAGCCTCCAAGAAAAATCTGCTTGCATTAGGGTTGAAAAACAGATTCTTAGAGTTGTAACAACCAGCAGCTAGGCTCTAGTTTTCCAGCAAGAAGTTGGTTTTCTTTCCCTCCCTGCCTAATATATGGACACTCATTTGTGAGGTAAAATGGCTCAGTTAAATTGCAAATAGGCAGGTTATCCCTCATTTTGCTCAATCTCCCTTAAATTCTTAAACCAATTTTAGGAACAGCATTGTGATCATGCTGGACAGGATATCATTTTCAGGGATGAAGCATGAGAGAGAATGGTAGCAAGACTGTTTTTTGAGTCTGGGATTTATTGTGCTAGTTGCTATACAAACACTTGTATGAAGGCTGAAAGCAAGTGGCTGTCTACTAACTTGCCTTTCCCCCATGTTGTCTCCAGCTAGGGAGGGCTCCTGCAGTCTGAGTAGAAAAGATCATGAGTAGTGCAACTGCCTTTTCCACCTCTACTGTTTTTCTAGGTCCCGGAACTCTTACCCTAATGTTACTAAATGCCATGCTAGTCAGAGATAAGGGAGGGACTAGGGTAGTCATCCATTTTCTTGTGAGTTAAGGATACCAGTATTGCAGGCCACTGCTTGTCTATAGTCTCAAAATCCTGCTGTCAAGTAATGCAACTGGTTTAAGAGCTATACTGGGCAAGTACAGTATTTAAGACTAATTTTTTTTTTTTTTATAATCTAAAGGACTGGATCACTTGTACCTATGGAATCTTTAAAAATTGAAACAGGCCTTTCTGAGCCAATAAATTAAAAGAAACCAAAATATATCTTGTAACACTAGAAAAGTTCCACCAAAATTAAATGGGATGACATGAGTAAATGTAGCCCTGTTAGCCTGACACTGACACAGTGGAAAAAAAATGGGAAGTTTGATATGGGATGCAATTAGTAAAGAACTAATGGAAGGTTGTTTATTTAAAATCTTAAATCCTCTAATCCCAGTCTTATTATAATAATAGCACCTTACTCTACTTACTCCTCTGCAGTAGTCATCTTAGCACTTCACAAAGGAGGTCAATATAATTATTTTCATTTTTAAAAAGTGAACAGCATTGCTAAACTGCTTCAACAATGTATAAGTAAAAATTAACAAACCAGTGGCAGCAAACATAAAGACAAAGAAAAAACAAATCTGTCAAAAAACAAACAAAAACAAACAATCTAAAAGCCACTATTAACTTCTATAGCCAAAAAATGACAACAAAAGTCCGTGGCTATGTCCACACGATGCTTTTAAATCAAAACAATGGCCATTGTTTCGATTTAAAAGTTGTCATGTCCAAATGCCATTTCATTATTTCAAAATGACAAGCCTCATCATTTGAAAATAACGTGCCTTATTTTGAAATAGTAAAACCTCGGCTAAAATTGAAATAGCCATTATTTCGAAATGGTTGTTTTGAAATAATGCCATTCAGACGTGTTATTTTGAAATAACCATTATTTCAATTTAACACTTTTGCCCTTCTCCTTCCCAGGGTGCCTTTCTTTTTCTATATATTGGGTGGCAACATGGCCCTGCCAGGGGGCCATGTTGCTACACCTCCCATGCTGCCCCTCTCCTGATTCAAAATAGCAAGTCCTGTGCCCGGACTTGCTATTTCAATTTGAGGCTCTTGCTTATTTCAATTTAAGTTAATTTGAAATAACAATTTTATTTTGCATTAACTTATTATGAATTAACTTATTTCAAAATAAGCATCTATGTGTGGACATAGCCTGTGTGTTCAAATCATTTTGACAAATTCCAAAGGCTTAGCCATGTCAGTCTAGTCCTCTCTACGTTCCCTTCATTTAATATGTTGTTCCACACTGTGAATCTAAACTGCTTTGATTTGCTGAAATTGTCTGACCTGATCCCATGACTTACACTTTCCTGCATTAATTTTCCTCCTATTCTGTAAGTTCTCCATCCTCAAGCATCTGACAAAGTAGGATTTTCTCACATGAAAACTCATGTGATAAATAAATTTGTTAGTCTTTAAAAGTGCTACAAGACTCCTTGTCTGTTCCAGTCATGTTGAGGTCAATGTTCCCTGTAAGCTGCGCCAGTGAGCGGTGGCGCAGCTGCCTCCGCTCACTGGCGCAGCAAGCACTGACCCCAGCGCAGAGCTGGGGTCGTGGCTGGCGGGGAGCAGAAGCAGGGAGCGGTGGGGGTTGTGGCTGGCGGGGAGCAGAGGAGCCAGGGCTGGGGCTGGCGGGGAGCAGCGAGCAGCAGAAGCTGGGAGGAGAGGAGCCGGGGTTGGGGCTGGCAGGGAGCAGAAGCCGGGAGCGGTGGGGAGCAGCAGGCAACAAGAGCCGGGAGGAGAGGAGCCGAGGTTGGGGCTGGCGGGGAGCAGAAGAAGCAGGGAGCGGCGGGGGTTGGGGCTGGCGGAGAGCAGCGGTCAGCAGAAGCCGGGAGCAGAGGAGCCGGGGCTGGTGGGGAGCAGAAGCTGGGACCGGAGAAGCTGGGGCTGCGGCTGGCGGGGAGCAGAAGCTGGGACCGGAGAAGCTGGGGCTGGGGCTGGCGGGGAGCGGAGGCGCTGGGTTGGGGGCTGGTGAGGAGCAGAAGAAGCGGGGAGCAGTGGGGGTCGGGGCTGGCGGGCAGCAGAAGCGGGGAGCGGAGCTGGGCTGGGGGCTTCCGGGCTGGGAGCAGATTAGAAGCCCAGGATAAGCTCATGGCACGCGGGGGGGGGAGGGTTGATGTGTAAGGAAACGTCTTGTTTCCCTTTCAAGTCGTTGCTGCCCCATAGGTACGTGGTTCCCAACATTTTCTCTGCCATGGCACTCCTTGCTACCTTTAATTCATTTGAGGCACACTGCCATGTAGTTTCCGAATGAAGCCATATATTTTCATGAGCCAATGAGCCAATCCAGAGCGCTCTGAGTAGTTTTTCAAAAAAATTTGTGACACACCTGTGTGCTGTGACACAGTGGTTGGGAAACAGTGGGCTAGGTAGACACAACACACACATTCCACCCAAGATGCAGAATAAACACAGAGAACTGTATAGAACCTTATGTTACTTTATTAACACCCAGCATTTCTACAGTACTTTCCATCCCAGGATCTCTCAATGGCTCACTATACTAGTCAATTTTAAAAGGGATAGCCGTGTTAGTCTAGTCCAGTGAAAAAACAACAAGGAGTTGTGTGGCACTTTAAGACTAACAGATTTATTATTTGCATGAGCTTTCGTGGGAGAAGATCCCACTTCCTCAGATGCTTCGAAGATGGGTGAACTTACAGAAAGGAATGAAACTAAATGCAAGGGGGTGTAAAACCTAATCCTATGTTTTACACCCCCTTGCATTTAGTTTCATTCCTTTCTGTAAGTTCACCCATCTTCGAAGCATCTGAGGAACTGGGATCTTCTCCCACGAAAGCTCATGCAAATAATAAATCTGTTAGTCTTAAAGTGCCACACAACTCCTTGTTGTGTTTTCACTATACTAGGTATTCACACATGCTTGGCTCTGTGGTATCCAAGAGGCACACCCCACCTGTGCTCACATTCAAGTGAATGGCCCTGACAATACATTATAGGCAAACTACATCTGTCCTCCCATTTTGATATCTTTACCAAGTGCCATAAACAATGGCTTTAGAAGGTGTCCCCTCCATGTATTTTTAGCACAGCTCTGTTTTCAGTTGCAAGCTGGTAAAGGAAAGTTCAAAGCTTGCAGACAAGAACAACACAAAACTGGTAGATGGGGATTGTAGCAGAGAGAGAAGGCAGCCTGATCTAAGTTTTTCAGTAAAGTGGAAAAACTGTCATTGACCTCAATTAACATTAGCTCAAGTAATATATAGGCCTGAATCAGGGTGACTACTTTTAGCTCAATGAGTGAGATCTAGTCAGAATTGGCACATTCATTAGGAATCTCTAAAAAATAATAGAATTGTATTGGCTATCTGTGATCATCAGCTCTTATCAGTGTAATTTCTTACAAATTTTCTTTATGTATTTTCACATCTTCTAAAGGTGAGCTGAAATTACAGACAACCAAAATGTTTGTTGTTCTGGAAAAGGTAATGGCTGGTACACTGAACACATTCTTAGATGTTTGTCACCTATACACTGACAGAAGATAAGTTCCCATTTCTGGCCCAGTTGGTTGATATATGTGGTACGTTTCAAGCATCTAGTGCAGATGCTGAAAGAGGCTTCAGTCTAATGAATAATATTAAGACAGAGCCTCATAACAGGTTGGATGCTTCTCATCTAGACATGCTAATGCGCATCAAGTCATATCTAAGTGCTGGATTCAAGGCTGACCTAGACTCTGTATATGCATTCTGGAAATGTGACAAAGACAGGCGTCAAAAACTGAGGTGTAGAGGAGGCTTGATAGGCAGCATCATTGCTTCATATTTGTTTAATAAAAATGTTAAACTAAAATACTGTGGTTTTATTAATTTACTAAAGTTTGAACAAAAAGATATCTATACAATGTTCCCTGTCTAAGCTGGTGATGCAACTGAGCAAGTTACAGATGCACTTGGGGAGCTGATGGGCAGTGGCTCAGGGGCCCAGTGCGGGCTCAGGAACTTGCTCAGCTGCATCCATAAGTTGCTCAGCTGCATCACCGGCTTAGAGGGAACATTGGTTGAGGTCACCAGTCTTTTCAGGTGATGGCTGTGTGTATATGGTCCCTGTGTGCATGCTTTCCCAGTTGTGTGCAGGTAATCAAGAGAGCTCTCCATGCTCATATAACTCAACATAATTACAGATATGTTGAGCAATGAAGACACCTGGCCACGCTGATAGTGAGCCAGCACAGTCCTAGTATCCTAAAGACTCTACAGAACCACTAACGCAAAGGTACTGGCACAATTAAAGGTGGGACTTTCCATTGCCCCCGGGATAGACAAAGACGTTTCCTCTGAGATCATCTTTCATTCATTAACACAAAGACATTATAACTTTTTTGATGACTGTAGCTGCAACCTCCTAATGCAGCATGGTACCACCCTTTGATATGATATAATGTCACCCATTATCTTGTACTAGATGGTTCAGTCAAAACACCTCTATCCATCATATTAATAAGACATTTCTATCCATCACAGTCTCATATGGAGAGACCAGTAGGCCCTCGTTATCTCTGGAATGTTAGGATGTGCCAGTACCATTCTGGAATGTGTTCCTGCCTACCACTTCTATGGAAAGTGTGCTTGTTCTATCAGTTCTTTTTCTTACCAGTTACTGTGAGTCTGCCAGAATTCACAGAATGACTTCTGCTAACTTTGCTTTGTAACAGACTTGACCATTACTTTCGCTCAGGTCTCACACCTGGCCTGTTATACTAGTAAAAATAACAAACCAAGGAGTTGTGTGGCACTTAAAGACTAACAAGTCTATTTTTTGCATGAGTTTTCATGGGAGAAAATCCCACTTTGTCAGATGCTTCGAAGATGGGTGAACTTACAAAATGGAATGAAAATACATGCAAGGGAGTGTAAAACATAGGATCAAGTCATACAGTAATACCAAATCAGAGCAGTTGTTAGGTTCAAACCCTGAGAAGGCTGAAGTCAAATTATCTTTTGTAATGGGAAAAGAACCCATAGTCTCAATTCAATCCTACCACACGATCCATTGTCTACAGCCAAGCCCTAAGATATAACAGCATTTGCTCTGATCCCTCAGACAGAGATAGACATCTTCAAGATCTCTATCAAGCATTCTTGAAACTACAGTACCCACCTGGGGAAGTAAGAAAATAAACTGACAGAGCTAGATGGATACCCCAAAGTCATCTACTACAGGAGAGGCCCAAGAAAGAAAACTGAACACCACTAGTCACCACATACAATCCTCAAGTCAGACCTCTGCAACAGATCATTAAGGACCTACAACCTATTCTAAAAGATGATCCCTCACTCTCTCAAGCCTTGGGAGACAGACCTCTCCTTACCTACAGACAGCCACTCAACCTTAAACAGATACTCACCAGCAACTACAGATCTAACAACAGAAACATTAAAGCAGGCACACACCCCTGCAACAAACCATGCTGCCAAGTCCGCCCACATATCTGCACAATATATACCATCATAGGTCCTAATCAAGCCTGCTACTCCATCAAAGGCTCATTTACCTGCTCATCTACTAATGTGATCTATGCCATCATGTGCCAGAAATGCCCCAACACCTTATACATTGGACAAACAGGACGATCCCCGCGCAAAAGAATAAATGAACATAGAACTGGTATCAGAAATCACAAAACAAAACAAAACAAAACAAAAACAGTTGCTGAGCACTTCCATCTTTCTAATCACTTGGTAAATGACTTTATGACTGTCGTCAGAAACGTGACTGGAACCTCAAGACTTTGAAGAGAAACAACTGAACTGGAATTAATATGCAAATTAAATTGTGTGAAAGCAGGATTAAATCAAGACTATGGGTTCTTTTCCCATTACAAAAGCTAATTTGACTTCAGCCTTCCCAGGGTTTGAATCTAACAACTGCTCTGATTTGCTGTTACTGTATGACCTGATCCTATGTTTTACACTCCCTGGCATTTATTTTCATTCCATTCTGTAAGTTCAACCATCTTCGAAGAATCTGATGAAGTGGAATTTTCTCCCATGGAAGCTCATGTGAAAAATAAATCTGTTAGTCTTTAGTGCTCTTTGTTTTTTTTGCTGGACTAGACTAACACGGCTACCCCTTTGGAAATTGTTATACTAGCTCTCACATCTTATATCTGGCCTATTTTGTTAGGCCTTATAGTTTGGGCTCTTACTTTCTGCTATACTGGTAAGCAAAGGCCATGGAGATCCAGATTTTCATTGATCAATATGACATGAGAAACCTTTTTCAAGCAATAAAAGCTATTTATGGGTCATGTGTAAATAGCATAACACCTTTATTATCCCAGGACAGCTCCACCTTTCTCAAGGTTAATATAACCCTCAAGGAATAAGGGAAATAACATTTTGTGACTTGATTGAACCATGAATCTGAAGTCTCACCTGCCACATCTTGAAGCCCATTTCTCAGCATCCAATAACAGAACCTCTTGCTGAATCCCTGCCTTCTGAGGAAGTGTGGTGTGTCATTACTCAGTCAAGAAACAAGAAAGGGGACAAGTCCATTTGTGGAAATTTCCAAGTCATTGCTCTCCTCTCCATTGCTGGGAAGATCTTTGCTTGCATTCTTTTGAATTGTGTCTTCCCTCCTGCCAAAGACATCCTTCCAAGAATACCAGGCTGTCTGAGGGTACCACCAACCTGATTTTTGTTGCATAACAATGAAGAAAAGTGCAGAGAGCAATATTGTCTTTGGTATTTTTTCACTTAATTAAGTCCTTTGACTCCATCATTCCTGAAGTGTTATGGGAGATGCTGCCTAGGTTTAGTTGTCCATCCGAGTTCATTCGTGTTCTCAGGCTACTTCATGATGGAATGGCTGCCACTATCCTCTGTAATGAGCTAGAAATGGACCAGTCAAATGTAGCAGTATTAAACAAGGCTAAGATATTGCACAAATCTTTTTTCACCATCTATTTTGCCAAAATCTTGATTGTTATTTGTGACCACCTTTCCTCTGTAATTGGGATCAAGTATAACATGGATGGCTAACTTTTCAGTCTGTGGCAAATTCATTCTAAAATTCAGGCCATCAGATTATCATCAACCTTCACAATGCCGATAAGTGTTCTATCCTCATACACTCTGAGGATGACTTGCTATCTACCCTAAGTCTCTTCTGAGAAGTTATAGCCTAAGACTTTCTTTCAACATTGGGTAGACAAGCTGCTTCATCAGCCTCACACAGCACTTGCCTACCCCTTTGTCACAGAAATTGTCAACAGCAGTGAACCTGAGTAAAAGATGGTGTATTTCCCTAACCTTGATAGCCACCTCTTCCAGACTGGCAATCTTGGTATGAAAATCTAACATAGAATCTGTTGAACCAGTGAATCCTTTGGAAAGTTACTCCGTTGTGTCTTATTGACAGAGACTAGATGACAACAATCACCCTTTCTGTCTTTATGATCTATTAACTCTCTCTCATATCCAGATTAGACCATAGCTTTCTATTCAACAGCAAACAAAGTCATTGGGGTTTGAAATAGAGCTGACTGAATTTTTTTCAGATATTTTAACCAAAATTATTACTTGCCAAGAATTTTCCTTTTAGAGAATTTATAACCATTTCTTTTTGTAAAGTTTTGAACATATTTTTTTTATTAAAAACGTATTTTGGACAAGCCATGAGTGTCTTATTTTCTACAAAACAGTTTCAAGTTGTTCTGCTTCTCAGTTGGTTGCTGTGATAAATGACATTTTTCATAGCAGCTTGTTCTCTGGGCTCCTTTATGTAATAAGACAATTAAAAAATCAAACAAAAAACCCAAATACCCAACCCAAACATTGAAGCTTGACACTACAGTCCAGAAGTCTTTGGAAATTGAAATCTCTACATAAATTGCTGCAGTTTAATAATGAGCCTGAAAGTGAATGCAAAATACAGCAGCCAAGAAATTGACTTTCCTCTTGCTTACATGTTTTTAAAAGAGATGTAGATACTGACTTCAGTTGAGTTACTCTTATTTTATAAAAGGGTGCAGAAAAGTAAACTTAACAGTCCTCATTCTTTGAAAGTGTCTGCCACAGTAGTATATTTCATACCATCTCTACATTGAATCTCTGCTCTGCAAATCAGAATTCTATTCCAAATTAAACAGCAAATGTTGTATCATTAATCTTTTTTGAGCTTGCTTATTGGTACGAGCCAAGCATACTTCACCTGAAGATGCTGCAAATTTATCACTGTAAATGAGATTGGAATATATCCTCTTCAGCGATGCCTTAATGCTAGTTTTTGATAATAGCAGATATTGCTTGGGCAGAGATGGGGTTGGTTATAGTATGCATAGTCTTGCCTGGCTTTACTCTGGTTGAGTCAGAGCATAGGCAGGCTCAGTTTAAATTTGGTTCTAACAATCAGTCCCTCAAGTCAAAAAATAATTTAATCTCATCAGTGATGCACAAAAAATTCCAATCTCAATCTTTAATTTTTAGAGAATCTTGTGTGGATAAAAACAAAGATGCTTGTGAAAGAACAGTCAAGTCTACTATTACTGACAGAGCAGGGAAGCTGAGGCGGATGGTTCAATAAGATATCAACATACGTAAGTAGGTAGGCAATGCTGTGAGAGCACAAAGCTTGAACATAAATACTAAGCAAAAGGGGAATCAGTGGAGGGATTCAGCGGGTCATGGGAGGGAGGATTCATTGAACATAACCAGAAAAGAACACATAAGAGAAAGGATGGATCATCTGCATCACAAATGTCACAATAACTGATTTTTCAGGACTTATGAAGAACATTGGGGCAGAAAAACTGGGTTGTAGATATTGTCTATTTATTCACTTTCTCTTAGTATCATGCTTCAACTCTACTTACGATTGTAGATCTTAATGTTATATATGTGAGTGTGCATGGGACCACACATTTCAACTGTCAGAAAAAGCTTTCCTTGTGTCACCAGAAAAGCAGTGTTCTGCTAGTAGTGACTTTGTGGAGTGATGTGCTGTCACGGCTGAGCTGAATTCCATGAAAGCAGAGGAAATGCTAAAAGCTGAGCCAAGCAGGCTGCAGTGAGCAGAAATTATGCCTACCTAGAATAATGCTGCCACAGGACAGACAAGAACTCAGGATGCTTTGTTTTCAGCTGTGTGAGCAAGTTTGGCTGCATGGTGTTGAAGCAGATCTGGGATCATGTGGCATTTCCCACTCCTAATTTTCCTTTCCTCTCTCCTTGACAAGTTTGGTGTTCCCATTTGGAGAACACTGGTATAAGGCTTCTATAGCTTCTATTTAAGGAACTTCTGAAATTATTGCAGATTGAACCTGTATTATTTCTTTAATGATGTTTCAGACAATGTGCTCAAATACAACAATGATGTTAAAATCTTACAAAAGCCTAGATGTACACTACTTAGTGTCTGTAGTAATTTTCTTCTGCCCCAAACCATGAACCCTTTATCCTTGACAAAGGAGTCTTTGAAACCACTCTGCTCATTGAATTGGTACCTAAGAGTCTGGAAGCAAAAATAAGTGTCAGGACTGCTGCTATGAATGGGAGAGTCTCTTAGCCTAGATAATACAGTTACTTCTGCCAGAGTCATATGAATGATACATTTGCTAATTAAATGAACTCAAGCAAGTCTCTCCTTGTTGTATTCAATCTGTCTTTTCTGTAGATAAAAATGGTAGGGGTAGTCTCTTCCCCACAGAATCTCATAAAAGCAGAGCAGAAGAAATATGTTCAAGTATCAGAAAGCTGCCCTCAACAAATAGTTTTGAAATTGCAGAAAGCTAGGTTCTGAGTAACAGTGTTTCAGAAATCCTGTGGGAGCAGTACTCATGACTCTGGGTGTCCCTAAGCCTCTGACTGCTAGACATTGGGACTGGGTAATGGTGGATGGATCACTTGATAACTAATGAGTCGAGTGGCATGTAAAGACTAACAGATTTATTTTTTGCATGAGCTTTTGTGGGAGAAAATCCCACTTTGTCAGATGCTTCGAAGATGGGTGAACCTGACTCCTTGTTGTTTTTTTTTTTTTTTTTTTTTTTGCTGGACTAGACTAACACGGCTATCTTTTTTGAAATTCACTTGATAACTACCCTGCTTTGTTTATTTCCTGTAAAGCACCTGGCTCTGGCTAGAGTCAGAAGACAATATACTGGTCTAAGGGGGCCATTTTTCTGACCCCGTCTGTGTGTTCTTATATAAGAATAAATTCAAACCATGAGTGGGAAGTGAGGGTGGTGAAAGTGAGAAGAATGTATCTAATGGAAATAGTAAAAAAAAAAAAAAAAAAAAAAGACATCCAAGATGAGTTTCTTAAAATGTAAGCACATCTGAAAAAAAACTGTTTGAATGCACTAATCAAGCAGAAAAATTTGTTGCCATGGTGTATAAAGAAAAACAAGTGGACTTAGGGAGCATATGTCTAACAAAATCTTTTTAGAGTCTAGATGGACACTGTAGATGTGGTTAAACTTATGGTTTCTGCCTTGGCTACTTCATCTGCTTTGTAGAAAAGAAGTTTAGCTGAAATTTATCAGGAGGAGTCTAATCATTAAATTGGACATATTCCCCAGCCATTTATCCTCAGACTCCCTGGTTCTTGCTGAAGCTGCTCTTTGCTCAAGCTCTCATTCATCAGCAGGAAGGCTAGGGGTTATTTCAGCAATGTGTGAGTGAAGGGAGAGGTCAAGAGGCTCACTCAGTACCAGTCCTCAAATAACTCATAGTGTCATTCAGAGCCAGTGAGGGAGTTAAAGGAATAATTCCACAGCATTGTTTTACTTTTTTTTTTTTTTAACAGTTCTTTCCAATAAAGGATTATAAAGATTTGGGTAACTTCCCTCTGGTGTATGTGTACTTTATAGATGAGCTAAGTGACCTGATCAGCATCATAGAGTGTATCAGTGACAGACTTATTTATGAAACCTGGGAAGGCTAACAACATAGTCTTCTATCATCACTGTCAATTATGCCTTGACACTAGAGTAATATTTATCAGAAAGAAAGTCAGTGATGAAAAGAAGGCTGTTGTCCAATTCATGCTCTATCAGTTTTTCACATACATGACATAGAGTTGCTTTGGCAAAAACACAGCTACAGGCTATACACTTTTCCTCCTCCTCTGTCTTTCCTTACTCTCTTGAGCATGGCAATTTTCTTCAAAATAGGCTGAAGTTTCATGTATAATGTGATGTCATTGCAGTCTATTCCTAGCCAGTTTTTCCAAATTCCTGGAGTTGATGTTTCTCTTCTTAAAGTATAATTGCTGGGTGCCCATATAGTATTTTCTTTGTCCCCTACAGATCCTCTTACCATGACTAAATCAAGAAAAGAGGACTTGTTTCAGAAGACAAGCATCAGTCACCTCATACAATGAACAGTCCAGCAAAGATGATGTTTCATAATCTTTGCCTCAACAGGGCTTATGTTAGCTGTAGGGAGAATACTGGGGTTGATGCAATGGTCTTCCCATCTAATATGGTGAATCGTCATAAGGCAATACTGTTGGTACCACTCCAGACACTTAAGATGGATTTGATATGTCATCCATGTCTCACACACAAAAAGAAGAGTGGGGATGACTACTGCATTGTAGCCCAGCATCTTAGTTTCCATCTGCAGATCTCTGTCAATGAAGACACAATGGAGCAACTTTAAAAAGGATTTACTGGCACACTCTCCATATCAAGATTGGCTGTCTGGGAAAAAGGGCTTCCAAGGTATGGGAGAGACTGAAAGTTTTCCTGGGGTTCACTGTCAGTGACAGTTTGGGGGAGGAAGGGTCCAACTTCTGCTGTGGAAAACTAGTGGAGCACCTTTGTCTTCCCTATGTTGACGGAGAGTTTTAGGCTCTGGTAAATACCTGAGAAAAGGTCTAGGGTGGATTGCAAATCATCCTTGGTGTGTGTGAGGATAACACAGTCATTAGCATTCTGAGAGTCAGTAATGAGAGTCCTGATGTCCTTAGTTTTAGAATGAAGATGCAACAGATTGAAAAATTGGCCATCTATGCCATGCTCAATCCCAATTCCAGAGGAAAAGTCAATCATGAATAATAGTGAAGATTATGGCAAGATAGATGGAGAAAAGTGCCGGAGCAATAATTCATCACAGCTTAACACCAGTATGGATGTTAAACAAATCCACTTCTAACCCACTACAGTGGAAGGTAGAGGTCATTACATCATTTATGGATGGGCAAAATGACTTGGTTAAAGCCATAGAGTGTATCAGTGACATACCTGTTGATAAAACGTGGGAGGCTAACTGCATATTCTTTGTGAACCATGTATCTATCACTGAAGAAGATTATGATTGAAAACATCCCTAGGAGCTCATCTACTCTATCTCCCTGCTCAAAGCAGGACCAACCCCAACTAAATCATCACAGTCAGGTTTTTGTCAAGGCACAACTTGAAAAACTCTAAGGATGGAGATTTCACCATCACTGTAGGTAACTCATTTCAATGCATCACCCTCTCATAGTGAAACATTTCCTAATACCCAACCTAGACCTCCCCCACTGCAACTTGATATCATTGCTCCTAGTTTTTCCATCTGCTATCACTGAGAACATCCTAGCTCCATCTTCCCTGAAACACCATTCCAGGTAGTTAAAGGCTGCTACTAAATCCTGTCTCATTCTCATTCTAGAGACTGGACAACATCTTCTCGTATTAATTTACAACTATACTAGACAACAAGTCATTTCTTATATTCTTCAGGGATCCTATTCTACGTTTGTTTCCCTCACTGGGATTTTAGGCTACACCTACACTAAGAGCTAGGGTTGTGATTATTCTGCTTATTGAGCTAGGGTGAGTATGAATAGCAGCATAGCTGCTTTTGGTAACTATCAGCAGCAGGGGCACAGCTGAGCTGTGATGTGGACGTTTCAGTTTCAAGAAGGCTAGTGCTTTGCATTGCTATGTTGGATCACCACTGCACTATCTGTGCTATCATGCCTATACTGCTGTTTATACTCACACTAGCTTGATGGAACAAGTACAAGTGTGCGTATACAAGTAAAAGAATCACAACCCCCAGCTCACAGTGTAACATACTGTAAGTGTAGTCTTTGGATCAGATTTCCAGTGCAGGCACTTACATTTACAAGGTCACAATTGACTTTCCACAAATACTTTCCAATATGCACATACACTTCACTGTTGTCCCACTAAACTTGCTTGTGGGAATATTTACCTGGGTTGTGAATGCAGTTGGAAAAATTTGATGTTTTCTTTCAGTGAATATTTGTGGAGCTATTTGCCCAGTTCTGCTGTTCTACATTGTATAAAGTTTTTATACCAATAATCATTGCAGTATCAGAGTGTCTTTTAGTAGTGCATTAAGCAATGAAACTAACATCTGCCACATGATTATCTGTTCTATCTTTATCTCCCTGGAAGACAAGCATGTGCAGTGAAGTGTACTGTTTTGGTAATCTGTGCGCGTGTTAGTTTTTTATATATATAAAATACCTATTCCTATGTGTTAATGCTAGGGAAGGCAAGATCAAATCAATTCATCTTGCACTTCGAGTGGAAAGTGGTAAGTCTTGTGATGGTCTTTACTTCCTGGAGTCATCCATTACATAATCTCAGAGTGCCCTGAAAAAAGTTCTGCCTCCCTCCTAGATTAACTTTATTCTTATTGTTGACATCCATTGTGCCAAAGAAGCATAACTGTCAACCACAGTCTGCATCCCCAAGCTCTAGATGATTTTTTAGCTATCTCAGCTCCAGGAAATGTAGTGCTTTCAAGATACCTGTCCCAGTCAGAGGCGGCTTTTGGGGTAGGCAAGGCAGGCAGGGGCCTAAGGCCCCCAGCTCTGGGGGGCCCCACAGCCCCCTCTGTGAAGGCAGGAGAGCTGCACCGCTCAGCTTCCTGCTTTAGTTTAAAAGCAGCCTCTGCTGCCTGCCTGCTTGCCTGCCTGCGGCCCCACCCCCAGGGAGGAATAGCCTTCCCAGGGGCCGGGCTTCCCTTTCCCCCCTTCCCCTCAGGGCTGTTCCACTCTAGAGATGGAGGGGGGGCTGGCCCATAAGTGGGGCAGAATTGCAGAGCTCAGCTGCTGCCACCCTCCCCTCCATGTTGCTCTAGGCAGCATGTGTGGGAGGCTGGGGCAGGGGGAGCAAGATTCAAAGGCTCCTTTCTTGACCACCAGCAGCAGCTTTTCCTCTGAAACAGGCAGAGCAGGTAGTTGCTATGGGGGGCAGCGGGTGGGGGATCGGAGGGATCCTGGACAGGCCAGGGGAAGAGGTAGGGTCAGGTGGAGTGAGGGAATTCTGCACATGGTCTCCAGGTCCTGAATGGGCCAGGAATTCCTCCCTGTGCCCCTAGTTGGGCAGGGAGGACCTCTGGGCCCCCGGTGGAACTGGGGAGGGGTGCCTCAGGGCCTCTGGGCCCCAGGGGTTGGTGGGTTGGGAATAGAGCCCCTTACCTGAGAGGGTCGGGCCAACAGGTGTCTGGTGAGCGAGGGGTCTTTTCTCAGCCTCTGGGGGTCAGGTTGGTGGCCAGGCTGCTGTGAGGCAGCCCTGGCCAGGAAGCCCCGCACAGCCTAGAGGGCGAGGCTGGGGAGCCAACCCAGGGTCTCCCACCCTCATCCCATGACCAGACTGCGGTGCCACCCTGTCCACCCCAGGGTTTCCTGGCCTCACCCCATGCCGAAGTGTCAGGGCTGGCCTGGCCTGGGGTCTCCTGTGCTCACCACACACCCAGGTGGTGGAGCTGCCTGGTCTGACCGGAGGGGAGGCTCCTGTGGTGGTGGGGTCAGCCTGGCACAAGCATGGGGTCTCCTACCCTTGCTTAGTTGCCTCAGTTGGTTGGGGCAGCAGGTGGACTTGGGGTGTAACCTGATCAGCAGTGATATTATTTTTAAAGATGAACTCTGCTGAACGCTCCATATGCTGCATCCAATATTTATTCTGTGCTTGAAATTGTTCTCTTGTGTATTGAATTGTTTTACATAAAGCAGAGTGCATGAAGGAAATGGAGTTTTTTCAGTTTGGGCTACAACAGAACTGAAATTAACCTCAGAAAGGGCATTCTGGATTTAAACTGGTACCTCTTGAGCATCCTCTCTAATATCAGACTTGCTCAGATAACTTTTTTTTTTCCCCTTTGTAACTGCACTGCCACTCCTCCTCAGATCTGAAAGTAGCTGGGCTGTGTTCTTCTCTTTCTCCTCATACAGCACAGGCCAAATTCTGCCTTGAGTCACACGCAGCTTGAGTAGGCCCATGGCTTTCAAATTCAGTGTCTGTTAGTGCTACCCTGTAACATTCAGTAGGTGGGTAAATGCAATTGCTTTAGTGCTTTAAATTAGCAAATAATTCTAAAGATTAAAGACTAAAACAAAACCCCTGAAGACTAAAAAAAGTGGAGGATCCAATTTAGAGTCAGGTGAGATGGGGTGAGTTGCACTCATCGGGAGCCAAGTGAGCAGTGAGCAAGAAGGGGGAATAGCCCAGGGGCAGAGGTTTGTACTGGGAGCCAACTGAAGTGTACGCACACTGTGGAGAGGCTGCCAAGCTGGGAAGGAGAAATAACAGGGTCAGGAGCTGTTTGGGAGCTTGGGGAAGGGTAAATAGGGGGCTTTAAATAAGTAAACAATCCCATTGCATTCAGCTCTGCTAGCTCTCCTGTGTCTTTGGGCAACTCATTTAGTCACTCTGTGCCTCAGTTCCCCAGTCATCTGTTACTGTACACTGGGAATAGAAGCACTTCCCTGCCTCAGAGGGCTGGGTGAGAATAAATGCATTAAGGAATGTGAGGTGCTCAAAATACTACAATGATGGGGGCCCACAGAAATAGCTGATAGGCAGATCTAGACCCACCATGTCACAGTTCCCAGGGGTGGGGGGAGAAGGCAGCCTTGCCAGGGCTGTAGGGAAGGAGATTGTGGTTGGCTGCAGGGCCAAGTGGGTGGAGAGCAGACATATTGAGAAAGAATGCCAATACTAAAAAAGCAGGTGTGGTGATGTGCTGAATGCTGGAAACATTAGGTATTAAGTATCCAGTGAACTACAGTCAATTCCCATAGCTGAGAAACATGTTCCAAGGGGCAGCTGTGTTAGTCTAGCAAAGCAAAAAAAGCAAGGAGTCTTGTAGCATTTATTGACTAATAGATTTATTTATTGCATGAGCTTTTTGTGGGAGAATATCCCACTTCGTTGGATACTTTGATAAGGGAGAACTTACAGAATTGGATGAAATAAATGCAGGGGAGTGTAAGCCATGGAATCAGGTCATACTGCAACAGCAAATCAGAGCATGAAATTTTATATGTGGGAAATGTGGCTCTGATGGTGTGGCATTGTGATCTGTTGTGACACTCATTTCATTTTCAGGATTGTATTGTGAGGTTCAACTGGAAAGAGATTATTAATAATAAAGAATAAGGATGAGTGGATGGGTGCTTCAATGACAGATGAGTTGGGTAATAAAAAGAAGTATTTGTCAGGTGCTGAAGGGGGGGGGAGTTGGCTGTTGAATAGGCAATTAGAAAGCAGTTTAGTTCACTGTCCAAAATTTTAAAGCAAAAAAAAAAAAAAGCTATGCTTTTTATTATGTGTTTAGTTCCTATAGGGGGCCCCACAGAGGGTCTTCGCCTAGGGCCTCAGAAAACCTAAAGCCACCTCTGGTCCCTGTGTATGGTCATGCTTAATACTTTTTACTTCAGTATTGAATTTCAGGCCCTAACACTTATTATTCTCAAAACAATGATACTTAAAGTGTGATTCTAATCTGAAAAGTAACTAAAAATTCAGAGACTCTAAAGCAAAGAGACCACTGTGTTCATCTACTGAAAAAGTGATCTGGGGAATTACAGGTCTGTTAGTTAGGTCTCAGCAGAATGCAAGGTTTTGGGAAAGCATTTTGTAAGAGAAAGTAGTTAAGGACATTGAAGGTGACAGTAATTGGGACAAAATACAACATGGTTTTACAGCAGGTAGATTGTGATAAACCAACCTGATTTCCTTTGAAAAAATAACAGATTTTTAGAGAAAGGGGTTGAATTTACCTAAATTTCCATAAGACATTGGATATAATTCCATATGAGGAATTATTAATTAATTAAAAAATGAGTATTAATTTGAAAATGAAGAGGTGGAAAAGGAACTGATTAAAGGGGAGACCACAAGGCTATGTCTACACCTAAAATTTTAGTTTGGACTTGCTTAGTCCGAGCTAAGTGGTTTGAAAGTTAGTTCAACCTAAGTATGTTTTTTTAGTTTGAACTAACTTTTAGTTCCAACTAACTTTTATTTTGAACTAAAAAGTTAGTTCAAACTAAAAAAAAGCGTTGTTAGTTGGAATTAAAAGTTAGTTCAAACTAAAAAAAGAAAGCACTTAATTTGAACCAACCGCTAGTTCGAACATATTTAGTTCGAACTAGCACAACTACATTGTGCTAGTTCGAAGTAAATTTTGAAATCAGTTCAAACTAAGCAGTCAGTTTGAACTAACCACTCAAACTAACTAGTTTGAAATAAATTTTGGCTAGTTCAGTCTAAAATTTTTTTCAGTTCAAACTAGCTAAAGGCTAGTGTAGACAGGGGTCAAATTAGTCCAGACTAAGTTTGCTTAGTTCAAGCTAATTTGCTAGTGTAGAGACTGCCCAACATATCAGACTGAAAGGTGAACTATCACATTGGAGGAAGGTTGCTAGTTGAATTCTGCAAGGATCATTTTTTGGACCAATCTTATTTAGCCTTTTTTCTTACAGGATTTGGAAGAAAAAGTGGGACTGTGCTAATAAATTTTGCAGATGACACAAAGCTGGGAGGTATTGCTAATACAGAGAAGGACTAAGTTATCATACAATAAGATCTGGATAACCTTGTAAACTGGAGTAATAGAAATAGGATTTAATTTAACAGTGGGAATAAGGTCATTCTTTTAGGAAGTTATAAAAAGAATTTGTATTATAAGCTGGGAAGGCATCCGTTGGGAAAGTGACGGAGGAGAAGGACCTGGAAATACTGTTTTTTCAGAAGGTGCCTATGAGCTGCAAATGTGATGTGGCCATGAAAAAAACTAATAAAGTCCTAGGATGCATCAGATGAGATATTTCCAGTAGAGATGGGGATGTGCTGGTACCATTACACAAACTGCTTATGATACCCTCATCTTGAATCCTCTTGGAGGGGGAGACTCTGGAGAGCCAAGATGAGCTCGGCCAGCGGACAGAGGCATCCACCCAGGCGTGGCAGGAAGCAAGAACAAGCCAGGTGCCAGGACTCTGCCCTCTGCCTGCTGCAACAGGCGGCAGCCATGGATGACCGCATGGTTGCTGCACTGGAGCAGCAGGCACTGGCCATCTGGTGCCTCAGTGACCACCTGACCACTGCAGTTGAGGACCTGACCAGCAGCATCTACCAGCTGGTGGACCGCATGGCCCCTCCAGCTGCTGCAGGAGATCCTCTGACTGGCCTTCCCAGGAGGTGACCCCGGACCCAGGATGGCTGCAGGCAGGGGCAGGGAACACCACCACCCCTGGACTCCCCTACAGGCCCTGCCTAAGAACTCCCCTCCCACCCAGACTCCCCGACCCCCTTCCCCAGTCTCTGCCTCCAAGTTGCAGGCCCTCACCCAAGACTCCTCCCACATTTCCCCATCTTTTAACCCTCCCCAGCCCTTTTCTGCCCCAAACCATATTCTGTTAAATAAATAGTTTGAAACACATAGTATTGATTGTCAGTAGTTTTATTGGGGGTAGTTCACAGTGCAGGTGGATGGATGGGGGCTGGCTGTGGGCGAATGAGGGAGAGGGTGGTGTGGGGCAGGGCAGGCCTGGCCCTCAGAGTTCCTCCATGGCAAAGGTGTTCATCAGTGCATCATGAACTGTCACAGCTCTCTGTGATGGCTGCTTCTGTGGGGGCACAGGTCTGGGTTGCTCATAGTCCCCAGCGAGGATTTGTGCCTCAGCTTCTCATGCAGCAGCAACAGTCTCACCCTGCACCTCACAGAAGTTGTGCAGGGCCACACACACACTGATGGCCTGCGGCATTGTCCTCTCCGCAAGGTGGAGGTGCGTAAGGAAGGACCTCCAGCACGCCTTAAGCTGGCCAAATGCCCGCTCGACCACCTGGCAGCAGTGGCTCACCTAGCGGTTGAAAAGCTGCTGGCAGGGATCGAGGGGCCCTGCATACGGCCGCATGAGCCATTGGCGGAGGGGATAGGCCATGTCTGCAACAATGAGGATGGGCAACTCTACTCCCCCAACATTGATGGTATGAGGGGGGAAGAAGGTGCCCACCTCCATGCCCTGGTACAGGGCAAAGTTATGGAGGACACTGGCATCATGGGCCCTCCCTGGCCATTCCACGTAACAGTTTTGAAAAATGCCCCAGTGGTCCACAAGGGCCTGCAGGATGATAGTGTAGTACCCCTTCCAATTTCTCTACTCAGCGGCTCTGTGCTCTGGGGCTTGCACAGGGATGTGCATGGCATCCTGGATTCCCACACAATTGGGAAAGCCTACTGCGGTCATGCTGGCAATGGTGTCCTGCAGCTCCCCTTGGGTGACCAGGCATCGCAGCAGGATCCTGTTGATGGCCCTGGTGACCTTTAACAGAATGTTCCCAGTGGTGGACCTCCTGATTCCACACAGGTGTGCCACAGACCTGTGCTACTCCGGAGTGGCCATCTTCCACAGGGCGATGTCCATTCTTTTCTCAACAGGGATGGCCGGTCTCATGGTGGTGTCCCTTCAGCACAGCAGCAGGGCGAGTTCTGCAACCAGGTGGTTGAAGCTGGCCCTGCTCATGCGGAAATTCCTCCACCATTGGTCGTTCCCCCAGGTTCGGAGCACTACCTGCTCCCACCAGTCTGGGCTGGTCTCCCGGGCCCAGACCTGGCGAGGCACAGAAGGGGGCAGGGGAAGTAGGTCTGCTCTGTGGCCCAGATGGATGATAGCCTGGGGCACAGGCTGGGCACCATCAGGGTCTGCAAGCAGAGTGTCCCAAAGCAGCAGGACACTCTGCAGGCAAGCAGAGGGTTTATTTGTTGCATGACGTTGGCTAGGCAGCCGGGCAGAGTCCATGTCTGCGTTTCACAGTGCACTGCTTACCAGAATGGACATGGAAGTGAAGTCAGTGCCAGCTTTTATAGGATTGGCTGACAACATGGCTGCCAACATGACTCAGTGAGGGGGGCATGTTGCCACACTTCCCATGGTGCCCTTCCCCTAAAGCGAAATAGCAAGTCCTGTGTTTGGACATGCTATTTTGATTCCATCTTCTCCCTTATTTCGACTTGATTTTTGGTTCTTTCAAATTAACTCGTTTCAAAATAAGGGCTTTATTTCGAAATGAGTTGTTTCAAAATAACTCATTTTGAAAGAATGTGCTGTGTGTGGACATAGCCTATGAATCTGAACTCCTGAATAACATAATCCTAGGGATTTCGCTGAATTAATTGCCATTTGAACTAGACAATCTTTTAGAGAAGATATCTATTTATGATTTAAATATTGCTAGTGATGGAAAATACATCACAACCCTGGCTTCTGTGGCTTTACAAATTATTGATTCAGTATACATTTTTTTTTCACTTAACAACTAAAAAGTTTCTTTATTTACTCTCAGCCTTGAAAATCCAATGTGGGATACAAGTACTGCACTGGATTTTCCCATCATATGCTTCACTACAAGTAATAAGGGCCTTGTGGACCAACTTACGTTCAATGTGTAAACTCTCTGAAGGCTACTGGAATTTCAAAGATGTTATATACATAACTCAGTTTCTGGGGTCTTTATTTCAAAATGGACAAAATAGTATACCTTACAAGTTCTTCTGAAGCAGCTAATATTGGTCACTGTCAGACAGGATGAAGAACTGTTCCGACCTTTCATTTCATTTCCTGTGGTCCTTTTCCTAGTGACTATGTATGAGAGAACAATGGCTATGTTCACACACAAATGCTTGCTTCTAAACAAGCTGTTTCGAAACAAGCCTGTTTCGAAATAAAGCCTTATTTGAAACACCTTATTTCAAGATAACAAAAAAGTGTTTTTGAACTAATGGAAAAGGAGAGAATTGAAATAGCACGTCCAGTGTGACACGCTATTTCAAAATAGGAGGGGGGGGGAAGGGAGGCCCTGTGCTGGGCCATGGAAGACCCACCACCAGGATTAGCCTGACCACTGCGGCTCTGGCCAGGGCGCGGGGGGGCTCCCCCCTCCCCCCCCCCCGCCGCCTCTGCAGGAGGCAGGGTAGCTCCCCTCCCCCCCCGGCAGGTCTGGCCTCGGAAAGGGGGTTCCCCAGTGCCCCCCCGCACGGCCCCTGCCAGGTGCGGGGGGGCTTCCTCTGGCACAGGGGGCTTTCTCCGCCCCCCCACGCGGCTGCTGCTGGGCGCAGGGGTGCATCCTCCGCCCACCCGGGCGCATTCTGCCCAGCGTCGGGGGGCTTCCAGGGGCTGCACGGGGGGGGGAGAAAGCCCCCCATGCTGAAGAAAGCCGTCCCCACACCCTGCAGGAGCTGCACGGGGGGGGCGGAGGAAGCCTGGGGGAAGGTTGCCCCAGGCTTGGGGACAGCCTCAGCTGGCCTCCCCCCCTTCCCCTTGCTGGGGGTAGGGGGGCGAAGGGGGCTGAGGCTCCTGTCCCCCCTGCTAGCAGCAAGGGGAAGCCGGGGGGGGGGAAGCCAGCTGGGGCACCCTCCAACCCCCTGCACCCCACTCAGCACCCTGGCCAGGGTGCTGATCCCTGGCGAGTGTGCTGAGGGTGGAGTGGGACCTTCCCCCCAGGGTGCTATGCACCCTGCGGTTAAGGTCCTTGCTATTTTGAAACACTTTTTGTTTCAAAATAACATGTCCAAACGGCTTATTTAGAAACCACTGGTTTTGAAATAACCCTCCTTTCAAAAGCAAAGTGGGTTTAAGCTGTTTCGAAAGGAGGGCTCTTGTTTCAAAACGAGAAGCTCCCTCCTTTTGAAACAAGAAAACGTTGTTTGGACATAGTGACTTTTATTTTGAAACAGCAAGTGTTGTTTTGAAATAAAAGCTCTGTGTGGACATACCCAATAATACCTTGATAGTTAGAACCTCATCAGATTGTCCAAAGGTTTAAGTTAGAAAAATGCATTTGATTCATAAATGTGGTAAAATGAACAGACCTGATTTATTCCAAAGGGGCAGCCGTGTTAGTCTAGTAAAGCAAAAAAAATCAAGGAGTCTTGTGGCACTTAAATGCTACCAGATTTATTTATAGCATGAGCTTTTGAGGGAGAAAATCCCACTTCATCAGACGCTTTGAAGAGGGGGAACTTACAGAACGGGATGAAAATAAATGCAAGGGAGTGTAAGGCATGGGATCAGGTCATACTGTAACAGCAAATCAGAGCATTTGCAAAGATTAGGTTCAGGGGTTGTCTGTACCCCGCAGTCAACTACTACAGGAAAAGCACCCCAGAAAAGAAAACAATAGAACGCCACTGGTCACCACATACAATTGTGATGCAAAAACACTCAGGATCTTTTCAGGAGGGAAAAGGCAATGTGCCACATTTCTTATAAGATGTAAAATAAATTCCTAACACACATACACATACACACACACACACCCCCAAACACACCAGTAGATGTCCTATAGCTGATAGTTACCAGTCCTGGTTTGAGCTTGTAGCTTGGGTGCATTGCTGGAGTTCGTGGCAGCTACCTGGCCAGGGAAGCTGGGCACGAGGGGAGAGCAGAGTCTCTGTTGGGCGCCCTGATGCTCCTTGCTCCTGGATCTTATGTAGAATGGTTCCCCAAAGCCTTCTGATCTCACCCAGTCTTTTATACTGTTTTGGTGTCAGTGGAAGTCTGGTGGGTCACGTCGCTTCTGCACCACTACTGATTGTTGGACAATAGCAGGCGTGACAAAAAGTCCATGGGTGCTGTTGAGTCACACTGCTCCTGTTAGCAGATGTGACTTCCAGCATGATCTTGATGGTTTGATTGAGTTTTAGTTGTTTTGTTCCTGGGGTGGATCCTTTTCACACTCTTCAGCCTTGGATGGACTTCACACCTCATCAAGATCAACGGCAGTTTGGGACTAGTTCACACATACAGCATACACCCTTCATCCACACCTTGCTCTTAACAATTTTCCATTTACAATACAATATGGAGTCTGAAATGCTAAAGTTTTCATTTACAATATGGAGTCTGGAATGTTACAGGGATTGGGGGAAAGGTAGCTGTAGAACCAGAGCCTTAAAGATAAATGGGTACAAATGCACATACAGTATAGTCTGGGGCTGGTGGCTCAGGGGGCAAAAGCCGCTCCCCTGAACGCCCACAGGATGGCAGTTTGAGTCCAAGCTCTCCCCAAAAGCGACAGCTGGTCTGGCACAAAAATACCTATTATACACTACTAAGGCTAAATGAAGAGTGATATGACTGATGTAACAAAGTTGCAAATGGATACAAATAAAGATTGGCAGGAGTAAAATACAAATATTGGGGCGTTACTACAAATGAGAAGTAATTAATTAGGAGACACATTGCCAATGGGAAACATAGTTACAATATATATAAAGATTGATGGGAAATAAGTTGCACCTCAGTGAAAGTGACACAAGTGAATTAAACCATTAACCAATAAACTCTATACAGTTGTGAGTGAGCCCAAAGAATTTATGAATGAATTCATAATAATTAACACCATATCTCTACACAATCCTCAAGTCAGACCTCTCCAACAGATCATTAAGGACCTCCAGCCTATTTTGAAAAATGACCCCTCACTCTCTCTAGCCTTGGGAGACAGACCTCTCCTTGCCTACAGACAACCCCCAAACCTTAAAGAGATGCTCACCAGGAACTACAGACCTAAAAACAGAAACATTAAAGCAGGCACGTATCCCTGCAACAAACCACACTGCCAACTTTGTCCACATATCTGCACTAAAGACACCATCATAGGACCTAATCAAGCCAGCTACTCCATCAAAGAGTCCTTCACCCGCTCATCCACTAATGTGATTTATGCCATCATTTGCTGGAAATGCCCCCACGCCTTATACATTGGACAAACAGGACAGTCCCTACACAGAAGAATAAATGCACACAAAACTGACATCAGAAATCACAACACACCCACAGAAAAAAACCTGTTGGTGAGCACTTCCATCTTCCTAATCACTCCATTGATGATTTGTTAATGATGGTCCTCAAGAAGATCAATGTGACATCAAGACTTCAAAGAGAAACAGCCAAAATTCAAATACTATGCAGATCAGATTGTGTGAAAGCAGGGCTGAATCAAGACTATGGATTCTTTTCACATTATAACAGGTAACTTGACTTCACCCTCCCTCCGTGTGTTATTTCCTAGGCTATGTTCACACAGCACTCTTATTTTGAAACAACAGAGGTTGTTTCAAAATAAGAAATACCCTGTTCACAAGATGCACGGTTGTTTCAAAACAACGGCACCCATTGTTTGAAAACAATGGCGTTGTTTTGAAACAACTTAGACCCCATTTGGGGGGGCGAAACAACGTTGTTTCGAAACAATTGTTTCAAAACAATGCAGTCTGAACGGCTATGTTCACACAGGGAATGCTTGTTTCGAAAAAAGAGGTTTCGAAACAAGCTGTTTCGAAATAACATATTATTTCGAAACAACTTATTTCGAGGACAAAAAACTTTGTCCTCGAAATAAGGCAGTGAAATAGCATGTCCACAGTGTGGACATGCTATTCCGCCTGGGGAGGGGAATTGCAGGCACCGGCGGGCTAAAGCGCGGGTGGGTGCTTTACCCCGCCAGTGCCTGCAGGGGCTGCAGGCACCCACCACGAG
>ML681992.1:37069716-37120746 GCA_007922195.1 Podocnemis expansa
TCAGCCATTCCTCCCAGGGTGCTTAGCACCCTGGGAGGAGGGGCACATGTTGTCTCGGAACACTTTGTTCCGAAACAACATGTCCGAACAGGGCTGTTTCGAAACCTCTGTTTCGAAACAACTCTGTTTTGACAGGTAACGAGGTTTAAGTTGTTTCGCAAAGACCACGGCCATTTCGAAAGAAGCGGGGGGTGAAAGCGGGGGGTGCCTTCAGCCCCCTGCGGAAGTGAAATAGCAAGTTCACAGTATGAACCTGCTATTTCGTTTCCTGCCTTTTTCCCTTATTTCGAATTAACATTTTGTTAATTCAAAATAAGTTGTTTCGAAATAAGCGTTATTTTGATATACGGTTGTTGTGAAACAACCATATCGAAATAACCGGCTGTGTGAGGACACAGCCTAAGTTCCCTCTCTTTAAAGCATCAGATGAAGTGGGATTTTCTCCCATGAAAGCTCATGCAATAAATAAATGTGTTAGTCTTTAAGTGCCATGAGACTCCTTGCTTCCCCCCACAGGACTTAATCGTGACTGTAGATTCTTTTCACATTATAACAGGTAATTTGACTTCACCCTCCCTTTGTGTGCTGTTTCCTGGAGCTTGAATCCTTACAAATGCTCAGATTTGCTGTTGCAATATGACCTGATCCCATGTCTTACACTCCTCTGCATTTATTTTCATCTCATTCTGTAAGTTCCCCATCTTCAAGCATCTGACAAAGTGGGATTTTTCGCCCACAAAAGCTCATGTGACAAATAAACCTGATTTGAAATCCTTGAATCTAATGCCTTCATGCCATTTGTAATCATAATTCAGAGTAGAACTAAACTTAAAATAGGAATAAAATGTCACTTTATCTCTGATCTTAAGAGGCAGTCTGTCCAAATCAGAGAGAAAACACAGCAGATCAGTCTGCCCTTAAGCAGTGAGTGCTGTCTATACAATACCTATTCTGTTCATAAACACAGAACCTTTGTATCCACTCTACCATATTTCACAGACAACAGATGTACCAAATTTGATTTTAGCAAGGCTTTTGATACATTTTACCACAGCATTCTCATTGGCAAATTAAGGAAGTATGGGTTGGATAGGTGGACTATAAGGTGGATAGAAAACTGGCTAGATCGACGGTTTCAGTGCATAGGAATCAGTGGTTCCATGTCTAGCTGGCAACCAGTCACAAGTGGTGTGCCCCAGGGGTCGGTCCTGGGGCCGGTTCTGTTCAACATTTTCATCAATGATCTCGATTATGGAATAGACTGCATTCTCAGTAAAGTTGTGGATGACACTAAGCTGGGGGGCACAGTAGACACGTTGGAGGGCAAGGACAGGATTCAGGGAGACCTAGATAAATTGGAACAGTGGGCCAATATAAATCTTATGAGGTTCAATAAAGACAAGTGTAAAATCCTGCATGTGGGACAAAAAAAACCCATGCGCTGCTACAGGCTGGGAAACATTCCGCTAAGTAGCAGCAGTGTAGAAAAGGACCTGGGGGTCATGATGGATGGGAAGCTAGAGATGAGTCAGCAGTGTGCTCTTGCTGCCAAAAAGGCCAATGACATACTAGGCTGCATCAAAAGAAGTATTACCAGCAGATCAAGGGATGTGATCATTCCCCTCTATTCTGCACTGGTGAGGCCACATCTAGAATACTGTGTTCAGTTTTGGGCTCCCCACTACAAAAAGGACAGGGACATGCTAGAGAGAGTTCAGCGGAGGGCAACCAAAATGATTAAAGGGCTGGAGCACAAGCCCTATGAGGAAAGACTGAAAGCATTAGGCTTATTTAGTCTGCAGAAGAGAAGACTGAGGGGCGATTTGATAGCATCCTTCAACTACTTGAAGGGATGCTCTAAGGAAGATGGAGCTCGACTGTTCTCAGTAATAACAGAGGACAGAATGAGGAGCAATGGTCCCAAGTTGCGGTTAGGGAGGTCGATGCTGGATATTAGAAAAAACTTTTTTACTAGGCGAGTGGTGAAGCCTTGGAATGAGCTGCTGAGGGAGGTGGGGAAATCTCCATCTTTGGAGGTGTTTAAGGCCCAGCTGGACAAAACCATGACTGGGATGGTTTAGTGGGAGTGGTCCTGCCTCTGGCAGGGGGTTGGACTAGATGACCTATGAGGTCCCTTCCAACCCTATGATTCTATGATTCTATGAATTACACGAGCTACACATTGATTCTTTAGGGCACAACCCTACTTTGAGGCTGTAGATATTTTGGGAAACTGGATGGTAAAAGACGGCTAAATAGGAACCCTTACCATTTCAGCCACAATTTTTTCTTTGGCTTTGGCCTGGGGATGGATGTAGGGCAGATGACTACAAACTACACCAAAAGATGATGCTACTCTTTCTACTGGCTCTACTGGAAATGGTCTTGCTCTGTCCCAATAGAAACACTATCACAGCTGTAAGAAGTCTCATTTCTTCACATTCTTATTGCGGTTGGCCTCTCTACATGGATCCCAGGTGAAGAAGGCTCCCTGTACCTCTCCTCTAACACTTCTCAACATGTGAACAGGGTCAGCTACAGTCTGACTGCAAATTAACACATAAATGGGCTTGTGATAACCCTCATATATCCTCTCCAACCTTAACTGATGACAAATCAAAAATGTAAGTCCAGTGTGCTCTTTAACTCTCCATAGTCAATAAAATACTGCTGGTTCAGACCTTTTCAGAGGGTGTGTTCACACATCAGTCTTATTTCGAAAGAATAAAGGTTGTTTTGAAATAAGAAAGGCCATGTTCACACAACACACAATGGCGTTGTTTCAAAACAACTTAAACCCCATGTGGGGATGAAACAACGTTGTTTCAAAACAATGCCGTCTAAACATGTTGTTTTGAAACAACGGTGACTCGTTTAGAAATAACTGTTGTCTGAACATGCTATTTCGCTTTGAGCTTTTTTCCTTAATTCGAATTAACAAACTGTTAATTCAAATTAACTTATTTCGAAATAAGGCATTATTTCGATACAACTTGTATCAAAACAACTTGTATCGAAATATCCCCCTGTGTGTGAACATAAGTACAGATTCACATTTTCTGTTTCCAGCAACCACACATTATGCTGCTTAGTTCTGAAGCAACATTTTTTATGGTTGGCTGTTCAGCTGAACTTGCTATTTAGATGTGATACTGAATGAAGATAGACAACTATCATGCACGTCTGAACAGCAGAATACACCATTTCCAAGTCACAATGGCCTGTTTCCTGATACTGTATAGTAAAGTTTGTCTGAATGGCAGTGAAAAGATTTACAACAATCTCCCTCTTTATTTTGCCAAACTGAGTGATTTCTCCCTTTACACACATAACCTTATCTACACAGGGAAGTTGACTAGCATTGCTATTCTGGAATAGCTTCTTATGTGGACAATCTACTCCAGAGTAATTACTCCACTCACAAAACTGAATCAAAGTCAAGAATAAGGCACTTTGGGTATGTTTATACTGGAGCCTTAGGGCGACTTAAACCTTTTTCAGTCAACCTAAGGAACACTCTGGCAACATTTGGAATTTATTAAGCTGACTTAAGGGCCTCCTTAGGTCAAGTTAATAACACCACCTGTTAAGGCTGACTTAATGGTTAAGTTAAATTTATTAAGTAGACTTAAACCAACATAGATGCTTAAGTTGACTTAATGATGCAGGCAGCTGGGACTCTAAATCAACCTAAGAGGAGTGTGGGTACTCTAAGTTGACTTAACAACGTTGACTTTAAGTCAACTTAAAATCGACCTTGCAAGGTTGACTTAACAGGGCCTCCACTGTATACATACCCTTTTACTCTAGAATAAGGTCCACACTGAGAGCTGTTCTGAACTAACTAGAGGAGATTGCTTTATTCCACAATAGCTATGCCGATCATTTTCCCCATCTAGAAAAAGGAATTATGTTTTGAAGTTAACTTTATTGATGTAAATTAGAAAGGGTAAACTAATTGTAAACATGTGGCATCCTCCAGGGCATCTTCTTGTAGCCTCAAGGCAACCCTGCAAATAGCCCATCACCTTAGTTTTCCTTTGGTAGCCAGAGGACTTCATGCCAACATGCTCTTAACTCCATTAACACTGTTTATCAGTAAAACTGAGTGCAAATATCCATAATGAAAAATCCCTCAACATTAGCCATGTCCCTCCATATATGTAAGCTCTTCTAGACCATCAAGGTACTACATAGCTCCAGTGCCTTCAACCACACCTGGATTCCTCATCATTCCCACTCTTTTCCTTTGCCAGCACAGGCTCAAGCAGCACTTTCTTCTGGGATGCAACACTACTCTTCTCAGTGGAAAATCCCAAAGTGTCTCAGCTGCGAGCCTCCCATGGTTTCTTTGGTGAGGAGATACCAGCAGGCAAGCTTCTTCACTGCTTCCCTTTCCTTCAGACGTCTCTGACTCTGTCATGTCTGCTTTTGCTGCTCCTCCCATCTTCAGCCTTTCCCTGTCCTGCATCTCTGGCTTGGGAACAGCAGTCTACAAATGTTTTGCTGCTCTCCTACCTTCACAGTTCTCTTCCAGGAACTAACTCCTGCCTGTGGCAGCTCTCATATCCTGCTGTCTCCTCCCAATCATCTGCGCTTTCTCTTACCTGACTCCAGGTCTCTTATAGCTTCCCAGATACTGCCTGCCCTCTTAATTGGCCTAAGAGGGAGCTCTTCTGGACTGCAATAGGAGAACTGAGCTCAATTTCTTTTAATGGGCCAGCTATCCTGTTATGTTACTTCAGATATTTTAGCCCTGGACTGTAATAATCATCATCAGAAAAGCACCAGGAGAAAAACTAAGTAGAGTGAACCATCATCCATAAATCTATATTTCAGCATCAGCAGGTGGTTCCCCTCCATTCCAGCCAGCTCTTTAACAGAGGACAGGATTTTTAAACCAGTCTGATTCTTGCTTTAAGTGCATTTAACGTTAAATAACAACAACCTAAACATCTAAAAGCAGCTGAGTTATAAATAAATATTCTGAACTGCCTGAATCAGCTATTGCTAAAATACTAGGGGTGAAATGTATATAGATTCCACTGGGCATGTCCTAACCCAGTCACCTCAAATTTGAGAACAAATAGTAAGCTCTACACCTTTCCTCATTGACATTTTTCCATGGATATATAGAAAGATTACATTTTCATGAAGGGTGACATTCCCTGAAGGGATTAGTAAAGGGCAGCTAGTTGATGCAGAAATGTAAAAATTGTACATAAATACGCAGTCCAATTCATAATCTTGTGAGTAATCAAACATGACAGATATGCTTGTCCCAGATTTTCAATTTTCCTGAGATCATTGACTTTAACATTATTGTTAGATTTCCCTGATTAAAATACAACCTTACCAGTAATTTCTTAAGTTCTGATACTCACCTCATGGCCCTGTATTGGCTGTAAACCCTTTGCCATTATGCTTACTGAAAGCTTGATTACAATTGGCCTACTAATGTGCTGATACCACTGCTGTTCATGCTGACTGATATTGTTTCATTGTTTACTTATTCTTCCCTACCAATCTGTTTCTTGCAGAAGCAGTCTTAGCCCTTTGGTAAGCAGGGTAGAAATGTTTTTGGCACTGCTACCCCCCCCCTCCCCCCGCAGGAGCCATGAGCAAAAATGGAGCAATTGATCCACAGGGCAAACAAAGTTGAGTGTCATGGCTGTATGCTGTGCCTAAGACGACCATCTTATTTGTTCCCTCTACATCTATCCCATGTTTCTAGTGTTATGCTTAGATTATAAACTGTTTGGGACACAAAAACATTTTGGTGTGTGGTTGTACAACACCTAGCACAACATGACTATGATTCATCAGAGCTAAGGTAATAAACATAATTATAAACTGCTACAAAGCTATACTGATTTACGTAAACTAATGCAACTGTGAGATAGGGTCGATTTATGAAATATGCCAGAGTTACAACTAGATTTTAAAGCCCAAATCTAACAAACCAGGTTGTCAATATATAAGGGTATGTCTACACTTAGAGCTGAATTCAAATTGATTGCCATCAATTCGAATTCTATTAAGTGCATGGACACATTGGCTTTCCTCAATTAAAATTGAGGAGCTCCTCAGTTCAAATTGACGAAAGCTGACTCTGAATTGGTCAAACCTCATTTGACTTCGAAGTGAGGGTCGATTTGAACTGAGTAATTCAAATTGACTCAGTGTGGCCATGTCAATTCAAATTCACTGTTAGTTTGAATTAGCCACAGCTTGATTTTTCCCTATACAATAGCAGCCCGTACCAAATTCGGACTAGCCAGTCCTGTTCATGGACAAGCCAGTTTGAATTGGATTTTCTAGTGTGGCCATGTCAATTCAAATTGACTGAATTTGAATTAATAATTATTAGTGCGAATTGACTAATTTGAATTCAGTAATTCAAACTGAAATTCTAAGTGTAGACATAGCCTAAGAGAATCCAATTAAACAACACTTTTTACTTAGTCCAGGAAACATTAATTTACTAGTTTTAATGCTGAGTTCTTTTTTGGTCAACTTTTAAGTACAGTATTTCTTGATTTAGGGCAGTTGCTTATTATGAGTAAGCTGCCCACCCTCCAGAGGGGGAGGGGCGGCTCGTTCAAGTCCCTGGCCCCATGTGCCGTGGGACCACCAAGTCTTTAGCCCCTTGGCAGGGCAAAAGTTCAGTTTTAGATCCAGTCACGAGGGTGAGGGAAAAGTACAAGGCTGCCTCTTGGGGTTACGACCTGAGATCTGGCGTATGGCAGGGGTTGGAATCAATAAGGGTGTTGGGTCGCACAGATTCACTGTGTCCCAGCCAAGGTTTCCAACGGGTTCTAAGCAAGCTCCCACAGAGCAGAACACACAAACTCAAAGCAGCACTAGACCCTGCCATTAAAACAGATGCAAAAAGCTGTGGCTCTATATCCATTGTTACAATGACCAACACCCCCACATCACATCTTTCAAGACCCATGGGTCCTATCCATGCCTATAACACCATATACCTTTTCCGGTGTTCTAAATGGCCCAACAACAACTACATGGGTGAAACCAGACAATCACAATGCTCTCAAATGAGTTTGCACAGGAAAATGATAAAACACAAAGACATTGTATCACCCACAGGTGAACACTTTTCAAAAACAGATCATTCTGTACCTGACCTATCATTCTTCATTCTAAAGCAAACCTGAACAATACTTTCAAACGCTGAGCCTTGGGAGCTTAAATTCATAACTTTTCTAGACACTAAAAATAATGGTCTTAATAAAAACATGGGATTATTGCAGCAGTCTATAACCCATTAACCCCCCCTTTTTGTCCAATGGCTAGAAAGGTGTTAATAGGCCACTTTGCCATAAATGGTTCCTTGGAGTATATGCCAGATACTCATGCTAAACTATCTGTTCTATCTTGTAATTAGCTGTGATGCTCTCAATACCTCTCCCAGACATGAAGAAGAGCTTTGTAGATCATAAAAGCAGTGCTCTCTCACCAATGAAATTTGGTCCAATGAAAAAAGATTATCTCATATACTTTGTCTCTTGATTTACATATAGAAGTGTAAAGCACAAAAAGATTCTTTCCCCAAGAATCAGGCAGCACAGATAATACTGAAGAGGTTTTTATTCAAGGCACCAAGAGGGAAGGCTGACTGGTTTCAGCTTCTAAGTCAGGGGTTGGCAACCCCCAGCACTCATGCCAAAAATGGCATGAAGGCAAAGCCTGAGTAGCACGTGGTGCCACTCAGGCTTCCCCGTTGGCCCTGCTCCCCCAGCACTGTGTGGCTGGGCAGAATGAGCCATGTGCCATGGTTCCAGGCCAGTAGAAGCCGCAGCATGTGGCTCCCAACCCCCTTCTGGTCCTGCCTCCTTCTGGGCAGGGCTAGAGGGAGGCAGGGCAGATCAGCCCCTGCTCCTTCTGGCTCTGACTGCAGAGCCAGAAGCCACCCACCAGTGGGGAAAAGGGCAGCTCTGGCTGGACCCAGAGGCCACAGGGAGAGAGGTAGCCTCAGCTGTGACCTCGAGGCTGCCTGCCGGAGAGGGCAGGAGCCGGCCCTGTCCCCAAACTGGAGGCCTAGCCCCATCTCCTTTTGGCTCCGCCCCGGCACCCACTGAGGGTGCAGTGGGCAGAGCTGGCAGAGGGTCAGCAAAGGTTGCCAGTCCCTGATGTAAGTGATGATGTTACAGTGGTCAAATATATATGCTTGTTTATTGGTTATATAGTCTATTTGGAATTCTTTACCTATTTAGTTACAAGTAAAGACATTGTTTCACCTGGACAGAACAGAGGTGATGATAGCTAATATAGAATGTTAATTACGTTAAAGACCCTATGACAACAATTAGGGTGGGGAATGGGGCAGAGGGGAGAGGCCTTACGGTTAAGCAGCATGTATGCCAGGAAGTCTGGGGAATGTATTGTTCCCAAGTGAGAATTTTTCAACAGGTAGCTGAACACTGCCTTTTTTATTGTTTAGAGCACCATTGTTCTGGGTTGCTCTGGTGTGACATTTCTGTGCCAACTTGTTGGCTGGAAAGGTACCTAAGATTTAACAGAAGAAACCTGACAGAAAGAAATATTTAAAAAGACATAAAAATATTAGAACCTAACTGAAGGATACAGGACTCACCAGGCAAACAAGTATACAATTTCTAATTTGGGGTGAAAGATAGATTATTCCTAGTATATTTCACCTACAAGTTCCAAAGGGTTAGCCTTGTTAGGCTAGTTCAGAAGAACAAACAAGGAGTCACAAGAGCTTTTGTGGGAGAAAAATCCCACTTCATCAGATGCTTTGAAGATGGGGGAACTTACAGAATGGGAGGAAAATAAATGTGGGTAAGTGTAAGTCAGAGGATCAGGTCACACTGTAACAACAAACCAAAGCACTTGTTGGCTATGTCTACATTAGGGAGCATTTTTTGAAAAAAGTAATTTCTAAAAAATTATTTCAAAATATATTTGAAATAATTATCTCAAAATAACTTTTTTCAGAAATGCTATTTCAGGAGAATGGTCCGGGGACTGCTTGTTATCCTGAGACACCGCAGCTTCTTCCCCCCCCCCCCCCGAAAAAGAAAGTCTACACTGGACTTTTTTGTTTTTCAAAAAAATGCAAGGTAATGGATAAGATAGGAAGGGTTTTTTTTTAAAAAAAGCTTTTTCCGCATCCAACAATATCTTTTTTCAAAAAAGCTACCTCAAAAAAAGCTTTTTTCAAAAAACAATGAAGTTTAGCAATCTCGAAAAAGTCTAAACCTGCCAGCTTTTTTGAAATAAAAAGCCTTTTTTGGGGTAGCTTTTCAAAAAAAAAAAAAAAAAGCCATCCCTCAACATGGCAAAGGCTTTTTAAAGAAAAAAAAAATACTTGCTATCTCATCTATTGCCTTGATTTTTTTCAAAAAAGGAAGTCCAGTATAGATTTCAAAAGGGATAGTGTGTTAGTCTAGTCCAGTAAAAAAACAACAAGGAGTTGTGTGGCACTTTAAGACTAACAGATTTATTTTTTACCTTCTTTTTCAAAATAAAACATACCATGGTATTTTGGGGCAAAGGACTGTTGTCCCAAAATAGCATTTTTGAAAAAAAAAAAAAATCAAGATAATTATTTCAAAATACTTATCCCAAAAAAAAGTGTTTGTTTTTTGGGTTTTTTTTGAAAATGCTGAGTAATGTAGACGTACCCATTAAGATTCAAACACTGGGGAACAGCATATAGATGAAGATGAGATCAAGTCACCCATTGTAATGAGAAAAATACCTGAAGTCCTTATCTAGTCCTGAAGCAACAATTTATTTATTTTCCTCACATTCTGTAAGTTCCCCCATCTTCAAAGTGTCTGATGAAATGGGATTTTCTCCCACAAAAGCTCATGTGATAAATACATTTCTTAATCTTTAATAGTGTCACAGGTCTTCTTGTCTGCTTCACTTACAAGGAAAGCAATGTATAGCTTATTATTTGAGGTGAAATCATGTCGCTTGAATTTCTTGGGGATAATGGGCAGTTCATCCAATTTGAGGATTATTCACACACTTACTTTTCTAGCTGTTTAACCTGAAGCATCAACACTTAGCTCTTGATTAATTTAATGTGCAGTTGGCCATTGCATAGAATAGCAAGACATGATCCAGGGTCTGGTAATTTAGAGTTGTTTTTAGTTAGGTTGGGTGTTTTTTGCCATATCAGATTACAAAAGAACCTTTTCTAGATGATTAACTACACTCATTTAGCCCTTTTGTTATCTATTCTTGAGCATGAGAATGCTCAGCCTTAGTTAATCTTGACATTCTCTCTCTTTTTTAGATACTTAGGTCATAGGACAAGGTGTCTCACATGATGCAAACTGCTCTCTTATTGTCTCCATACGTGGATCCTATTTTGGGATTAGTAGAGGTGGAATTAGTTTTTCTAATTTTTGAGAGCTGGAAGATATCATTAGTTGTTAATCATTCACAGCATATCTGTTCCATTTGTTCTTTATAATAAGGTTCTGGCCTCTAATGCATTGCGATTGATTTTTATTGGGTTAACCTGTGGCTTTTTAAAATTGTGCTTTTCTAGTTCCTAAAATGACTCTTGCTTTTAACTATGAAAAAAAAATCTATGCAGAAACTACACCCACTCTTTTTCTGCGTGGGAGATGTAAGGGAAACTATGTTATATACTTCTTTTGCCAATAGAGTGTGGGTGTATCACACAACCCAAGCATAATGTCCTTTTTATTTTTTTTTAAACTGTCACAAACTCTCAGCTACTGAATCATGAATTACATTATCTATCTTTTTAGATATGCAATTTGTGGTCCCAGAATAGCTCCAGCACATCTTGTTCCACATGGCAGCTGGGCGAACAACAACATGAACAGACAGCATACACTAAACGGGCACTCAGTATAGAAAAATAAGCTCTTTAATTTTTCCCCTCTTATTTGCTGCCAGATGGTTTCCAATAGAACTCCTCAAGTGTTTCCTACTGTACTGCGGTAAATTTGCAGCATGTGTAAGACCTTCCTGGCAAATATAAAGTGAAGTGCAAGAGTGAGCTTTTCATATGACACCAAAAATATGCTGGAGAAAGCAAACAATATTTTTGATTACTCACCGTAATTATGAGGCTAATTCAGCCATGCTGTTCATTATTCAGATATGCTATAAACATTTAAAATCATCCCCTATTCCCAGAATGAAGATTTAATCTGGTATTTTAGAAAACATTGGAAAGCCAGTGTTGAGTATTTTTTGCTTCTGTTGATGTGTGGATACCAAGCCAATGAATCCCCACAAAAGAAATAGTGCAAGAAGTGTTGTGTTTGCTTTGTTACATTTCCATTTGATTGGACATGATGAGTCACCCATAACAACAACACGACAAGCCAGCAAATGTGTGTTGAAGATGCGTTCAAATGTGCATTATCTATCAGTATCCAAACTGCAACTCAGCCAATTAAAATCTAAACTTCCCATTAGTTTCCTGACAAATGCATTTTAGAAACAGATCTCTTTAAGATCATTGAAACATTATATAATTTGTTCAGTCTGGGTTTTGTTAGAAACTCTTGGTGCTGTTGTAAATTTTATCAGCATTAAAATTGGAGAGAGACTGGAAGAAATGTAGTTCCTAGTGTATAATAATTTGACATCAATTATAATGGCATTTCAAGGATAAAATTATAAAGCTGGTGCAAAACAGACATGAAAGGAATTCAGTTTCATACCTTCCACATAGACACTTTAATAGGGGATTTCTATGAATACCACTTAGGGAATTATTAAGGAAATTGAAATATATGTTTGCTTAGAAATTTGTCACAACATACTTCATTGATATAGTACATGAACTTTTTTTTTTTTATAGGTGAGTCAGGTCTTTCTGTATACAATCTAAAGTGTAGCAGTAGTACCACAGAATCCATACATGGTGGAGATACTAAAATACCTGCTACAGTTTCAGGAATTTGTAGGGAAAAAAATCAGTTTTTAAAGGAGGTAGACAAATTGGAAAGCATGCAGCAGATGGCAAAAATGATTAGGGGACCAGTGTACATGACTATAAGGAGAGGCTCAGGGAATCTGGATTATTTAGTCCGAAAAAGAAAGGAGTACGTGGGGTTTGAAAACAAGCTCCAACTATCTGAAGAAGTGAGGGGGTTCCAAAGAGGATGGAGTTAGACTGTTCTTAGTAGTGACAGATGACAGAACAAGGAGCAATGGTTTCTGGTTGCAGTGGGGAAGGTCTAATCTGGATATTAGGAAAAACTTTTTCAGTAGGAGGATGGAACAGGTTACCAGGAAAGGTGGTGGAATCTCCATCCTTAGAGGTTGTTAAGGTATGACTTGAGAAAGCCCTGTCTGGGGTGACTTAGTTGGAATTGGTTTGAGCAGCAGATTGGACTAGATGACTTCCTGAGGTCCCTTCTAATGCTATTCTTCCATGATTTTATGATTCTTCCCAGAAAGAATTATTGAATACTAGACTAGGAAATACTAAATGTTCACTTGTATAAAATACCTTACTTTTAAAGGAATAAAAGTATTCCTATGGGGCCTAACTTGGCTTCATTAAAGTCACTGGATGTTGCACCATTGACTTCTGTAGGAACAGGCCCATAATGAAAGGCTTGAAAGCTAAACAAAAAAACAAACAAAAAAAAAATTCATGTGAATATCTGAGACATGACTAACAAAGAAGAAGGCACACAGCTGAATCAAATACCAGCATGGAACTTAAAAATCAACTCACAAATATTTCATTGAAACATTCAGCTACTTTAGTTTTCCATGTGAGAAAACTAAATAGTAAGCCAACTACTAAAGAACATAACTTGATTTTGAAATGGTGATATCAAAAATTAATGTTAATACAACTTTGTAACACAGCACTTCAGTTTCCTTTCTGCATATTTACATTATTGATCTGGTCAATTAACAATAACTGACTTACATGGTGAAAACATCTATGTGTATTTCTTGTTTATATTCCTAAGACAAAGGGTAAATGATCTTTACAGATACAGCCATGTCTCTGACATTGGCCTTATTTAGTCTCTAAGTCCAACATATAATTAGGCCATGCTCAATGTTTAGTACTCAACTGATATTACTGCAGATTGTAAATCAGTCAGATGGATAATCTAAGAAGGCATAACTGAACTACTTGAACACAAGCCTCTTTGGATAGTTTGTTTTAAAACTTCACTGGAGGATATGGTAATGTAAATTGAGAAGGATGTTAACCTGTCATCTCTTTACTCCAGGAGTGCTATTTGGGGAGGCAGGGAATCTCCTTCCCCTTCCCTTCCCATCCCTCCACCTGCACTCCCAGATTTGTACAGGAGATCTGATTACAATACACATCATAGCCCACCAGAGTATGGAATGAAGCTCGGTTCTGCAGAGGCAAGGGGCTGGTCTCAGCTTGCGAATCTTGAGCTGGGAGTCAGTATTTTATTTATAAAGCGAGGCAGGATGATTAAGATAAGAAAGGGCTGGTGATTAAATTAAAGATCTGGAAGTTCTTAGATGAGCCTGTAAAACAGGAATCTCTTGGGAGGAGGAAAGGTGTTGAAGAAAGAACACAGGGTACTCAGGAGAAATACAGTCAAATCCTTTGAGAGTCCAGCAAATGATTCCAGACAAAGGGGAAGGGCATCATGGTTGAGAATATGAAAAGCAAAATATTTATCTGGAAGTATAAAGAAAGAGAGAGAGCATGGGTCAGATGAGAGAATATCATTTAACTCTTCCTGGGTGACAGGTTCTGTCCGATGCTGGACTGTAGAACAATGGCTGCTGTGAAATTTTATATTTTAACAGAAAATCATTTTGTTTTGTCATTTTTTATTCTAAGTTTGCAAAAAGGAAAATATAAGAAAATGGCATATTGAGTATCAGTTGTTTTTATGCCCCAAATTCTTAGTGGTTCACCTGTGTTCAGGCCAATTCCAGAATAAAAAACAGAAATTGCATCCACAAAGCCTATAAAGTCAACATTTATTATCATGAATTGTATTATTCACTGGACACCATTTGTATGGCTAACCTTGCGTTGGGCTAGAGTTTACCTCTAGTGCCTTCCTCCAGTGCCCAGTGGAAAGAAACCCCAACTCCTACAGTGAAGCACCTGGAGACCAAGATTCAGTCCTAAAGGGACAGCAAAGACTGTCAGAATTACTGAAAACAAAAGCAATGAACTCTATTAAACACTAATGGTATGTCCACACATATCTTTTAAATCAAAATAACACTGGTTATTTCAATTTTTAAAAAAATTAGGTCCACACAACGTTTTCTTGTTTTGAAGTAATGAGCTCCATCATTTTGAAACAAGAGACGTTATTTTGAAATAGCTTAAACCTACTTTAATTCAAATCATCTGTTATTTCAAAATGGTTATTTTGAAATAATGCTATTTGGACGTGTTATTTCAAAATAACCATTATTTCAAAATAACACTTTTGCCCTTCTTCCCAGGGTGCCTTCCTTTTTTGTAGGTATTGGGTGGGGGAGGGGGCCATGTTGCCACACATGGTGCCCCTCTCCTGATTCGAAATAGCAAGTCCTGTGTCTGGACTTGCTATTTCAATTTGAGGTTTTTGCTTATTTCCATTTAAGTTCATTCTAATTAAGGATTTTAAATCAAATTAACTTATTTCAATTTAACTTAAATCGAAATAAGCATATATGTGTGGGCATAGCCTAACTTTATAAACCTTATGAGGAAAGAAAACAAAATAATTATTATACAGATATATAGCATGATGTGACTATTTAAGAAAGCCAAATGAGCCTATTATGGTCTCTAAACACCAAATCCAAAGACTTGTGTTAGAAGCAGCAGCTCCCTCCTCTTTTGCAGCAGAAATCCTCAATCTTTATTCTTGGATGCTTTCCTTCCTCTGCTGGGATCGCTGCTGTCCAGTCAGCTTACATTTTCAACACTCAGTTACATATACACACACACACATATAAAAGCCCTGTTACAAAAAAAAAAAAAAATACAACACTGAGAATAGCAAAATATAATTGCCTCTTTCCCCTTTTTACATTAAAGAACTGTAGTGAAGCCCATAACCTAAAGTATACAGTTAAAAGGAACCACCCTTCTTAACCAATGGTCTCATCTCTGCAACAACTGCCTCCAGACTTCCCTGCTAGAGAGTTAACAATACTACTAACCTGAAGCAAAATGCCTTAGAGTTGGGGAAACAGCCTGCTGCCTGCTCCTGGCTCAGCTTCTCCCCTTACACAGAGCACATGTGCTCTCCTTAATTCAACTGCACTGGGCTGAGTGCTTCCTCTCAGGCATCTGACCTCTTCACTCACAAGGAACCTTGTGAAGCACACTCAACGCTACACACCACGTGCTAGAAACTTCTGATTCTAGGCAGCTAAATCTGTCCAGCACCACTGACCCAACAAGAGCAGCCCAGACTCCAACAGATCTCCTAAAGAGACACTCCTCATTTAAGCCTATGGGTTACATATGCTCAGCATTGTTCAGATTATGTCAGAAAATGCAGTCCCTGAGCCAACACATATAAAATGTGTAGTTATGCTGGCTAGGCTATTTAAGTGTGAAGTGTATACTTTTTGAGCAAATATTAATATCTGTCAGTGGTGGCGCTGATAGCAGTAGAAGTTTTATCTGATCAAGGACTGGAAGATTTGACCCTCCAAATGTTTCTCAGGAAGAAGAGCTACCCAGAGATCCCGTGCCTGTTTATTTTACTTTCTGGCCTGCAGTGGCCCTGATATATATTTTCTCAAATTTAAAATGTGAATAGTTTTTGGTGCTTGGTTTTAAATATTCTCCTGGCAGTGCTGCAAGTCAGTCTCTGTATTGCAGTGGTTTTCGAAGATCAGTTTGAGACCCAGTTCTGGGTTGTACACCATCAGGTACTAGGTCACAACACCCCCTGGTGCCACCATCAAAAGGTTTGAATGCATTGCTCAAAGATGTAATTGTTGGGTCATGTGCATAAATGATTTTTTTCAACTGGGTCCTGAGGAAAAAAGTTTGAAAACCACTGTTTTACTGTTGCTTTTAAGAGCCTTCTGGAAAGTAACTAGCCTTTAAACCACCCTTGGAGTGGATATTTCTTCTTTTGTTAAAATCTCTTTACTCTTTGTAACCAGTCATTCAATCACTGTGACTCTTAAGAGATCTCAACGAGCCACAAAAAACACTTCTTTCTTGCTTTGCATCTATGTATTGTATGATCAGGATGAGCTGCTGCATTTTCTATGCTGTACCCATACTGATTTTGTAAACATCCCACCCCCTTCATGTCAGCTGACTGATTATCTGTGTTTACTCTTCAGCAATAATCCTAGCTCTTATATTCAGAATGTGTGCATTAAGTCACATACTCTTGTTTAAATAGTGTGTTTAATGTAAATTTTGTTTGTATTGGTCTTTTACTTGTTTGAGCCCAGTTAAATCTTGTTAAGAGTTGAGTTAAAATGTCATTAAAACTGATATGTCTAAGTGCCCTTCACTTAGGATAGTTGTAAGAAACACTGATGAGCCACACTTAACCCAAGATCTACCAGAGTCTGCCCAGAAACATATAAAGTACAGTGGTGAGTTCCACTTGGTATTGTCAGGTTCTGATTTCTAGGTGACCAAGTCAGATGTTTAGTTAGAGAGATGGTTGACACTGAATGTAGAGTCAGGACTGGGCCAAGGGTAGCATTGAAACCAGGGTCCAAGGATAGGCCCTGAGTCAGAGCTGGGGTAATGGTCTATAGAAAAGTCAAATTAGAATTGTAGTCAGACTCAGATGGAAGCCAGACTGGAGTCAAGCCAAAGATCTGTGAGTCAGCAAATAGATGTAGGGCCAACAACAAGGCTGGATCAGGGTCAGAACATGGCATAGACAAGACTGAAAACAGCTGTTGCAAGACTTGGGGCAAGGCTAGGGCAGGATGAAGGACAGGCTCAAGAGTTGATTGCAGACCTAGAGAGGCTAACATCATGTGGCAGCAGGAAAGTTCATAGCTAAGTGTTGCTATTGCACAGACTTGCCTACACTTGCACTTCTGCCAGCAAAACTTCTGTAACTTACAATTTTGGAAAATATACCTTTCTGAGCAATGCAAATTTTTCTGATGTGAGCTGAGTATAGACAATAAACTATATCAGCAGGAGAAATCTGTTGTCCACATAGCCATAACTGCTTGTTTAAGGGTGTGTTCACACAGCAGTCTTATTTCGAAACAACAGAGGTTGTTTCGAAATAAGAAAGGCCATGTTCACATGACGCACTGTTGTTTCGAAACAACTTAAACCCCATGTGGGGATGAAACAATGTTGTTTTGAAATGATTGTTTGGAAACAATGCCGTCCAAACATGTTGCTTCAAAACAACGGTGACTCGTTTTGAAATAACCGTTGTCTGAACATGCTGTTTCTCTTTGAGCCTTTTTCCTTAATTAGAATTAACAAACTGTTAATTTGAATTAACTTATTTCAAAATAAGGCATTATTTTGATACAACTTGTATCAAAACAACGTGTATTGAAATAATCCCCTGTGTGTGAACATAGCCATAGAGTATGTCAGGAGTTTGTTTTTTGCTGGCTCCTGTGAATGCTGCTCTGGGGTGTAAACTCCCCAGTCCAAAAGGTACTTGAGTTTTCCTTGTGGGAGATTCGATTTACATGATATTCTCCCTGACCTTGCACCATGACCACAGGAGGAAGATCTTGAGTTCATTCTGTCAAGGGGTTGTAGATGTGATTCCATAAAAGGGAGACATGGAATAAAGGGTGTATTCACATCATGTGGGGGCAATGGGGCAGCAGGAGGAGGAAAACAACAGGGTTTATTTGTTTGTTGAGTGATGAGGAGAGAAACAATGTACCAGTAAGGAGGATTACAGGAGTCAAAGGAGGTGCAGGAGGAAAACACACACATTCCATTTTTCAAAGCCTTGACTGCTAGTAGCTCTTCCTCATAGATTTCATACCTGTGTTCCATGGGAGTTAGCTTTCTGAAGTAAAGTACATATGGATAGAGAATACCCAATGGACCCTGTGCTTTTGATAGTATTTTCCCAGTGACATTACGGGAAGTGTTTGTGTCAATAATGAGGGGGTTTGTTACACTGGGATACTTTAACATATGTGCATGGGTGAAGGCCTTCTTTGGTTGTTCAAAAGCCTGTTGGGCTTCAGTTATCCAGCTAAGGGCAGAATTCTTATGGGGAAATTGGAACCACTCAGGAGAATTCCTTAATGAACACCTGTTAGAAATTTGTGAATCACAGAAAGACTGGATGCCTTGATGGTGGTTTTTGGCACAGTTCAATCCATTATGATGACACTTTCCAAAGCTCCATGCTGATCCCTTTGGGCAAGATGATATAACTCAGGAAGATGAATGGTGGCGTAGTGACACCCCCATTTCCACTCTCCTGAGTCATTTCTGCATCTGTCAGATATGCTGGTTGTCCAGTCTGGTAGAGTAGAAGAGAATTCTTGTCAGATATGCTGATTGTGCAGAGTTTGTGCAGAGTAGAAGAGAATGTCATCTGAGTAGGGAACAGTGATCTGGCCTCAGATATCTTTGAAGATATTCATGAAATATTGGAATGTGGTTAATGCACTGGAGAAGCTGAAGGACATAATCAGATACTCATAGTAGTCCTACTGGTATGAAAGGCTGTCTTCTATTCACTTCTCTCCTGGATGTGGACAAGCTTGTACAAACCATGAGGGTCAAACTTTGGGAAGGACATTGCCATTCTAATCCATTCAGAGAGCTTGTTGATCAGAGTGAAAATCCCACCTATATTTTTTCCAATCAACCAGACTTGTGTAAATCTACTGAAGGCAATAGGTCTAAATAGATATCACAGAGAGTCTAATCTCAGTATCAATGAGAATATAATCTGGTGAGCTAGACCCTTATTACTCTTGACATTGATCCAGGTAGGGTTAAAAAAAATAGGTTGTTTCTTAGATTCCAGACTGAATTTTCTGGGCTGGCACTTAAATATATGCAGTTTTACTTGTTAACTAAGTATATTTGCTTGGAGTCACTGAAAGACAATAAACATGACGGCTCAAAGAGTATGTTTAAAGTCATTTTGGGGTAAAACTACAGTTTAAATAAGATTTGGCCTGTTGTTTTCTGCTTACCATCTTAATCCGTGCCTCTTAGGACATACTTGATTGTTTTTGACCAAAATACTATTCAGAGTCCAATAGTCATCACAGAGGCACATTACCTTTTCCCCAAACAGGATGTGGCTACAGCAAGAGATTTGCAGGTCCAAAATGAAGTTCTTAGACAGATTTTCATTGAGGTAATCTTGCAGGGCCTTGAGCACAGGTTCCAATAAATAGTAAATGCACTCAAAAGGGATCTTTGCCACTGGCTAGAGATCTATAAGGGAAGTTGTAAGGTCAGCAAAGGGGTAGGATGTCAACACTTGTTGTCCTCAGTATAGGTACAAGGTCATGATACTTAATTAAGGAATGAAGGAACCATCTCCTGTTGTTGAAGTTTCACTAAGCTGAGAGAATGCTTTCTCAGGGGCCAGTTCCATTTTCATTCCACTGTTTTTTCCTATGTACCACAGCCAACAAACCTCAGAATTGAACTATACCCCGACACCACTCAGGAAATGTTCAGGTTGTGGAGAGCGCCCCAGCGGTGGCCCAATATGACCTGAAAGTGCAGCAAAATGGTCTGGTTGAACTTCATAAATTGCTGATGGTCCCAGATCTTAACTTAGACAGGGCTGTCTCATAGGAAACTGCCAAGAATTCAACACATCATAAATACTGTTCCCTTTAAGCTGTGTCCATGTGCATACAAACACTGGTCATGAAACCCGTGCATACAACAAAATAAAGTGTGCACAAAAAAAATTCAACCATGCTAATATTAGTGTACAAAAAAGAATTTTTTTGCACACACAGCCTACAAAAAATTAGGGAGAACATCAATCATGAACAATCTTCACCTTCTCTAGGAGAAGTTTCCTCCAGGAGTCAGACTTGTTCCCAGCTTGGGCAAAGACCAAACCTATAAACGACACTCTGGGGTCAGTCAATATGAGTGGAATAAAGTTTGCTTTGGATGTGGCTTAGACTAGAGCTGAAGGAGGATCTGAAGGTGTGATTGGCATGACTTTGCTGGGGCAGGAGCATATCTAGGCAGCAGAGGGATTAATTTGGGAAGCTAGTTCTCCAGGGGATGCCTAAACATGACCAATCTATCAGGGCTGGAAAGGGTGGTTTCACTACATATGAGGGGATCAGAGTTTGTGGGTACACCCTGGGCCATTTCAGCACCAGTACTCCTTCTTTTGGTCAGTTAGATGCTTCCTGGTGCCAGCAAGCTGCATGGACTCAGGTCTACAACTGGGAAAAGAGCATGCATGAGGGCCTTAATAATAGCCTAGGAATGGATGGAAGCCTGTTTCTTTTCCCAGTGATGTTCAGCCAACCAGTTTTCAACACTTATGCAGATCTTAACGTAGGATAATAACTCACCACTCAGGTCAACCAGGCTGGATTTTTGGAGGTCTGTGCCTCCTGCCCCCTTTAGGCCAGGACTAATGGCTGAAACTCCTAAAGCCCCTGCCCTAGTCCAGCCCTGAAGCTCATCCCTTATGGCATCATTCATTCCCTGATAAAATGGTAGCTCTGGGCTTCCTTCTTCAACATCTGGTGCTGGAAGTGGGCTGCATAGACAAAGACAGGTCGCAAACCCTAAAACTGTAGGACTGCTTTGATGGTGCAGGCTCTATTGGAGTCACTCACCTGAGTATCCCCAGGGCCCCAAACTTTCACTAATTGCTTGGGTCAGAAAAGGTCAAAATTACCATCTCCCTTGCAAGTCAAGCTATGTTATTGCTTATGGAAAAAAGCAATGATTATTAGATACAAAACTCAGATATCACTCAGCAACTCACCCCTGTGTTTTTCATAATTCAATTGCCAAGAAGTCATCATGTGACGTACAGTTAAATCTGTAAGAAACTGTTCTGACTAGATCCAGAGGGGTAACTATGTTAGTTTATTTCAGCAGAACACACAAGGAGACCTGTGGCACTTTTAAAGACTAACAAATTTATTTATTGTATAAGATTTTATGAGCACTTCACTTCATCAGATGAATGAAATGAAAACGTAATACACTAGGTGTTTGACTGTAACAGCTAAGTGCAAAGCATAGTTAAGAGGCATACTTCACAACTGCCAATTGCAATAATCATTACAAGACACTGTTTTCAGTTGAATTAAGACTGTAGATACTATCAGTAATTTAAAACCCGAGAACATTAAAGAACTGCATTTTAGGTTAACTAAACCAAACACTGGAAAGCATCAGAATCCAGAATTAAGCTACCCTGAGGAACCCTACCTTTGCCCTAGCCAAGATCACAGTATATTCAAGGTGGGTATATATCTGTGAAAGGTATCTATAGCTTGCAGATCATTTTAACTTGGCTGGGTAGTCAGGAGTCCTGCAATGACCTAGAAGCAGAAATCCCATTAAAAGTCAATGAGTCAAGTATTCTAGCATCTCAAAGCATCTGAAACATCTTCCATTTTAGTTATTTGTCTATGGATTTTAAGACCACAGCTACAGTGTAGTTTATATGCCATTCATGCCATGCATACATGTCCATACAGTAAAAATATATGGAGCATAGATAGTAAAATGCCTGGTAGAGGAGGTTTAAAAGTAAATTTATTCTAGGAAGCATAAGAAATACTGTTGATTTGTTAAGGGAAAGAGGATTATAGGATAATCTGTGACTGCCCTTTGGGACATGTAAACATTCCTATATTCAGTATACACCATACACTATAGTGGGGTCATATGGTTCTTACTGTCAATGTTAGAGATGCAAGGTAAATCCTAATTTAAAGTAGAAGGCAGACAGAAATATGAGTCTGAATTGATATTATTTAGGTATACTACCTCTACCTTTTCATATCTTCCAATATTTAGTTTTGTTAAAACTCAGTCTGAATTTAGAATTCACATGCTTTTTTCAATATTTGGGGAGCTTGGATGAGATTTAGCTTCCTTTCAAGGTTCTCAGGTTTCTTTCATGTTAATCTTAATTTTTCATCTTGAACTTCTGCTTTTTTTCTGCAAGGGTCTTTTTGTAAACAGCCGTATACCTTTTTATGTACATTACTAGTGTCCACATATGGCTTGTGGTTTTGTGCAACGCTATTATTAGAAATATGGAACAAGTTTTATGTCAGATATTATGAAGATTGGACCATTCATACAGTATAATCACAATACTGAACTTGAAGGAAACATAGTTTTGCTTTTACCCAGACAGCAAAGTATATAGCAGAAGAAGATCTGTCATCTGAAAAAAGAAAAAAAAAAATGGGGGGGGGCTAGTGAATATATCACAGTAACAGTATTATGTGCAAAAGCACTATAATGTGCTATTAGATTGAATACTACAATTATTGTATAGTCAAACTACTATGCTCACTTATTATACTGTATTCTTTAAGCTATAGAAAGTTGGCATTAATATTTAAATTAATTTTATTTAAACATTACATGATTAACAAAACAGCAATCAGGACCTGTTGTCCCATGCAGTCCAGAGCCCCACCTTCCAAAATGGAAGATGACCTTGGGTCTCTGCAGCTAGATTGAAGACTCTTATGTAACAACAGTTGCTTCTCCACACAATAACTTTGTGTAACCTGGATCTTATATCAATATTAGATTAGTATTAGACCTTAGGACTTTGTAGGTTGATAATCATGGTCTATATATCTCACTGATGACTGGAAAATTTTCCTTGATGGTGTGGCCAGGTGTCATTGGGAATTTTGTAGTACACCGGTAGAACAGAGTGTTTTACATTCCATAAACTTGGAAGCAAGATGCTTCAAGCACTGGCTGTAGCTCTTGGTGGGTTTCCATAAGCGTGTAGATATGTGTGCGCACACACACGGCTTTAGTACCAGAGAATTTCTTGATGAGGATTGCAAGAAATTAGAATGTACAAATATTTTAAGCAAAATTATTTTGTTGTAATAAAAAGCTCAATGCAAAGTATTTTTGTTGATTAAGTAGAAAGAATTCAGTAATGAACAATCAGGTTCACCACAAAACATCTATACTGCATCCATTTAAACCCAGAGTATAGCAGGTCAGAAATGAAATTGAAGAAATGCAAAGATTATGCTCCATCATCAGACTATGGAGCCTTACTGATGTTCCATGAATCATATATCAGAATACAACTACAAACTTTCTGAAAATAGTCAGATCCAAATACTTCCTAGGAGTGAGAGATTAAGCCTAATTTGAAAAGCAACCAATTTTGAATATATCTTGGTGCAAAATAATAAAGCTATTTTATTGCTTTCTGTATTTGCAAAGCAGATTACAAAATTGCTACTCAAAGACTGAATGCAAAAAGTAAATGAAGAACCAACCATCTTCAAAGGACAATTTAAGGCAACAATGCAAAAATTACTCAGAAAGCAAAATAAAGGTCACCTTTTCTCACCAAGCATCAGTTTTAGTCTTTCTATAATAGAACCTTCAGTGCAGCACTTGTTAACGTTCCCTTCTGCAACTTATTCTATGACAATAGATTTCTAGCTCTTGGGAAAAGTGTCATCAAATTTAATGTACCATCAGATTTAATTTTTGCCACTCTAAAATAGTACCTAATATATTCTGCCATTTTTCACTTTAATGATTAGATTTTGGGAGATATCTGGTATTGTAAATGGCTTCTCAGTATAATGTAGTTAAAGCACAGAACTGAGCCAGGCAAAATCTTGGTAAATTTCATGGCTTTGCTCCAGACACCCGTGTGTGATATTTAGTAAATCATTTTATCTCTACTTTGGCTCATTTCCATAAAATGGGAATAGGAGTAACTCCTTTCTCCCATATTTTGTCTTGTAAACTCTTTGGGGCAGAGATTTTTTGACTAGCATCTAGCATAATATGACCCCTATCCCAGTTGGGCAGCATAGATGCTACTGTTAATTTATACTTCCATTCAGGTATTGACTAGATTAAATCCTAGTTCTTTAGAATTGTGTTAAAGTCACAGGCCTCAATCTGGAACAGCAGGGCTGGATTTAAGGCAGGGACTTTAGGGGCTGCAGCCCAGGTGTGATGCTGTTTGGATTTAGGGGACCATCTATGATAATGTTTCTTATTAATATTTCAAAATTTCATTAATTCATATGAGAGATGCCATGTTGGGTACAAATAGAAAGGTTATAATTTATATAAGTATGGTGATATGGGTTATGTATATGTATCATAACTGTATTTGAAGTTATAAATATGTTTGATATACCTATATTTCAACTTGTGATGTGTTTCCTGGAGACACCCAGACAGGATGGGAGTAGCCTATGTCTCTTGAATGTCCCATTAAGGAAACTCACAGGTACAATGGGCCTTGGGAAGGACCTGATGAGTCACCAGGACTTGCCCAAGTGACTATGGTCTCAATTTTGTTTCTGTAAAATTCCAAAAACAGCATGGAAAAGGCCAGAGGACATAAAAAGGCAACAGTACCACCTTATTTTGTCTTTATTCTTTACAGTCTTCAGTCAGAGCATACCTCTAGGTCTATTCATCTACAACTGAAGATGTGAAACAAAGGATTGAGGCCAATCCAGGTACTGAGTGTACACTAAAGGAAGTACACAAGCCTTCAAACTCCAGATTCTACTAGAAATTTGATGTATGTTGGCCTTAAAATTACTTGTATGTATATGATTACTTCAATTGTTTAACAATACTCTCATAGTTTGTTTCTTCCCTTGTATGATAAACCTTTAGGTTTAGTTATGAAAGGATGGATTGTCAGCATGGTATTTTGTATAAGATCCAAACCAATATGATCTAGTAATGTGGCTGAACTTTTGGGGGTCAGGAGAACCCTTTTGGTAAAGAGTTTTAAGTAACTTATCTCTTTACTAGACTAGCAACTGGTTGATAACCAGTGACTGAAATGCAGTAAAGGGGGATGTTAATGTTTTTATTTTGACTTCTTGATGTCCCAGATGGGGAATCAGAAGCATTGTTTGTGACTGAATGAGAAGCTTTACTTCAGGGTCCCTTATCATTCTTAAGAGACTTTGCTGTCATTTTTGAGCCTACCCTGATCTTGGCATTTTCAGGTGCTTATCCCAGGCTGGCAGGGTCACACCAGGCTCTTAGGCTAAAGAGGACCCTGTCAGGATCCACAGACAAGAGGGGAGCCTGTTGCTGGCTGTTTCTGGTCCCACTGGTGGTGCACAGGACAGCAATCTAGCCCAGTTGTGGAAGCACGCCTGTGGGGTGGTCCCTGGTCAGCTTTTCATGAAGCACAGCGGACAGGGTCACTGGGCCCTCAGCATCCCAGCCCCATGTGACTCATGAAGGCCCAGTCCAGCACCGCTCCCAAGCCAGGAGATGAAGCAGCTCTGTTCAAGCCAGCACCAGGCTGCAGGGCTGGAGTGGTGACTGAGGGCATTGGGCCAGCTCTTCAAGAATGGTGGGGGCAGGTTGTGGAGAAGAAGGATGAGAAGCAGCTGCTCTCACATGTCATGAAGGGGAGACCTGGCCCAGGCCAGAAGGGGTTGAGGTGACACCTGTCCAAGCTGGCTCGCCCAGTTGGCAAGCTGCCTGCCCACTTGTGAGCACCAGTTCCCCAGCTCAAGCTGCAGTGGCATACTTCGGGCATGGGGGTGGGGGGTCAATCTTCCCAGTGCTAGCTTTCCTCAGAGGAAACCCCCAACCCGCAGACATCCCCAGTGGCTGCGCTAACCTGTCTTCTCCGCCTCCCCTCCCTGTTCTGGACTCAACAAGGGAGCTGTGGGACAAAAAGAGATGTCAGTGGGAAGAGGCTGCTCCACTGATGGCCCTGCCAGTGCCTCCCCCCCTCCCATGAGCACCAAAGGACATAGCCCCCTCTAATCCCCTCCTCTGGTAACCCACTGAGGCCAGGAATGACCTGCAGGGGGGCAGTACTGGGTAGCAGAAAGGTCAGGGGTTAAAAAGTTTGGAAGGCATTGCTGCTCACTGTCCCCCAAACTCCGCCCATGCTGGAGCAGGAGAGGAAGGTGCCATGCAGCAGGTAAGTGCTGGGAGGGAGGTGCAAGTGGCGAAGCCAAACCTGAATTTGTGCCTCACCCCCGCAGGCCTTATTACCCTTCCTGAAGAAATGGATCCCCTCACCCAATGCAACTGGGGGGCAGCACTGGGATAGTGTGGGCTGCCCAAACTTTAAGAGCCCTGGGCCCACAGCACAGTTAATCCAGCTCTGCTGAACAGAAAACTGGGATAGCAGTTTAAATATGACCACATATTTTAAATAATATTATCACTCTGCAACATTTTGACACAATTTCAACACACAAAAATAAGCACCTCCAGGAAGCAGAATACAAGTAGCGAGTGAAATGAGTCTGAGAAAACTCAGTTCAGCCACAGTTCATTCTTTGCATGTTGCCAAGTTCCAAAGAGGTAGGCATGTTAGTCTAGTTCAGCAAAATAAGCAAAGTCTTGTGGCACTTAAAAACTAGCAAATGTATTTATCGCATGAGCTTTAATGAGAGAAAATCCCACTTTTTCAGATGCTTAGAAGCTTCTAAGTAAGATTTTTCTCCCATGAAAGCTTGTGCGCTAAATAAATTTGTTAGTTCTTAAGTGCCACAGGACTCCTTGCTTAGGACATTCTTTGTTTCTGTTTCAGTAGCTAATTTTGTTTAGCATTAAAAATAGCATTGACTTTTTAATGGGACTCAGAGTAAACACGGACAGGGCACTTCAAAAGATCATTTGGGTTTAAGTGATTCCCTCAAATTCAAGAGGAATATAATATACCCTTAAAACTCTTCCCTCTAAATGAAATAAATCTTTTTCCAACACACACTCTATGAGACCTCTATATTTCAAACCAAATATAGTCTAGCTGGATACAGAACTACTACAGCTTTTCAGTATAACTGATTATTTGACTTCAGCAAAACTCTCCCATTTAGGAGGGAGGAAGCATAATCAAGGAGTATTTAAGTACTGAGTAATTGAAATTCAAGATTATTTAAGAGCCATAGAGCTGTATTTGCAACTGCTACACTTTTGGTAATCAGGATTGGTCTGGATCCAGTTGAAGTGAATTTTCGTGAAAGTAACTGCTGATAGTTTGTTGGAGAAACTAATCTTTCCAAAAGAACGAACTAATAAATCACTATGCTATATCTCAAAACTTTTCAGCACATTCATACTGTGTGTTCTCTGGAATTCTCACTAGCTATAAGTCCAGAACTCCTGAGCCAGATCATTGGCTGGTGTAAGCTGAAATTGATTTAAACTAGCTGATAATCTAACCCTCATTTTTTTCTTGTGCCTACCTTGCCTCCTGCATATACACACCTTAATATCAGCTATCAAATCTGTAGAGATTGCATCTTGCCCTGTAGCTCTGTGATTGAGTAGAAACCTCTGTTTCAAGTCTCCTGTTATCAGAGAAGAGATTTTCAATTATTCCTTCAATAACATTCAGAGAATCCTTTAGGCAATTCCATCTTATATACCAAATCCAAGCATGCAGACTTCTGATTTTGCAAGCCAGATCCACAGCATGGCTTCAGAAGTTTGTGGTATTACTCTGAAGTGTGATGCCTGTAGCTTAATGAAAGCTTCCTTTGGATTTGAGATCTTATATGAGGAGATAGCTAGGCATTTCTTACTGCTTAGGTAACTCATTCTTCATCTCTGCTTTATGATTCCTTGGGAAAGCCAAAATCTTATTTTAAACACCCCAAAACCAGGTGGCAAAGAAAAGTTGCCTTCTTATCTGTGTTAGACTATAGACATTTATGCTTGCCTATAAGGCCTATGGTAATCTTTATATATGTTGTATCACTTAGCTAGCTACACAGTAGCAAACCAAAGAATCAAAACCACAAACTCCTTGATTGGCTGAGGTTACTTTGGTTAAGGAAAAGTAAAAAGCACCATAGGCAGCCACAAAGGGGGAAGAGTGCAGAAAGATCCACACATTTCAAACACGTCATGTCAGAAGGAGCCAGTGCATCATGAGCATCAGACTGGTGACAAAATTAACATTTTGTATTGTTTGGTCATCCTGATATCTATTGCTCTGATGACTTTTGTCTGCATCCTTAATTACTTCCATCTGTCTTGTAATTAGTTGTAATCAGTTAAGGTGGTAGGCAAAGTCCTGCACTTACAACAGAAACATCCCATGTACTGCTACAGGCTGGGGACCAATCGACTAAATAGAAGCACTGTAGAAAAGGGCTTGTGGATTATGTTAGATGGGAAGCTGGATATGAGTCAAAAATGTGGTCTTGTTGCCAAAACGGCCAATGGCATATTGGGCTGCATCAGTAGGAGTGTTCCCAGTAGATTGAGGGATACAATTATTCCCCTGTTTTAGGCACTGGCGAGGCCACATCTGGAATACTGTGTTCAGTTTTGGGCTCAGCACTGCGGAAAGGGATGTTGACAAATTAGAGAGAGTCCAGAGGAGGGCAACAAAAATGATTAGGGGGTTGGGGCACATGACTTACAAGAAGAGACTGAAGGAACTAGGGTTATTTAGTCTGCAGAAGTGAAGACTGAGGGGGGATTTGATAGCATCCTTCAACTACTTGAAGGGGTGCTCCACAGAAGATGGAGCTAAGCTGTTCTCTGTAGTAACAGAGGACAGAAAAAGGAGCAATGGTTTCAAGTTGTAGATGGGGAGGTCGAGGTTGGATATTTGGAAGAACTTTCTCACTAGGAGGGTGGTGAAGCATTGGAATGGATTGCCTAGGGAGGTGGTGGAATTTCCATCTTTGAAAACATTTAAGACCTAGTTGGACAGAACCCTGGCTGGAGTGATTTAGTGAGAATGATCCTGCTTTTAGCCAGGGGTTGGACTAGATGACCTCATGAGATCCCTTCCAACCCTATGATTATATGATCCTATGATTGAGTGGAAGATTATGTTACAATATGATAGGATTGGTCATAGAATTATCTGGTAATATTTGTAAAAAAGTGATTGGTTAAGTAATACACTATAAACCTGAGGTCCAATAGGAAGTAGGAGGGAAGAAAAAGGGTATCACTGGTGTGAAGGCTGGGAAAAGGTTTGGCAATCCCAATAAACCTATTGTATTGCCTGCTACTGGACTTTGGGCTTCTATCCTTGTCAGTGAACAAGAGCTACAGGAGGTAGGACCTCTAAAAACCTCTATGTCTGCAGCACCTCTAAAATGACTACTCAGAGTCTTGAAAACCTGCTCAGCTGTCACCAAATTCTGAAGACACCTTTAGCTGATTGACACCTACATTTTCTCTTAGAGGTCCCTTATATCTCACAGTCAGGGCCCAGTCCAGGAGGTGATCACAGGGAATTACTAACGTAACATACAATGGGCAGGAGGAGTAACTGCCTTCCTTAAAAGCTTTAACTTGGTGGGTTGGCCACTCATTTGGGATGTTGGAAACCTGGTACAATTCCCTCCTCTAGCTGATGAAAAGAAGGGATTTGAACCAGAGTTTTTGATCTCAAGTGAGTGATTTAACTAGTAGACTAAGTTTATTTTTTTTCTCACTTTCTCTGGTTCTATGTATACTTCATTTTTTATACACAGTGGAACAACTTCAACAGCAAAACTACTGGAGTTAGGCATGCATTGCTTCAGTTCTGTGAAGACATGACTTAGGCATATGAATCCATTATGAGGTGGTTCCTGGCTGAGGATCTTAGGTGGCTACAGGCACATTCCTCTGGCCTGGATTTAGGTGGCTTTCCTCTCTAAAAAGGCTGGAGCTCTGTGACGTCAACTAGCTTAGATGGCTCCTCGCCTACTGTGCTCATGTAATAAAACAATATTTTATATAACTATTACACACACACATTCTCCCTGACCCTCAGCTTGACTCTTTGCTGAAACACAGGCCAGAGACAAGTCTTTATACAAAGCATCACAAAGTTAAATATCAGAACTGTTGTATGCAAAACCTCAGTAAATAAATGTTGCTAACTCCTGGTTAGGCCATGTCTACACTGCAGAGGAAAATCTATCTATTTTAAATTGATTTTCACCCATCAAATTGTGGAAGTCACAGGAGCATGCTCACACCACACTCCTTGTGTTGGGTCTTCTGGCCCCATTAGGGTCAACATTCAAAGCAGTGGTAAGCGAGGGACCCTTGCATCCATTACAGAGATTCCCAGCACAGCTACAGAATAAACAATTAATCAAGGAGAGGGACCTTTAGGATCTCCCATTACATCGCCAAATGTACTCTGGAAGGCTGTAAGCAAAACATATTACAGGAGACTATGGCCAAATTACAGCTGCAGAAAATGTAGGGTGAGTAGTATAGAAACCCTTAAATCCCATGCAAACAGTGCCATGCTATCTTTTGTCCAACGGACACCATCCAGAGCAGAAGAAGAAGATGACGTTGGTCGGTTACTCTAAAAATGAACCATCTTCCTTAGCTGACCATGTGGCTATGTCCACATTGTAAAAGCTAAGTCAACTTTATTAAGTCGACTTAATTAAGTCTACTTAAAGTCGACTGTAAGTAGACCTTATTAAGTCAACTTAGTGAGTCCACACTACATTAAGTCGACTTTATAAAGTTGACTTTGAATGGGTGCCCTGGCTTAATTTGACTTTATAAAGTCGACTTAATGGCCACACTGCACTAAGTCGACTTTATTAAGTCAACTTAGTGAGTCCACATTGCCTTAAGTTGACTTAATAAAGTAGACTTGACGGTAAAGTCAACTATATAAGTGGACCTTATAAAGTCGACTTTACTGGACCCTAAAGTCAACTTTATTGCCCTGCAGTGTACACAAGGCTTTGTTTAAGTCAACTTAAGGGCCCTTAAGTTGACTTAAACACATAGTCTAGACGTACCCTCTGTGACATCACTCTCCTGAAGGCAACAGATGAAAAGGGAAGATGTGTTGCAAGGATCAGGGTATAGAACTGGTCCTTACGCTCCTATGCTGGGTTCCATGATGATGTCTCCTCCTTTAATATCAGTGTGGTGTGGTAAAATCTCCTAGTGTGTCAAAAGAAATAAAGCTGCCCTTCCCAGAAACCTTTTATAAAGGATTGCAAAGAATGCTGAAAAATGATCTCTCATTCTTTCAAGTGGGAGGTAGGCCACTCTTCACTTACAGACAGCCGACCAACCTTAAGGAAGTACTCAACAGCAATTACACACCATACAACAGAAACACTAACTCAGGAACCTATCCCCACAACAACTCCCATTGCCAAATCTGCCTGCATACCTACTTAAGTGACACCATCACAGGACCTAACTAAATTAGCCACTCAGTCAGTAGCTCATTCACCTGCTCATCTACCAATTTGATATATGCCAGGCATGGCCAAACTGCAGCTTGGGAGCCACATGTGGCTCTTGAATGAAAAATTGTAGCTCCCAGAAGAACATTAGCAAATCAAATTAGGAAAGCAGCCCCAGCCTACGAGTTCAGGAGAGGGTCAGGATGGTGGGGAGAAGCACGGCATGGTCGGGATTTTAAAAAACTCACCATTAGTGTGCAGTCTTCTACACTGAGCAGCAGCCAAGTTTTTACTGTATAGGCCTAACTTTTCATGGTAACCTTAAGTAATTATTAGCATCTGACATTAATAGGATCAATATTTGCCCTCTTCTTACAATAAAATTAAAGTTTGCAATAAATTTTAAATTTAGTAATTTTGGAGTAGGTAAAAGTATATGGCTATATGCCTTGGTGCGGCTCTTGAAGGTTTAATAATCAACTTGTATGGCTCTTGAGGTCCATAAATTTGGCCATCCCTAATATATGCCATCACGTGCCAGCAATGCCTCTCTGCCTTATAGATTGGTCAGACTGGATTGTCTCTGTGCAAAAGACTAAATGGACAAAAATCAGATATCAAGAATGGTAACACTCAAAAACCACTAGGAGAAACTTTCAACCTTGCTGGACATTCAGTAGAAGACATAACAGTTACAGTGCTTTTAGGGAGATGGGGGAACCTTTTAAAATAGACTTTAATGTTGAACTGTAGAGCTGGAATTCATATGCATATTTGACACAATTAGATTAGATTTGAATAGGGACTTTGAATGGCTAACTCATTACCAAAGGCAATTTTACCTCTGAGCAAACAAAGGGTATGTCTACACTGGAGCCTTAGGTTGACTTAACCTTTCTTAAGTCGACCTAAGGTAAGCTGTGTCTACATTTGGAATTTATTAAGTCAACAAGTGCACCTTCAAGTCGACTTAATAACACCACCTGGGAAGGTTGACTTAATGGTTAAGTTGACCTTCTTAAATCGACTTTAGCCAGTGTGGATTAGGCTTAAGTTGACTTAATTGGCCTCTGTGCTCCCCTCAGAGTTCCTGGTCACCAGGAAGAGCCTGCCCTGGGCAATCACAGTACAGGATAAAGCCCTGCCCACCCTGCTTCCCAGAGCTGACCAGGCTTGCTGTCTCTAAGCATGGAGACAGAGACCCAGCACTGGAAGTGGGCCCTGGCATGTAGTCACCAGGAGATCCTGGATCTCCTGGCCATTTGGGGGCGGAAGGAGGCCGTGAACTCCTGGTTACAGGGCAGCCATCACAACCAGGAGGTCTACAGCATCATTGCCCAGGTCCTAGCAGGGAAGGGGCATACCCTGGACAAGCAGCAGGTCCAGGTAAAAATAAGGGACCTCCACCAGAGCTATCAAAAGGCCCTGCTCTGAGTGGGGGCAGCCTCCACCAGCTGCCAGTACTACCAGCAGCTGGACAACTTCCTGCGGCAGGAGAGCAGCAGCCTGCCAACCCACACCATCAACTCCTCTGAGCCCCCCCTCCCTCGACAATGACCAGGAGGAGGGCATGGTGGTTGAGAATGTGGTGCTGGACCAGGAGGACACCAGCAACCAGCCCCAGGGCACTGTGCCAGCCATGGAGGCTGCCAGTCCAGAGCTGCTCCCTGCCCTTATGCTGGACCCAGGGATTCAGGTGAAGGCTCCCTCTTCCCAGGCTGACCCAGGCAAGGGGACATCATGTCAGACCCATGGTGTATCTGCCAGTGACTGCTCCCACCCTGTGGGCATGTCGGTGCATGCATGTGGGACAGGGCCTATGGGGTGAAATGGCCCAGGGACAGGCAGGGTTGCAGAGGGGGCACAGAGGCCCTCCCATGGGGCCAGAGGGGCAGGAAGCTGTGTGGAATGGGGGGACCCAGAGCTGAGTGGTGCTGGGGTATGTCTGGAGATTGGGTGGGGGGACTTTAGGTGGGAGCACTGAGGCCAGACAGTATGCACTCGGTATCATTGGCTTGGCATGTGCCCTCAGCAGAGACTCCTGGAGCAGGGCTGCCTGAGGCTCACCATCATGAGCAATGCACCCATCCTGTGCAGCAGAGCACAGTGGCAATTATCAAGGAATGCTTGTCTCAAAGGACAGGGATTGGGAATCAGGAGAATGGTCATGTGGTAACAGTTGCTGTCAGGCTGCACACAGCGTACCTTAGGGGAGGAACGCTGTTCTCTGCCTCCCTCCAGCAGACCCTGTACCCTTGATACACAGCACTCTTGGGGTGTGACCAACCCTGAAAGGGAGGAAGATGGGCATCACCCATGGGATGAGCTATTCTAGGACCTGCTCTGAATCACAGGGCAGTTTGAGGCAGATCTGAGGGCCTGTCATGATCAGGAGGATGCACATTGGAGGGTCGAGCAGGGATGCTCAACCTGATGAAGCAGCAGACCCATTCCTTTGAGCAGCTGGGTGAGTGCCTGAACCCTTGTTCTGCCAGAGGTGCCCCTGTTGCAGAGTCCAATGGTCCTCATTGCTGGCAGCCCAGTACAAGGGATGTATGAAGAGAGGCCGAGGACTCACCCACCCGAGGCTGGTAGCCTCCTCACTCCCCCTAAAGCCCCATGCTCCACAGCTCTCACCCTCTCACCCCTCTCAGCTCTCACTTCCCTGAGTTTCCCATGCCAATAAAAAGGCTGTATATCACTATTCACTGCCTATGGTGTTTTATTGCTTTGGGGACAGGGGGGAGATGAGTGGGTGAGGTTGGGGGGCAGAGGTGGGGGGCCAGTGGTGGGGGAGTGGGGGTGGTGACGGTCCTAGCAGGCTGACCCTTCAGTGCTGCTCATTGAGGAAGTATGCTCTCAGTGCATCCCAGAGCAGCACCACTCACTGCCTGCTGCATTCGTGGCAAGGCATCGTTGGACTACTGGAACACAGTGCTGAGCCATTCAGCCTCAGCCTCCCAGCTGTAGGGTAGCTGTTCCCCCCACAGCTGACACAGGTTGTGCAGGATACAGCATGTGCCGATGACCCTTGGGATGAGTGTCTTGCCAAGCTGCAGGCATGTCAAGATGGAACCTCCAGCATGTCTTCAGCTGGCTGAAGGCACACTCAATGATTATGTGGCAGCTGTTGAGCCTCCAGTTGTAGAGGACCCTGTTGGCATCCAGGTTGGCCATGTAAGGCTTCATCAAAAATGGTAGCAAGGGGTAGGCAGAATCCCCCAGGATGATGATGGGTATTTGCATGTTCCCGCGGGTGATGGTGTGCTCAGTGAAGAAGGTGCCTGCCTGCATGTGCTGGTACAGGTCAGAGTTCCACAGGATGCAGGCATTGTGTACCTTCCTTATTGAGTCCACATAGACATCAGTGAAGAGCCCTTGGTGGTCAGTGGACTATGAGGGCTTGCAGGATGAGAGAGTGGTAGTCCTTCTGCTTGGTGTAGGTTGCAGCCCAGTGGTCTGGGGCTCAAATGGGGATGATAATGCAGCCAAGGAGGACCCTGTTGATGGCCCTGCAGAGCTGCCTCAGAATGACCCGCACGGTGGATTTGCCAATCCCAAACTGGTAGGCTCTGGAGTGGTAGGAGTCCGGGGTTGGCAGTTGCCAGAGGGCAATGGCCACATGCTTGTCCACAGGCAGGGCAGATTGGAGCTGGGTGTCTGTGCGCTGCAGAATGGGATTGAGCTCTCTCACCAGCATGAGGGTGCTCTTACTCATGTGGAAATTCTGCAGCCATTTGCTGTCATCCCATATGGTGAGGACGATCCAGTCCTATAAGTCACTGCTGGTTTCCTGTGCCCAAAAGCGACAGGGCATGGAGGACACCATTAGCATGAACTGCCAGGTTCAGAGTGATGATAGGCCTATTGTGGCCTGTCCCTGCTCTGGCAGTTGCCCTTTGGAGGCTGCTGTGGATCTGGAGAAGGCTGGTGTCAAGTGCCCTGCTGGCACATAGCTGGAGCACATTGTGGTCTGTGACCTCCTCAGGCTCCATCTTCCCAGACATAATGGGGAGGGTGCTGTGGTCACTTCCTGTTTTGTAGGCGTGGCGGGGGGGGGGACTTCTCTCTTATGTTATGGGACAGCTACCCACCAGGCACCATTCTGAAGTCAACCTAGTACCTGCCAGTGTGGACATGGGCAGTCCATAGAAGTTTTGAATGTGGGTGCTCTTAGTCAACTTAAAGTCAACCTTGTTAAGTTGACTTAACTGAGCCTCCACTGTAGACATACCCAAGGAGTCCTGTGCCACTTAAAGACTAACAAATGTTATGTATATACTAGGGGCATAAGTCGACTTAAGGAGGCTACTTCTTCGGCGCATTTGGAGTCCATTAAGTTGACTTAAGCTCTTGCTTAAGTCAGCTTAATAACTCCTGCCCCTAAAGTTGATTTTAAGGGTTAAGTCAACTTTATTAAGTCAATTTAATGCAATGTGCCAATTAAAGTCAACTTAATGAAGTCAACGTAGTGAAATAGAGCCTTTGAAGTCAACTTTAGAAAATCTTTAAATAGAGCCTTTAAAGTCACCTTAAACAAATGGTGCCTCACTGAGTCTACTTAATAAAGTCCACTTTAAGCAGACCTTATTAAGTCAACTTAATGGAGCCCCATAATGTAGACATAGCCAAATTTATTTATTGCATAAGCTTTTTTGGCAGAAAATCCCACTTCTTCAGGTGTTTTGAAGATAGGGGAAGTTACAGAATGGGAGGAAAATAAGTACAGGGAAATGTAAGTCATAGGATAAGGTCAAACACTAATCGCAAAGCAAAGTAGTTGTTAAGGTTCAAACTTGAATTAAGGACTACTTGTTTGTTTTGTTGAACTAGACTAATAGGGCTACCCGTTTAGAATTTTACCTCTGTTAACATTCTCATCTCTGGTCCCACACTGTTTGAATCAAGCAAATTTTTTTGGTTTGCTGAAAAAGACTGAACTAGCTTTGTCACTTACTCTTCTCCACGTGTATATATCTAACCAACATATTACAGTTCCCTTTTTATGCATCTGATGAAGTGGGATTATATCGATGAAAGCTCGTGCAATAAATACATCTGTTAGTCTTTGAATGTGCCACAGGCCTCCTTGCTTGTTTTACTTTCTTGAAAGTTTCCTGGAGATATCTAGGGTCGATCCTCAAAGCATTTGGCTATGTCCACACACAAAGTTTTATTTTGAAATAAGTAATTTCAAAATGACTTATTTCGAAATAAAACCGTTAAATTGAAACAATTATTTTGAATTTTAAAAAAATAATTCTAAATAAGTAAAGCCCCTCCAACTGAAATAGCATGCCCTGTGTATGGACATGCTATTTCGATTGCTGGAAAGGGGCACCCTGAGAGGTGTGGCAACATGGCCCCTTGTGGACCATGTTGTCACCCAATCCCTTGCCTGGCTCTCCCCTGGAGAGCCAGGCAAGGGAAAACAGCCCCCAGGGGAGGGATCTCCCTGCCCTGTGTCCCCAATCCTGCTGGGGACAGCAGAGCAGTGGCCCTGGGGCACCCCAGCAGCCGCAGGGAGGTGGGTCGGGACACAGCTCCCCAGTGCCCCAGGGGCTGAGCAGCTGCAGCTGCGGGGAGCTGGTCTGGACCCAGCTCCCCAGCGCCCCCGGGGTTGAGTGGATGCAGTGGCAGGGAGGCGGGTCCCACTGGCTCCCCAGGTGCCCAGGCTGAGCGGCTGCAGTGGTGGGGAGCCTCACAGCTCACCCCGCTGCCAGGTCTGAGGGCTGCAGCCCCCTGTGGGATGGCCGCAGCCCTCAGAGCTGGTCGCAGGGTGAGGTGCCATGACTGTGGCCACTCCACCAAGGGCTGCAGCCCCCAGAGCCGGCAGCGGGGTGAGCCCCTGCGGCTGTGACCACCCCGCCCCTCCATCTTTCCACAGTACCCTGGCCAGGGTGCTGAGGGCTTCCAGGCCAGGGTGCTGAGGAGGGCTGGTCCTTCCTCCCAGGGTGCAGAAATGGCCAATGCATTATTTCAAAATGCTGGGTATTTCAAAATAACGTGTCTGAATGGCATTATTGCAAAACAACCATTTCAAAATAACTGCCATTTCAAAACTATCTGGGCTTAAGCTGTTCCGAAACAACAGTTTTTATTTCAAAATGACAGATCCCGTCATTTCAAAATAAGAAAATGTCGTGTGGACTTAATCTCTTTTATTTCAAAATAGCCAGTGTTATTTCTAAATAAAAGAGATGTGTGGACATACCCTTTGTGTGTACTTCAACAGTCTGTTCCTGTAGTGACCCTACATATCTACACCCAGGAATGCTAAGCCCTTCAAACAAAAAAATCTTTTTTTAAAAAAAGAAGTAGAATCATGACTGGGGATATAACCGCACCAATGAAATTAGACAAATGCACTCACCAGAGGCACCTTCCATATTATCTCATTCACTGATAGCAACCTGTGACTGGCTGGGCAGCAATGGAGTGATAAACAGATCCTGGCTATCTGAGAGAATTGATTCTCTACCCTCCTGCACCTGTTTTCCACATCCCCTCCTTCTCATTCATGGAGTCACCATCATTCATCCTAGACTGTGATACTTTAGAGCAGTAGTTCCCAACCAGTGTGCTGGGGCACACCAGTGTGCTGCAGAAACACCCAAAGTGTGCCACGAGCATCCCCGAGAGCTGGAGTTAAAGATCCTTCCCTGCTCAGCTCAGCCCAGCCACATGGGCTGTGCAGGGCTGGGAAAAGGCAGGGGTTATAGCAAGGGGGAAGGCAACAGAACGCAGTTTCTGGGCCCCCTATTTTTAGACTGGCAGGGTTCTGACCCACCCTAAAAATAGAGGAAAGCAGCAGAATGTGGAATTCCAGCCTCCCTCCCTCCAAAATAGCAGGAGCACCCCAAATGCAGCTTTCCAGTGACTCCACCTTAGGCCCAGCCAGCAGAGATCTGGGGAAGTGTGAAGCTTCCCCTGCAGTGTGGAGCAGCTTGTGTCAGCCAGCCTGCAAACAGCTCAGGGAAGGGCTTTGGTGGGGAGGGCTTCTGCAGGTTGTGTGGGTGTGTAGCAGAGGTAGGTGAGAGTGGCTGTGTAGCAGAGTGTGTGTAGCTGGGGTTGTGGGGTGGCTGGTTGGTTGGGAGGGTGTGTAGCTGGGGGTGGTATGGCTGTCGGGGTGTATAGCTGGGGGCTGGAGGCCTAGTTCTGGCCCCTGCAGTGATGTGAGGGTCCATCAGAGGCAGCAGGGGCCTGGGGGAGGGGAGGATGGGACCCACTGGGGTGGGAGGGTGCAGCAGTGGGGTGACGATTTGCCCTGAGTGGCAGGGAGCCACTGTGGAGAAGGGGGAAATGGGTGCTGTGCCATGCTCCCCTGCCCTATCTTCCCACTCCCCAGCTTCCCCCTGTCTCCCCACAAAGCCATTTTTCTTCCCCCTTCCTCTCTCCTCTCTTGCCACCCTTGTGCTGTTCCCCACATGGCTGCCCTTGTCCTTGCAGCCCTTTTGCCACCCCTGCCCTGCTCTGCTCCCCACATTCACTCAAGCCACTGCACCATTCCTGACCTCCCGTTTTGCCACTCCTGCTCTGCTACGCCTACTACCTCACATAGCAGCATTTCTGAAACACTGTGCCATGGTTCATGAATATTCATAAGTAATTTAAGTTAATTTGAATATTCATGAGTTTTTAATGGTGGTGTGCCTCAAAATATTTGAAGGTATCAAGGTGTGCCACAGCAGAGAAAAGGTTGGGAACCACTGCTTTAGAGGAAGCAGCAGGGCCAGATTAATGTAAGGGCTATAGGGCTTGAGCCCCTGGCCCCAGCCATAAATGGGGTCCTAGGCTCCAGTCCATGTGGACGCAGCCAAATTTACCCCCCCCAACTGCCCTGCTAAGCCCCCATAGCACTGGGGGGGGGAGTAGAGGACTGCAAGGCCCCCTGTCCTGCCAGTATGGGAGGAGGGAGAGGATCCCTGGTCCAACTGGACTGCCTGCAGTGGTGAGGGGGGCCAGCCCTATTCTATCCCCTCCATGCCAGCAGTATGGCAGTGGTTGGCTTGTGCTCTGTATGGTCTCAGGAGCAAAGCTACCCCCAGGAGGCAGGCCCACGCCTCAGCTCTCAAGTCACACCAGCTGCCCCCTGGCCCCTACAGCGCTGCTGCCTCCCCCAGCCACCCTGAGCCATGCCAGCTATGAGCACCCCATGCAGCTCCTCCAAGCAGTGCTGACTGCAGCCCCTCTCCCCAGCCACCCCAAGTCACACTGGCGGCAGTGGCCCTCTGTAGCTACCCTGTGAACAACACTGCTGGCTGTGGCCTTCCTGAGCCATATTGGCTCCCCACAGGTCCCAGCCCCCCAAGCAACACCATCCAGGGCCCATGACCATGCCTGCCAGCACTGGTAGGCCAGGTGCCTGGCTCCCCCAGGCAGATCAATGCCACAGTGTGGGGGTGCCTAGTGGGGTGGGCAGCTCCAGGCCCCTCCAGGCTTTGATAAGGTCCTGGGTATCAATGCTATGTGGTGGCACAGTGGTGGAATCACCATTCAGAATTGCATGTAGTGCCTCATAAAAGAAGCATGTCTTCAGTGAGGATCCAGACTAACTGTTCACCTCCATAATCCACTGACTTGCCTGCCTCAGCTCTGATTTGAACATCGCACTGCTGTGTATCCCTCATGTTGCCCTTCTCAACCATACCACACAACATCTTCTTAGAGATACCATGATTTCTTTTGCTGGCTTGAAGCTGAGCAAGAACAGTCTCCTCACACCACAGGCTGATGAGGTCCAAGACCTCAGGATGGCTCCACGCTGGGCTGTGTTTGGGGCATGTGGTCATCATGAACTGTTCAGTTACTGAGCTCTCTCTACAAAGATCACACAGGAAATATAACCAAGGTCAGCAAAATCAGGGTGAGGCTTTTTGGCCCCTGATAGGCTGTTGGAGTCAGATTACTGAACCAAAGTTGAACAAATACAAGACATTCAGAGCTAAAGGGCAGTCATTGACTGAAAATGTTACTAGCTTGCATGACCCCCAGAATTTTCCAGGGGACTCTGCCATCTTGAATTGCATGAAGACTGAGTTTTGTTCTGTTTTCAAAGACTTTGAGTTATTTTAAACTGCTGAGGGGGATAGATAAACTGAACTAGATTTGGAGCCTAGAGGGTCAGTGTGTGCCCAGTGGGTTAAAAAAATGCAACAGGGTTGTCTGAACTATTTTTGGGTATGTCTACATTGGAGTCTTAGGTTGCCTTAACCTCCCTTAAGTTGACCTAAGGAACTCATGTCCACATTGGGCTTGTATTAAGTTGACTTTAGGGCTTGCTTCAGTCGACTTAATAACAGCTGCCCCTAAGGTCGACATAAGCATTAAGTTGATGTTATTAAGTCAACTTAACAGAATGCGGACAGCAGGAGCAATGCAGACCAAACTCCCTGCGTGTCTCTGGGGCCCGATCCAGCTCTGGGGGCCCAACTGAGCTCTGGGGGCCTGATCTGGCCCCAGCCCCTGCAGGCAAGGTGGGAGCAGGATCTGGCTGCTGTCATTGCTGCAAGCGGCAGGTGGTTTGGAGCCAGCTCCTGCCGTCACCAGCAAGTGGCTCAGAGTCAGATCCAGCCCCTGTCCTTGCACTTGGGGCTAGATCTGAGTTGTCTGCTGCTTATGGCAATGGCAGGGGGCAGATCCAGCTCTGAGCTGCTTGCCAGCAGTGGCAGAAACTAGATTTGGTCCCCAGAACCAGTCTGGGACCCTGGAGCCTGATTGGGTCTTTGGGCAGGGCAAAGGGTGGGGCCTGCAGTACTCCTGGGGTATGGCTACACTGGAGGGCTCTGTAACAAGGTTAACTTTAAATTGACTTAAAATTGACCTTGTTAAGTTGACTTAAAAGAGCTCCCAGTGCAGATATACCCCTGATGGCTGGGACTAGCAAACTGAGGCCCTGGGCTAAAAGCAAAGAAGGTGCTGGAGTCTTGGGGAAGAGGCCCATGGAAAAGCATTGAGGAGTTAAAAGGGACTCACTGTTGCGGCTGCCTGCTACAAGATCCCCGGGCTGGGACATGGACTTGTGGGTGGCTCCCCCCTTGCCACTTAGGATATGACAAGACAATGGACCACTTGTTTGAGGAAAGAAGGGAGCACAGATTATGACACATTTGGATGGCTGCATTATGAAGCAGTCATTGAAGTGACATGGGTGCTATTTCCCAGAATAGCCAGCAGGAGGCACCAGCATGGTGAATGGAGCCCAGCCACAAAGATATTCAAATAAAGAAGGTTTCCCATAACATTTTCTATGCCACAGCACCCACAGCAAAACACATTCATGTGTCACCTGGACTCAGAGTCATAACTACAACTTTTCACATCTGGGGCAAGCAGCCCCTGGGGCCCGATTCACCCCCAGCTGCCACCAGAGGCAGTGGGAAGTTCCCACCACTGCCGGCAGGCTGGGGGAGACTGGATCCCTTCCCAGCTGCCACTGGAGGTGGTGGAAAGCTTCCACTGCTGCTAGCAAGCTGGGAAGATCTGGATCCCCATGGCCTGCCAGTGGTGGCAGGGGCTCCTTGCTGCCAGATGTGTTATAGCTGAGCCCCAGTGGCAGTGGAAGTCCCAGGCACCAAATTTTAGAGGGTGCAGGGGATGGATCTGGCTTTCTCCAATGGCGGGGGATGGATCCAGATCCATACCCAGCTGCTGCAGGCAGCTGGATCTGTCCACAGCACCCTATAAAATTAGGTGCCCGGGACTTTGCCTCACTCAGCCCAGCCTAGTTACGGCCCTGCCTGGACTCTTCAAAGCTTGCAGAGTAGCAGCATCTCGGACCTTTCAAACACTTCAGATTGCTCTTAGCAACCAAACAGTCAGGGGTCACCACTGAGATAATAGCTGACTATCCTCTAAACAGCTAGTGAAACAGAAATCTGCCTTCTGTAGGCATGTGGCCATAGGGGTGCAAGTACTGTGATCAACATATGAAATATCCATTTTCTGCATCTTCATATGGCTCTCACTGTAAAGGGATCCATTTTCTAGAAGCCTAAGATAAGTCAGATAAGAATTTACAAAGCCTCCCCTCATTCTGCTCATGTTTCATTCTCCAACTGGTACAGAATCTCAGTTTAAAAGACTTAGCTGTTTGAGCAATGTAAGTTCTGTGATGCTGACTGGGTCTAGGGGACTGTTTATGATTATTTTTCATATTAATAGTTCAAATTTGAAATAATCCATAGGTGATATACCATGTTTGGTATCAATAGAAAGGTTGTAACCTGCTAGGAATAATTATATGGTTTATATGTAAGCATCATATCTATATTAGAAATTAGGATTGTGTTTGTTTTATGTGTGTTCCAAGCTGTTTGATTCTAAGGCAATCCCAGACTGGGTATCTGCAAAACCATTGTCCTCTTGATGGCCCATCAAGGGAACTCCCAGGTATGGGGGCCAAGGAAGAAATCTGTTCGGTCAGTCACCCAGACTGACCATGTGACTCAACTCCATTTTGATTTGGCAAGGACTCTGAGAGCCTGGGGAAGCCAAAGGTGATAAACGGCAGTGGCCTCATCTCCATTTTGTCTTCAGTCTGTCTGCAACCAATGGCCTCCTCTGAAACTATTCTTCTGGGACTGAACAAAGGACTAAGACCCACCCAGGTGCTGCATGCATACCAGAGGAATTAGAATAACTTGCAAACTGCATGTTCTTCAAGGATTTGCTTTCTATGGATTCTAAATCATTCATATGTATGTGATTCACTTTGACCCTTTAACATCTTTCATATTTTGTTTGTTTTCCTTTTATAGTAAACTTTCAGTTACTAAAGGATTGGCTGGCAGTGTGATAAATTTGGGTAAGATCCAAGCCTATATTATTCTAGGTGATGTGGCTGGCTGTTTGGGATTAGGAGAACCCATTTCTTTAAAAGACCCAGTGGCTAGGGGAGAACCAGAGAAGCTGATGTGTGATAAAGGGAGCTGTTTCTATTTTGTTATGCTTGGTGATGATCAGAGTGAGGAATCAAAAGAATGTTTTGTTACTGACTGGGAGACTGGTTTAAGTACCACGCATCAGTGGTTTGGGGGTTTGGCCCCTGGTGTTTGCAGCTTGCCCTGATTTTGGCACATTTGGAAGGTTATCCCAGGAGGCCTGGGTCACAAGTTCCACAGGTTGCATAGCCAGTGGGCATGTCTACATTGCAAGCAGGCTCCTGCAGCAGTGAGTATCTGTGCTCAGGTCTATGGAAATCTATACCTGTTTTTAGCACTGTAGCATGAAGCCAAGACAGTACTCAGGTTCTGAGACTTTAAGAATCTTGCTTTGCTGTGTGCACATACCCAGAATGAAACTTCATGTATAGCCTCTGAACAGCTACTGAGCATGTCAGGGAACTGCCACATCCTGTTCTGAAAAATTTTCAGCCCTTCCAGGTACATAGGCCTGCCCTGCTGTCTGCATATATGCAGAGATACTGAGAATTCAACCAAGATCCCTGTCTTTAGAGCCCTGCACGGATACAAATAAGTGGATCCGTATCCAACCTGCATCAGCAAAAAATGGTCCACAGATATCTATGTTGTATCCGTGGATGCGGATATAATGCGGATATCCGCGGATTTCCACATATTTGCAGGGCTTTAGGCTCTGTGCAGATAAAAATATGTGGATCCATATCCAATCTGCATCCACAAGAAATGGTCCGCGGATATCCATGCTGTATCCGCGGATGCAGATGTAAGGCGGATATCTGTGCATATCTACAGATTTGCAGGTCTCTACATGCCTTCTTTTTGGGAGAAAAAAAGTCAAATGCTGCCGTTTAAATCATATTGGTTAGAACGTTTTTTCTGAGTCCCATTCTTAAGTGCCTATGTCTCCCCATATATTATATAGGTAGCCTAGGCACCAGACTGTATGTTTGTGGATTCCACTCTTGACTAAGTTAGAAGGCACAATGCCGATCATTGTGATATGTAATTCTTTTTGTGTATCTGGGCACAAAGGTTTAAACTTTTAACTTTGACAGTTTTATTTAACCCACACTTTGATGGAGAATTCTCCACCATAAAACTGTATGTGTGTAATTTCAGGCCAATTAATTCACCTTTAGCTAAGTAAAGGAAAGGGGTAGAGGTTCTAATTAAAAACAAACAAACAAACAAAAACCTAGCCACAGCCTTAACACCAGAGAAAGCTCTCTTCAATTAACAGCCTAAAGTGAGCAGTATAATGAAGATATGGAAAGTGCTATTTTTATTTGTGCACTGTTAACTAATCTTAATGAACTCAATATTCACAGTATAGTAATTAAAACTCTAGAAATGCATTCTTGGACAAAATATTTTATTCAAAGGTATGAAAATACAGCATTAAATTATTTCTCCTACATATTTAATTTTAATGCCAAGTAAAAAGGTACTGATGGGGAAGTACTGAAGCTTAGCTCAAGTAAAATTTGGGGGTCTTTTTAATCATGGGTGTCCTTTGCCTTTTATCATTCTTTCTGTATCCTTAAACCATCCTTCAGTTTTCTAATATCTCTTTTTCTCTTTTTATATAGCACCTCTTCAACTGCACAGTGGAAAATTGCAGGTTCCCAGATTGCAAATTTTGTGTCAGACTTCTAGGGAAGACTTTTATATTACTAACCTTCTGCAGCACCAGTTCTAAATTCAAGATCACTGGTTAGTTTCACAGATCATTTCCAGTAATTCAGTATGGCTTTTGTAGGGCATCAGCTTAGTGTTATTTTATCTGTACTACCAACAAAAGCTTAATTCCCAATGCAAAAGGGATTTTGACAATTGACACTTGTAGGCTTCAATCTATCTTACTCTGACATCCAGAGGTTAAGCATGTCTTTAAAGTTTGTAGCCTACATGACTAAATATGAGGGTACTGTGGGTGCTCTGCAAGCTGTATCTGGATATAATGTATCATGACTGTTACTTGTTTTCCTAATTTAGGTCACTATGTTCACTTTGCAGAATGGAATGGAACAAAAGTGTTTTAAAATTCTATACTGATGTAGGAGACAGGGGGAAAAGCCAGTTTTAAAAGTGTCCCTGAACCACTTATGCACCCATTATTCCCTCTGTGCTAACCCTGTAAAAATGGGCCTTCACATAAGAAAATGTCTTGTCAAATGATAAGCCACTGTTCCTCACATGCTCCCCTTGAGAACTGGAATAATTTATATAAGGAAAATACAATTAAATTCATTCTGTTTGGTGCAGCATTGACTAATGCTAAATCCTTTGAAACTTCCCTAAGGTCATGTGGAGACATGCCTTCATCTATCCTTGTGGATATTTGGCCAATGCTTGATTATGAGGCCAGGTGCCTCTTCCCTTTGCACCCTGCTGCCAGTCCCCCACCCTTCTGAGGTGCAATATGAGTGAAGAACAAAAGTGATCCACATTTATCCTTTGGTTTCTACATGGAAGAACAACTTAAATGCCTAGTAATTCTCAGGAAGAAAATAAATTAAAGAACTCAGTCAATTACAAGGAGACCAACAATTTTTAAGAGGGTGAGAATCTGGTCCTAAGACACATCGCTTTGGCTATGTATTCACTTGTCCTTTCAATTCAAATCACTGAATTCAAATTGGTCAATTTGAATTAATAATTATGAATTGATTGAATTAAAATTGACATGGGCACACCAGAAACTTCAATTCGAATTGGCATGTCCATGGACTGGATTTGCCAATTCAAATTGGAGGGGGGCACCATGGGAGGTGTGGCAAGATGGCCGCAGAAAAGGGCCACTGCCACAGCCAATATAAAAGTAGGAAGTTGCCACAGCCCTCTGCTCATTGTGGCTGGCAAGAGGCAGAGCCCAGCTCCTAGTGCTTGATGCTGAGGTGCCCACCACCCGCACAGTCTTGACCAGTGCTCTGGTTGCCTCAAGCACAGTCTTACTGGACCCTGGCATCACGGGGGCAGGCATCAACAACACCACCACACTGGCCTTGCCTGCTGCTGCAGCCACCATGCTGCACTCCATGCCCCGTGGCATCTGGATACAGGGAACCAGCACTAACTGGTGGCACCATGCTGTCCTGACCACCTGGGATAATGACTAGTGGAAACAGAACTTCCGTATGAGGAGGCAGATGTTCCTGGAGCTCATCCATGAGCTCGCCCCACAGCTGCATAGAATGGACACCTGTCTTCAACACACCGTGCCTGTGGACAAGAGAGAGGCCATCACCCTGTGGAAGATGGCCATCCTGGACACCTACTGCTCAGTGGCGCAGCAGTTTGGGGTTGGAAAGACCACTGTGGGGGCTATTCTCCTGCAGGTCAGCAGGGCAATAAATAAGGTCCTGCTAGCCAGCCTGGTCACTCCTGGGAACCTGCAACAGACCCTGCATGGACTCTGTGCTCTCGGATTCCCCAACTGCATGGGCATCCTCAATGCCACTCATATCCCCATTGGAGCCTCACCGCACTGAAGCATGGAGTATCGGGACCGCAAGGGGTACTTCTCCATGCTCCTGCAGGCCATGGTTGATCATCAGGGCCTCTTAACAAACATCTATAGTGGCCAGTGGGGGAGGGTGCACGATGCCCACGTGCTGCAGAACTCATCGCTGTACAGGCGAACACAGGCAGGCACCTTCCTCCCACAACATGACGTGCCTGTTGGGGATGTGCAGGTACCCCTACTTGTTGTGGGGGATTCTGCCTACCCTCTCTTGCCATGGCTAATGAAGCCATACACAAGCCACCTTGATCTGGGCAAGGAGCTTTTTAACAGCAAACTGAACAACTGTCACCAGGTAGTGGAGTATGCATTTGGAAGGCTCAAAGCCAGATGGCAGTACTTTGTAACGTGCCTCCACCTCCCAGAGGACACCCTCCCAGAGGTTATAGGCACCTGTGTCATCCTGCATAACCTCTGTGAACTGCGGGGCGACAGAGTCCCAACCCTCTGGGAGGCTGAGGCCGAACAACTCGCTGCACATTTCCAGCAGCCAGGCAGCAGCCAGAGTGGGTGCAGCAAAGAATGCACATCATCTGCGAGGCACTCAAGAACATGTTTCTGGTGGAGGAACCCTGAGGACTTGGGCCTGCCAGATGGTCTCACCAGCTCCACCCCGCACATGCCTCCCACATACCCTTGCACCACCCTAAACCCACTGAGCCCCAAATAAATAGACATGAACAGAAAAATTGGTTTAAAATGTTTTATTTAAATGGGAAAGGGGGAGGTTGGAGGGCAGGGAGGGGCTTTGAGAACTGGGAGAAGGGGGGACTTGGGGGAGAATGGGACAACTGTGGACTTGGGGGACAAGGGGGTCTTGGGGGAGAACTGGGGACTTGGGGGAGAACTGGGGATATGGCTCAACTTAAGGGTCACAATGGGGTGAAGTCCCAGTCCCATGGGGGAGTTCCCCTCGGCCTTCCCTGTGGCCACCCCGGGTGCAGGGCCTCTGGTGATGAAGGATGAGGTGGTCCCCTGGGTGGGGCTTCCTGGGCAGCAGGGGAATAAAATGCTCCACCAGCCTACTCGGGCTGGCTGCCATGCCCTGGAGGGCTGCCTTAATGGTCAGCAGCACCTGGCTCATCCAATCCAGGGCCTGAGTCTGCTGCTCATGAGTGATGGTGTGCCACTCTTCAAGGTCAACAGCCCATTGCAGCAGGTAGAGGACAAACCTGTGGTGGGCTGACACCTGCCCCTGCCATGTCTGCACACCCTCCTCAGCCCCCTGTCCCAGGTGGATAAGTTTGAGGAGGAAGTCATACTGGGTCTGGCGTGTCCTCCTCCTGCACTGGGAGGTGGCTGGTGGGCTCGCTGCAGTGAGGTGTTGGCGGGCCTGATGAGCTGCTGGGCGGAGACAAGAGAGACCACCATTAGTCCCAGCAGCTGCCTAGCTAGTGCTGTGTGTGGGCTGACAGAAGCAAGCAGCTGTGCCCTGGCTGTCCCCATGCATCCCAATCCATGTCCTGAGGGACAGAGCCCCTAAGGTATACCTGGCTGTGTTGTGCTGCCCGGGTCAGGCATGGAGCCCACTGTGGTGAGCAACACTCAGCCCTGCACTGCTGTAAGAGCATGTCCCAAGGCCACGTGCCAGCAGCCTGGGCTGCATCCTGTCTGCTTGGTGCTGACACTTCTGCTTCCTCCATTCCCCCTGCTCACATACCCCCACCCTGCTCGACTGAGGTTCCCCCACGCCACATGGGTCCCCAGGGCTGTCCCTCAGGGACAGCCTCTGTTCCCCCCCATGTCTGGGACCCTGCCTGTCCCCAGGGCCTATCCACCCACCCTACCTGTGACAGGGAGGTGCTGCTGTCGCTGCATGGAGGAAGAAGGTGGACACTTACCCACTGGTCTTGGCAATGTCCAGCAGGACATGCCCTCTCCAGGGTGCCCCTCGGTGGTGGTGCCCTCCTCCTCCAGCTACTCTGGGGATGTGGGTGCCTCCTAAGGGCTAAGGAACAGCTAGGGACTGGGGGCTGCCATGCGGACAGGTGGTGGCTCTGCTGCTGGGCTGCTGACATTGACCTCCACAGTGACATCAGCGTCTGCTGCTTCCTCTCATCAGCCGTGGACATGGTGGGCATGTCACCACTGTCCACTGCGGTGGAAGGCAGCCCAGAGGGTTACTCACTGAGGAAGTGATCCATCTCCTCAAAGTAGGGGCATGTGCCTCCCTGCTCTGGCCCCTGGAGCCGCCTCACCTCCTGGACCCAGTCATAGTCCTGGTGAAGGGCCTTTATCTTTCTCTGGACTTGTTCCGTTATTGGGGGTTGGCCCTGGGAAGTGAGGACCTCAGCAATTTCTTGATATATTTCCAGGTTGTGGTGTGTTGCCCGCAACCGGGACAGGATGTCCTCTCTGCCCCAAATGGAGAGGAGACAGAGGACCTCCTGATGTCCCCAGATACCCATTCAGTGCCTGTGCTGGGGATTGGCACGTGCCTCTGCCATGGCCACCACTTGCCTGCCACATGGCTGTGCCTTCAGGGCCAGCAGCAAGGGTGGGGGAAGGGTGCAATGCCTGTGAACACTTCCCCTTCCTGGTGCCAAGCACCATGGGAAGAAGAAGGGCAAAACATGGTCAGTTCAAAGTGAGTAATTTGAATTGACATGGCCACATAATGTCATTTTGAACTATTCACTTTGAATTGACCCTGACTTTGAAGTCAAACAAGGTTTGATGAATTCGAAGTCAGTTTTCATCAATTTGAAGTGAGGAGTGCCTCACTTTGAATTCATGAAAGTGGGCATGTCCATGCACTTAATAGAATTCAAATTGATTGTCATCAATTTGAATTCTGCTCTAAGTGTAGAATTCTGCTCTAAGTGGTTCCCACTCATGTTGCTGGCTTTTGAGAATCCCTTTTGTAAAGTCCTATCTCTCTCCAAACAGTGATGGGGGAGGCTGGGCACCACGTCAGGGCTGAAGATTCTACTAGATAGAAGAGTTCCTAGAAGTTCAGAGTCACAATACCTAAGTATCTTTATGAATCTAGTCCTTGGATTAGATGTGCCCCTCCAGTGATGGAATTCCCTAAAGAGATTTTAAAGCAGAAACTCACTTTTGGTCCCCCATAAAGTTCCTTCACTTCACAGAGTCATACCCCCAATATCTGAAGTCCCAAAAAGAAAGAAGCACCATCATGAAGTCCTTCAATGGCACATAATGAAAGAGACAAGACATCATAAAATGAGACAATGTAATTACCACTGCCTGCCTGTGTAAACATTTGGGACTAGACTTACATATTGCAATGCCCAACCCTGTAACACCTTGCTTTCTGGTGCTTAGGCACCCAGTGGAATTCATTACCTTAAGTGAGGTGTCCAAGCTCCTTAATATAATGCATGGAGAACATTCACACACAAAAAAAATCTAGCATACTGAGTAGCATAAGCTAGCTAGTATCAGATTTTGAAGAAGGGAGCTGGGAAGCCTCAAAGGTTGTGTCCACACGACAGTTTTATTTTGAAACAACAGCTGTAGTTTCAAAATAAAACTTGACAGGTCCAGATGACATTTCCTCATTTCAAAATAAGGAGCTCCCTTATTTTGAAATAAGGAAAATCATTTTGATACAATAAAACCTAGTTTTCTATCGAAATGAGGGTTATTTTGAAACCATGGTTTTTAAATAACCCCAGCTGGCTGTGTTATATCGATATGGAACACATATTGACATAAAGATGGACCTTCCTCCCAGGATGCCATGCACCCTGGGAGGAAGCCCCACCCCCCCTCAGGACCCTGGCCAGGGAGCCCATCAGCACCCTGGGCAGGGTGCTGAGGGAAGATGCAGGGGGGCGGAGGGTGCCTGAGCTGGCTATGCCTGCGGCTCCCCCTTACCAGGGGTGGGGACAGCATGTGCCCCAGCCCGCTTCCCCCCCCCCTTCCAACCACAAGGATAAATGGTGGGCGAAGCTGGCTCTGGGACCCATCGCCACCACTACCCCGGCAAGGGTAATTGGCGGGGAAGCCAGCTTGGGCGCCCGCTGTCCCCCCTTCCCCTGGCAAGTGGAAGAGGTGGGCAAAGCTGCTGCTCCCCCTTGCCTGGCTCAGGGGGGGCAGCAGGCACCTGCTGCTCTGCTCTGTAGCGGTGCACAGGGGTGCCCTGCTCCCCCAGCCCCTGGCCACCTGGAAGTGGCCAGAGAAGATGCCCGCTGGGGCTCCCCTGGCTGCCTGTAAGCGGCGGGGGGGAGGGGGTGCTGGTTCTCCCAGCCTCTGGCACGCTCTGTAGCCTGCCATCAATTTCACAAAGGTGAAATTGACCAGCCTGCAGAGTCC